>CM076577.1:204769554-205283861 GCA_034641835.2 Pinus albicaulis
TTGAGTGCCGAAAGTTGAAGCAGGTGCGTTTTGATGGGACGGAGCTAACCACATAGCTGGGGGAGCGGATTGGAGAGACGGAGAGCTCGCGGGGAGGTCTGAAATCATTTGCAGTGCCGACCCGAGTGACACGGCAGCACTTGGGCAGTTTTATGCAGGATATTCCCGAGGTGAATTCTAGTGCTGTAAACGATTGTTGTGGGCTAGTTAATGATTGTCAAGCATTATAAGCTTGGACAAAAAGTGACTTGCCTTGCCAAAGAGCAAAGGGGGTCTTTTGCTGGATTTGAACTTATACTCTATTTCGTATTTATGAAACATATTATCGGGCAGACCCATTATTAACTGGGAGTTGCCCCTCCCTTGTATGTATGGGCGTACACTGTGGATGTGATGATGATGTTCATGTTTTCCGCGGATCCTTCAACGGCTGCCCACCGGCGGCGCATCTGCATCCAGTAGCCACTCTGGAGTTGCGACTCCCTTTAAGGTACAAGTAAATTTTGACATTCCCATATTTGAGGGTCAAATGGACGCAGATGCCGTAGATAGATGGTTGAATCTATTAGAAGGATATTTCTCTGTTCATGACTTTTCAGACCGGGAGAAGATTATTTTTGCACTCCTCAGCCTACACATGTTGGGGCCCGGTGTAAACCTACGCGAACAAGGACCCAGACGGAGACCCTCTACGGCTGCGGCAGTACGAGCGATTCTTTCGGGGGCGAGTCAAGGAAACAGAGTGCTATCCGTGGGGAGCTTCTGTGGGGACAAATTATCTGATGGACCACGCTGCCGACATGGAGGGATCCAAGATGTCTGCAATTGTGAATATAGTTCCATACCCCTCGCACAAAGTTGGGTATCAAGATTGAGAAAACATCTGGTGCTAAAGTATCGCAGCTGTCTGCACAAATACATTCAGGAGGAAATGGAGTTCCTTGACATCTCCTCACTTGGTACGGCATACCGGTATGCTGCCAAGATTGAGCAGAAATTCAAGCAGAAGAAGCGAGACTTTGAATCTGCGAATCAAAAGCAAGGGAAAGGTGCTTCCAAACCGCAGAACAAAGGACCGAGCCAAGGCATGGCGGCTAAAGACAACTCATCGAAGCCACAAGAAAAGAACAGCACCGCAAAGCCAAAGAAGGACACGGGAAAGTGGTGTGAGTTCCATAAGAGCTCCACTCACAACACGAGTGAGTGTCGGGCCAAGCAGTCGCTAGTGGCCGAGATGAGGGCTTCTGAGTCAGATGCATGCTCTGACTCCGAATCAGAACCTGAAAAGGCGAATGAAAAAGGGAAATAGATTATTGATGCGGAGCCCAACACCATTGTTGCCACTGCAAAGATCCAAAAGGAGGAACCGGAAGATCTAGAGGAGGAGGAACGTCTCTTCCACTCCCAGATGTGGGTAAAGGGCTCCCCGGTACAGTTCATTGTCGACAATGGGAGCCAAAAGAACCTCATTTCAGCAAACGCCGTGAAGCGGTTGGGCTTGCCGACCACAGCTCACCCACATCCATACACCATCGGGTGGCTTCACCAAGGACGAGATCTCCGCGTCAGCCAGCAGTGCCGCCTTCCCTATAGCATCAAGCCCTTCACGGATGAGGTATTATGTGACGTTGCTCCTATTGATGTTTCTGGTGTATTATTAGGACAACCATACTTGTGGAAGCGTCATGCTGTGTATGAGTCTCGACCTCGTGCTGTTATTATTACTTTGGGAAATAAGTTGTACAGGATACCAGAGGTACCACCTCCTACGACTATCTCTTTGGTTACTGCGAAACAATGCAGTAAGCTCATTTCCCAAACCAGGAAATTCGTTTTCCTAATGATCCGCCCCCAGGGAAAGAAGAAGACTGTGGCCACGACCTCCAGACAGGGCCCCTCTGCACGACAACAACAAATGGATAAGGTTGTGGAGGAGTACGGGGACATCTTCACCTCACCCACAGGGGTTCCTCTGCACTGTCAGGTCAAACACCCGATTGATCTGACCCCAGGTGCGCCGCTACCCAATGGACCGATCTATCGACGCTCTGTTCTGGAAAATGATGAAATCAAGAGGCAGATTCAGGAGCTGTTGCAGAAAGGTCACATCAGACCAAGTTCATCACCATGTGGGAGCCCGATCGTGTTGGTACAGAAAAAGGATGGGACGTGAAGACTCTGTATTGACTATCGGGCGCTGAACAATATTACTGTCCGGAATAGGTACCCAATCCCACGGATTGATGACCTTCTGGACCAACTCCAAGGTGCAAAATATTTCAGTAAGATCGACCTGAAGTCTGGGTATCACCAGGTACCAATTGAACCCTCGGATGTGTGGAAGACTGCCTTCAAAGCTAAGGAAGGCCTTTTTGAATGGCTGGTCATGCCTTTCGGGTTGACGAATGCTCCCGCAACCTTCATGAGGATGATGGACGACATCTTGCGGCCATTCACCAACTCATTCGTAGTGGTGTGCTTGGATGACATTCTGATCTTCAGCAAGACTTGGGAAGAGCACCTTCATCACATCCGACAAGTCCTCCAAACACTGCGGCAACACAAGTTGTGTGCCAATTTGGAGACGTGCACGTTTGGCATGACCCGGGTTCAATATCTGGGATACATTATTGATGAAAGGGGGGTGCATGTGGATCCAGCCAAGATCCAAGTCATTCGGGATTGGCCAGCCCCGACTACTATAACAGAGCTTCGCAGCTTTCTGGGTCTTGCTAATTTCTACCGTAGATTCGTGTTGGGATTCTCTCATATCACTTGGCCCTTGAGTCAAGTCACCAAAGGAGGAGAGAGAGAAAAATTCTTTTGGTCGGAACCTCAACAGAAGGCGTTCAAAGAATTGAAAAATCGCCTATGTTCTGCCCCAGTGCTCACCTTACCAGACTTGCAGCAGCCGTTTGAGATCGAGACAGATGCCTCTGACTATGCTATTGGGGCAGTTCTTACTCAACAGGGACATCCGGTGGCATATCACAGTGAGACATTGTCTGAGACAGTTCGCAAGTATCCCACCTATGACAAAGAAATGTATTCCATTGTGCAAGCCTGTCGACAATGGAAGAATTACATTTTGGGGAAGGAAACAATCATCCACACAGACCACCGGCCCCTGCAGTTCATACAGACACAAGGGAAGTTGCAGAATGATCGCCATCAGAAGTGGTCCACATATCTGCAACAGTTTCATTTGAACATCAAGTACAAGAAGGGTAGCACCAATAATGTTGCAGACTGCCTCAGCCGACCACCGATCGTGGCGCTCACAACCGTGCTCAACTCTTGTGGGCACGAGACTTCTGATTGGCCGCTTCTCTATGAGAGTGACCCAGAATTCGGCCACACTTACAAGGCACTCTTGGGGGCACGCAAGTTCCAAATTTTCACCTCCAAGATGCACTTTTATGTCACCTGGGACACCTTTGTGTTCCTTCAAGCGAGCGTGCCAAGATGATATGGGAAGCACACTACAGTCGAGTCGCTGGGCATTTCGGGGTCGAGAAAACAGTAGCTATACTACAGAAGTATTTCTATTGGCCGAACCTTCGAAAGGATGTCGAGAAGCACATCAGATCCTGCACTGCCTGTGCCATTGCCAAACCGACCATTAAGAAGCAAGGCCTATATACTCCACTACCTACCCCTAGTCGACCGTGGGAATCCATCTCCATGGATTACATGTCGGGCCTGCCCTCTACTAAGAATGGCAATGACTGTGTTTTCGTGGTCGTTGACAGATTCTCGAAGATGGCCATTATGGCGGCTTGTAAGAAGAATATCACAGCAGAAGCCACTGCTAAACTCTTCTTTGAACGAGTGTGGGTGCACTTTGGGATCCCACAGTCTATCATATCAGATCGAGATAGCAGGTTCCTCAGCACATTTTGGTCCAGCCTCTGGTCAATGTTGGACACAAAGCTCACCAAGTCCACACTTTCCATCCCCAAACAGATGGCCAAACAGAGGTCGTCAACAGAATGATTGTACACATTCTACGCATGTACAACTCAAAGCATCCACGCACATGGGACGAGAGCCTCCCCTATGTACAACACAGTTATAACTCATTTCTACGCTTCATCTGCCAGTAGTTCTTTGTGTCAGATTCACCACTATGTCCCATTGACGTAGCTTGCAGATTTGGTACCGTCAAAGCCGTATTTAGCGCACGTCTAAATTCGGGTTGACAAAGTAAGTAGTCACTGTGTTTATTCAACACATCCACAACAAAGTTCATGATATTGGATGAGCGAATGCGAAGTACAAGAATGCGGCATGACTATCACTGGTGCCACACACAACCGGTGTAAGGACAGCATAGCCGCATTTGCGCAGAGCGCCCACCGGACCTCACTTAAAGCTTTCGCCCGCTTCCGATACTGGGCCGCACACCATCACCAAGGCCGTAGGAACAATGCTTTCGAGCTAGTATTCCACCATTCCTTGGTCTCCACCCAGTCTTCAATGTGGATCGCCTTCATCCTTACTTCCCACCTCTACTGGACACTTCGGACATTGCAGAACAACTCACACCAACAGAGTTAAACCCAGACTGCATGGAACAGGCCACCACAGATTGTATCATGGACATGCAAATTAAGAACACTCACCAACAGAGGATCCAACTGTATCGGGTTGTCAAAGCTGGCCAACTCCTGCACCAAGGAAAGTGGTTCACCAGGGACCAAGTTCAGCAGAAATTTCCTCATCTCATGGAGGAACTTAACGCAATGGGGACCATTGTTTCCTAAGGGGGGAGGAATGATCCAGGTGGATATTGGTGGCCACCCACCTATTCCACTTGGCCCCCCACCATTGTCTCTTTCAGTTTTTCAGTTTCGGCATAACTTACTATTTTTAGCAGTTTTTCGGGTCCTGAACTTCCGGAGCCGTTTTGAGGCCCTAAACGACGTTTTTTTGGGTATGAAAGCGCCAACGAATTTTCTAATAAAATTCGTCCCGACAACTGTAGTCCTCGGATAGAGCTTTCTAATGATGTATCATATGCGTCAAACGGAGATAGTATGCCAAAGTTACGTCCCTGGGAAGTTGAAACACCAATTTACCCAAACGGGGCCCATAGTTTTGGCGCTTCATCTCCTAGGGTTAGGTTTTTGGGATGTTTAAGGTTCTCCATTGTTTCTCAATAATAAATAGGCCCTCGCACCTCATTGTAAAGCAGTTCAGAGGCCTGTAGCCGCCACATCTCTTCTCAGAGATAGCTACCAGTGCCCTAGCTAGTTTTATCTCCATTCTGTCTGTAAGCAAATTTCAGTTCTTTGATATTAATGAAATGAAGTGTTATTTCCGCTGCATCTCTATATTTATGGTTATGTGTTTATTCTGTTGCGTTCTTGCATAAATCCGGATCAAAGGTACACTTTCAATTCTGTTTACTTCCTATCACATCAAGCCAAATTATCTCTTTGATAAAATAATCATGCATAAACATATCATATCAGATTAGCTGAAAACACAACCATAATACATCAAAATCATAGAATATGTGCATAATTAAAACTTAAATAAAATACCGATACTTGTCTTTCAAATGGTTCTTTACTTTTGATTTTGTTCTTTGACCTTTCCATATACACACTGAATCGGTTCCAAACCCAACAAGCACCCAATGCCTTCTCATCTCTTTGACCACAAACACACAACAGATCAGTTTCCAAACCCAATAAGCACCCAATTCCTTCTCTTCTCTTCAATATCAGCAATAATGGCATCCATATACTATATCGTCTCAACCCTTAATATCAGTAACTCAATATTGGTATCATCCCAAGTTTTCCTAGGATCCAGGGACTACTATATCAAACCACAACCTCAAGGGAATCCAAGCCATTATAGGGCTCCAGAGCTTTTTTCCCAATCCATAGGCTCCAGGGATTAGTAACTCAAACCACAGCCTCCAGGGAAACCAAGTTTTTACAAGGCTTTAAATTCCTTCTCCAAATCCACAACTTCTTGAAATCCTGAGAACCAATCCCAAACAAATACACATACACACAGTGTAAGACACAACACATACACCCAAACATGGTGTATACCAAAAATTATATTCATAAACATAGTACAACACATGAATACACATATCACGACATAATGACTACACATGTTATAATATGATACATACACAATACACATGACAAAATATGACATGTACATAACAAGTACACAGTAGTAGTACTTCTCATCCAGAGGCCACATCGCCTCTACCTTTCCTCTAATGTATTTTCCATGCCTTACTGCGTGCATCCACAACCCAAATATTGAGTCTACGGTTATTTCAACTATCCATGCTTGTCTTAGCATGTTGCATATCACACTACTTTCATTCTGTCGATGTACCCTTTAGCATTGTCTACGACAACATAAACATAGGTATAATTATAAGCACATAGTATCAAAATTGTATCCACATGATATTAACCCCATATTTCTTTCAAGGCTACTCTTCTCACTTGATTCCCCATAGACTAGGAACCCTTCCATGCCATTCACCTACATAAAGAACTCATTCTTGCACATGAATGATCCTTGACGACCCTGTCAGACAATGGAATATATATATATATATATATATATATATATATATACAACAAAACTACGAGTATTCATAAGATCAAGGTTAAGGGAACTTCCTTTATCTGTGCAAAGCATGCACAACATTGAGAACAATAGTTCCCAACATAGCCAAGGAATTTTTTACCTCAAGCCCATATAATTTACCTTTAGCATTATCTTTCTCATGATTGTCCTGCCACTGTCCATTTACCCCAATGGAGTCAACCAACCCAACTGGATCTCATATTCTTCTCTTCAGTTGCCCCTTGTTCATGCATTTGGCTTCATCTGGTCTTTCATTACCCATTGGGTTTCATTCAAATCTCTCTGAGCTCCATTAACTTTCCTATTTCCTCAACCAATTATGAACACTAACAAAACATAAAAGGAAAGAACAATAAGGAAAGATAAATAAAACAAGGAAAACCAAACAATAATATAACACCAAAAACAAAAGGGCATGCCCATGCAACCGACACAATCAGAACCAGAAATCGAGCATAAACAAATCATAAGATACTGAAATCAAAAAACTCTCAAAAAATACCATGACTCAACCCCATGGCTTCCCAGTGCTTCCAAGGGAAATCTCAACCCAAGCCTTCTTCAATATTTCATGGTATTTTCTTTTGTCATGCAATTACCAGCATCATACTTACATAAACACACAATTTACATTGCATAAATAAATAAAACAATATACCAGTTACCTTACCTTGTTGTATCCATCACACTTCCCTGCAATTGAACACCTACACATATAATCTCTTAAGGGATTCCAATTCCATTGATGAATATGACCATAAATATAAACCAAATGTTATTCTTGCATCTTATCAATTGTCTACCATGTAGCTTCCTCAGCTCCAAGTGCTTCCATGAATCTTACTTTTCTCTATTACTTTGTCCCAATGAATGATATTATCCCATTGTAGTATGCATTGAGGCTCTTCCTGGAAATATCCCTAGTTCCACTTCCACCTCAATAATGGATACGTAGTGACCTCCATGTCTATCATCCATTGTTGCATAGATACGGGTATTCTCTCACCAAAATCTCCAATTGTGTGTGCCTGATGCGCATGGAAGATATGATGCTTGTAATGATCCCACTGCACCACTCACATATAAAGGGAAATATTTCCTACAATGATCTCCACCATAGGTTCAATGTAACTGAAATGGTTCTCTATCATTTCCTTTACTCTTGTAACACCCTCCTCCCACATTTACCCAAGTTACCGACCTATTAGGGTAAACATGTGACGAAGAGTTACTATGATATGATTCAACCTACTAGATCACCTTAAGGAAGTGGAACTGACAAAAAAAACCATTCTGACCTTCCACACATGCTACATAACCTCCAAGAGACAACCAACCTTTCCAGGTGCTTAACCCTTGAAACAACTTTTCTTTCACTGACCAAACACCCCAGTCGCTCCCATGACAAGGAAACAATGTGACTGGAACCCTCTAGTCGCTCCCAAATCAAGGCCATCCCAACGATTATGGACTTTTTGAGGTATTTTTGTGACAATGACCCCAAATTCTATGCCGCTTTTTGAGGGCTAGGACTTGGGTATCTTCCTAGAACTCCATGAGATTTCCAGAAATGATAAATAACACTAAAGAAAAGGTGTTAGTGGAATTTTTTTTATCAATTACTTGACTAGAACCCTAGTATCCATGATAAGAATTTCGTCAAACATGCCACAAACATGTAATCTACAGGTCATAACAACATATCTGAGCACAGAGATCTCATACTTATCTGAGAATCATTAATAATAATTGACACCTTATCGCAATGGTTGCATTGCCAACTATTAGGTCATATATTCATTTTTCATTCATATACTAATAAAAACATGATGAGATCCATACATCATCATTATTATAAAACATATTCGTAACCAACATATAACCAATATAAATAAAAAGGATATAACAACCATATAACCACATAATAAAAATTACATTTACCCATCAAATAAAAGGGAAAAAGAGCTCTTATTGACATATGAAAAATGCAGACAGGTATAGGACTTGCACATACCACCCAACCATAGAGTAGGCTGAACCAAATCTCTCTTTCATCCAGTCACCCTTGTGCCATATTCCAAGCAAGAATGTGTGATGTCATGTAACAGTCCAAACAAAATCAAACCAGGGCTTCCAAAGGCCAAACCACCTAAACCCTCAACCAGTGATTCCCCCTCATGGATGGACATCACTAACCATCACTAGATTGGTCTCTACCCAATATGTCTAGGGCTCAAGAGCCTTTGTTCCAACTAGGGATTCAGGAATAGTAACTCAACCCAAATATTTTGTCAGGTTTCCAGAGCGTTTTTCCAACCAAGGATTCTAGGACGCATAACTTAACCCACCAAGGGCTTCCAAAGCATCTTTACAAGCAAGGCTTATAGGACTAGTAACTAAACCCAAGATGTTACCGGTTTTCTAGATCGTTTGTCCAACCAAGGCTTCTATGAACTAATAACTCAACCCACAACCAAAGGAACATGAGAACCAACCAAAAAAAAAAAAGTAACACCCACAACACCATGGCTATCTGGGAAATGGAAAGGATAGTCAAAACCACTATCAATCCATAAAATCCTCCATGATAATGACATATCATAACCAGTAAACCACATGCATATCCCATGCATGCCAAACTAGAAATAAAATCATACATGTAACTCAGAACCTGCAAGAAAAACCCATTGTAGTTGTTGATCCTGATGTCTTCTTGCACTTTCCTACTATTTCTTTTCCTTCTTGCTCCAAATCCCAAGTATGCCACACTCCTCCAAGAGTTCTCCAAGAAAACTATAAGTGACCAAGTGTATGAGAGAATGAGAGAATATAAGAGAGAGCCATAAATGAACTGAGAAAAGCTACTAGTTGATCCTCAGAAGCCTTTTTTTATCAATGAGGCCTATATTTTCTTCATTGTCCATTAGTTTCCTTCATGTTCCTCCTCACATGCAACCTGTGACCTTTCACCTTCCATTTCTCCTAATTTCCTTTATTTTCATAAATAAAGAGCCAGTTAATGCCTATTTCCTTTCTAAAGCCCTTGCCAATGCATTTTCCAATTTACCTTAGCCATAATAAAACAAATGAACATCCACGAGGATGTTTTTACTACCATTCAAATTGGAATATGTGTCCCATGACCATGGTCTTATTTTACCTTTATTAACTTTATTACATGGATTCTTAACTAGGGTTGTTACATAACCCTCCCCCTTGGGGGAACACTATGCTCGGTGTTCAATGACACCTACAACTAGCAAGACCATTGAAAAGAAAACAAACTGCCCATGGATCTTTATAATCTAGCTTGTTGCAGTATTTACAATGGCATTCTGCTAAAAAGATGATAATTATATGTTTATTGGATATTTATAACACAACTCATTCTGGTATTTACAATAACAACCACATATACTTATGCACATTTTCTTCAACCAAAAAATAACTATATTTTCTATGTCTCTTTATAAATCCATCTCGATATAATATTTACAATAATATTCACATATAAACATATTCACATTTTCTCTAACCAACAAATAAAAGGATATGATGCTTGCATATACAACACAGGAATCCATAGGTTCACACCTCCACCCTCAAATTAATATCGATATTCACCTCCTTCCTAGGAAGTCAAGGATCCACTTCCAAAGTCAAAGTTGCATCCAAGGTCCATCACTACAATCCTATGCCACTCCCCCCCCCCTCCCAGTGAACAATTATTGGCTCATTTTTCTAGGGTGCACTCCCAATGTGCATTGGAGTCCATATGGAAATTCTAATGACTAAAAAAATCCATCCTCAGTATTCCCCTCTTTGTTTCACAATCCTACGGGAAATTTGGTCAAGCCCTTACATGTAGTCATACACCTTCCCAATTCTCTGCTACATAGCCCTCAGGAGACCCCTCCCTTGGAAAGGTTTCCTCACATCAGAAGATCCAAAAACTAAGGCATATCCCTGCCTCAAAACCATCATATCGGTCATAGTATGCTCATGGAAATCAGTGGACACTATTGGTTATCAGTTTCCCAAAATGACCCTACTCCTGAATGCTTTACCAACATATTGTTGTCTATTCTAATTCCTTTTGTTGTTGCTGCTAATTCTTGCAATCATTTTCAACCACTCAACTGACCATTTTCATTCTTTATTGTACCAAGCACATAATTTCCATTAGATTCAAAATAAATTGAAATAAATACAAATCATACCTCATTAGTGTTCTGTCAACAAGGTACACTTGCAATTTTGTTTTCTTCCCATCACAACAAGTCAAATTAGTTGTTTGACCAAATCATCATGTATAAACATATCACATTTGGTTAGCTAAAAAATAAACCATCATAAATCACATGTAACCACCATATATCAGAGTCGTAGATCACATGTAACCATCATAAACCAGAGTCATATATCACATGTAACCATGATAAATCAAAGTCATAGATCACATGCATAATAAATTGAAATAAAATACCAATACTTATCCTTCAATCGGTCCTTTGCATCTACCTTTTTCCTTTGTCCTTTCCATATGCACAGTGGATCAATTGCCAAACCCGACAAGCACCCTGTACCTTCTATTCTCTTCAATCACATACACATACATACAATTTACATCACACACATACACTCAGACTCAGAATACAACACCATACGATACATGAAAATACACCTACACCTGACATACAAACACAACACATCCACCTACATATAGTGTAAAACATAATACATATGCATACAAATAGTCCAACACAATGAATACACATGTCACAATACCATGCCTACACAACACACATCATTAGGGGAATTTTGAGGTCTAAATTGGGCCTCCTAAGAAAAATGTACAACCAAGATAAACTTTATAAGAAACAATAGGATTCAAGATGATGATGTCAACCATGGGGGATGATTCTGTTGGGTGTGGAGCCTGATTATCTTCTTTCTTTTGTATCACAACGTTGGACCCATGTTCTTAAGGTGGCAGCAATGCCACCGGTAATTGAACGCTGCCTAGGGGGGTCCAAGGGGGGGGTGGCTGCGACTTTATGGAGCCCCCCCTAGTGGGGGGTTTCAGGGGCAACGCCCTTGACTAAAAATAGATGTAAAATTTCCTTGTAAAAGTATTGTAATTTCTATTCAATCTAGCCCGTTCAATAAGCGGATGATCTGATGGTAGAAGTTATGTTTAGTTTAGGGTTTTTTGCCCTAGAAGGCAACACCTCATTTTGTATGAGGGTATTGGATTGCGGTTGTGTAATGTATGTGTGTTATCATAGCAAGAAATAGGTAGGGAGACTGTTTGAGAGAATAGAGGATATTACAGTGGATCTGCTTTAGATTGTCTCTTCATTTTGCTAGATAATAGAAAGGAATGACTGGTTGTTCGGGGTGGACGTAGCCCAAACTAGGTGAACCACATATATTTGTTTCTCTCCGATTTCATGTGTTTCTTGTGTTTGTGTTTCTGTATATATTTTATTTGTTCCATTTCTGTGTAATATATAGTTTTCTAACAGATTCACCATTTTTTAAGTAAAAGGGTAAATATATTAAAAACTAATAAAATAATAAAACTACTTTTTCAACTCGTATTTTCAACTTATCTCCAAAATTTTTTATTCAAATTTCAAGCAGGAATACTCGTTGGATGAAAAAATTAATTCCTCATCTAAGGAGTACCCATGTTACATACTTATGATGGACCCTGCTACATGAAAAATGATAAATACATGAAAAAACATGATTGCAATCACGTTTTTCATGTATTTATAATTTTTAGTATAGCAGGATCCAACTAAATTATGCAACATGGGTACTCCTTGGATGAGGAATTGAATTTTTCATCCAACGAGTACTCTCGCTCGAAATTTTAGTAAAAACTTTGGGAGATAAGTTGAAAATACGAGTTGAAAAAATAGTTTTTTTCTTTTTTCCCTCTAAAATTTGATGATGTAATCAAATATTATTTTATTGTTTCCATTATTATTTTATTATTTCTTTAGGAGGCCCATTTTAGACCTCAAAATTCCCCTAATTTCAAAATACTACATGTACACAAAAAAACATGTACAAGAAGCAGGCGATACCACATGTGCACAAAACAACATGTACGACATGCACACAATACCACATGTACAACAATACCATGTGTACACCATTTACATTGTACCACCTGTACATAGCATGACCTACACAACATGTACACAACACCACCTGCACAATGTGTACATAACACCACTTGAAAAACTCTTACACAACACCACATGTACACAACACAACATGAACAACATGTACATAACACCACATGCAAAACATGTACACAACACATCATGTACACCATGTACACATCACCACATGCACACAGCACCACATGTACTGTCATACACACAAGATCACATCTACATAGAACCATATGCACAACATGCTCACCATGCCATATGTACACAACACCACAAATTCAAAATACACAAAGAAACATATATACACAACACTGCATATCCAACATGCGTACAACACCATATGTACATAGCACTGCATAAACAACATGTACACAAGGCCATCTATAAATAGCACTACATTATAAGCAACCATGTACACAACACCATCTATACATAGCATTGTATAAACAACATGTACACAACACCCTATATACAAAACACCGCATGCACACAATATCACAAGTGCACAAAACAACATGTATGACACGCACACAATACCACATGTACAAAAATACCATGTGTACACCAAGTACATTGTACCACCTGTACATAGCATGACTAACACAGCATGTACACAACACCACATGTACACAAGACCACCTGCACAATGTGTACATAACACCACTTGAAAAATGTTTACACAACACGACATGTACACAACACAACATGAACAACATGTACATAACACCACATGCAGAACATGTACACGACACCATATGTACAACATGTACACATCACCACATGTGCACAGCACCACATGTACTGTCATACACACAAGATCACATCTACATAGCACCATATGCACAACCTGCACACCATGCCATATGTACACAACACCACATATGCAACATGCACAAAGAAACATATATACACAACACTGCATATCCAACATGTGTACAACACCATATGTACATAGAACTGCATAAACAACATGTACACAAGGCCATCTATACATAGCACTGCATTATAAGCAACCATGTACACAACACCATATATACATAGCATTGTATAAACAACATGTACACAACACCCTATATACAAAACACCACATGCACACAATATCACAAGTGCAACATGTACAACATATATACAATAGTAGTACTTCACATCCAAAGACCACACTAACTCTACCAAGAAACCTTACTTCTAGTGTCTTTCTTTATTCATGCATGTTCCAGCATGACATTGATCACACTGCTTCCATTCCATTGATGTATCCCTTAGCATTACCTATCCATAGCATAAACATAGGAGTAGTACAAGCATATAATATCAATTAATATCCACATGATATTGACCTTGTAGATTATCTTAGGGTTACTCTTCCCACTTGATTCCTCATAAGACTAGGAACCTCTTTCTTCCATTCACCTGAATAAGAAATAATTCCTCCACAAGAAAGATCCTTTATGACCTTGTAAGGAAATGACATACGTACATACATACATACATATATTCATATATAAATATCAACATAATCATAGTCACAACAAAATTACCAGATATCACAAGGTCTAGGTTAAGAGAACTCCCTTTATCTGTGCAACACATGCAAAACTTTGAGAACAACAGTTCCCAACATATCTAAGGAATTTGACACCTCAATTCCATTTACTCTATATTTCATGTTACCTTTTTCATGAATATTATTCCATCATCCATTTATCCTAATGGACCCAACCAACTCAACCAATTATCATATTATTTCCATCAATTGCCCTTATAAATGCACCAGACTTCATCCAAGTCTTTCATTTCCTGTTGGGTTTCATCCAACTCTTCCTGAACTTCATTAACTTTCCTCTTTCCCAACCAATTCCCAAGACCCTAAAAACATAAAAGGAAAGAAAAATGAAAACATGAATAAAACCATGAAAACCAATAGAAATATGACACTACAAACAAAGTTTAATTATCATGCACTAGACACAATGAAGACCACAAATCAAGTGTAAAAAAATCAAAGAAATACCGTAAGCACAATACTTTAAACAAACACAACAAATCAATCCCCCTGGGTTACCTATACATCCAAGGAAAGCTCAACCTGGGCCTTCTCCAAGATTTCATTGCAGCCTCTTTGCCATGCAATTCCCTGTATCATACCGTGATAAGTACATAACTATTAGTGTATAAAAAAATATAACAATATACAAGTTATCTTACCTTGTTTTTCGAATCACACTACCTTGTAACCCTTGTAAGTAAACACACATGTTAGCCACATTTTCCAAAGATCAAGAGAAAATATATATTAATTTGAAATCAAATTTTACCAAGACTAAAATACATGTCATAATCAACTCAGAGTCATAAGACATATTGCTACAACTGTCACCTACTTATACTCAAGTACATATAAGTTGTTCTCAACACATATGTGTTAGTGCAACCATATCAAAACAAGATCATTCCTTCATACAATCTTACAGATAAAAACTCATACCATGCACTATTAAAACATTCAAACAACATATAAGTGACATAATAGACATCAACACTAAAACACCAAAGAGATGACATAATCAAACATTCAAGCACCAAGTACACAACATAATAAAACTAACACCTTAATGTATCTCATGGGAGGCTCTCTTTTCTGCAAAATCAATCTAGATTAGCATCACTTCACAACACATAAAATCAAACATAAATAAGGTCATGATATCCATAATATTAAATAGCTAACATGTTCACATCATAAGCTCATAAACAATTTTATGCATAACAATCACATATGCACAATTAGTCTAGATTAGTATGACATAATATCACAATATATTAACTCATACATGAATGTCATAACCATAATAATATGCATACGTAAATCCAACTGAGCACAAAACATAATAACATGACAACCTCAGCTACAATGACCATAATAATTAGGCATATAACCAAAATGCATACAACAACATGTTATTATAATTCATCATTATCCAACACATGTGCATATGACTACACTAATCAACTAGCATTTATCCTACATGTAACCACAACAAAAATAGAATGACATACATGTAAATAACCTTAATGTATATAATAACCATTAACCAACATACTTTCATGCCAACCATACAAACCTGTATTATGATTCGCTCTTACACCGAAGTCTAGTGCCACAACCTCACTTTGGTGGTTTGCATCTCCTGTTCTATCTCAGCTAACACATCAACATCAGAACATATCAACAACATCATGATGACCAAAAATGCATACAATGAACTCATGCACGACAACCATGCCCATAATAATGCATGCATAAGAACATATAGACACTGACATGCATAAAAAATGCATATGAAGCCGACATGCATTCATGACGAACACATTCCGACAATAGCACCATCAATTTCTTCATGACATCACAACAACAACCATGACCACCACCATGCATTCACAACAAGAAAATAGACCAAAAGAATAAGGACACATGTACATATGAAAACACAGCCATCCAAGGAGAACGTAAACTAGAAATTACCCAAGGAGAATGAAACCATGCTCTAATACCACTCCGTAACACCCTCCTCCCACATTTACCCAAGTTACTGGCCTACCCGGGGAAACATGTGACTAAGAGTTACTATGATATGATTCAACCTCCTAGATCACCTTAAGGAAGTGGAACTGAAATAACAAAACCAATCTTGCCTTCCACACATGCTACCGAACCTCGAGGAGCCAACCAACCTTTCCAGGTGCTTAAAAATTGAAGCAACTTGTATTTCACTAACTATAAACAAAAAATTCTCCCATGACAAGGAAATAGTGTAACTGGAACCCTCCAGCCGCTCCCAAAACAAGGCCATCCAAGCATTTATGGACTTTTTCAGGTAGTCTTGTACCAACGACCCTAGATTATATGCCACTTTTTCAGGGCCAGGACTCAGGCCACTGCCTAGAACTCCATGATATTTCTAGAAATGATAAATAAAACTAAAAAAAAGGTGCTAGTGCAAACATTCTATCAATGAATTGACTGGACCCCTACTAGCCAAGACAGGAATTTTTTCAAACATGTCACAAACATGTAATATATAGGTCATAACAACATATCTAAGCATAGGGGTCTCATACTTATCTGAGAAACTCTAAGAAGCATTGATGACTTATCACAATAGTTGCATTATCAACTGTTAGGTCATATATTGATTGTTCATTCATATACTAATCAAAACATGATGAGAGCCATCAATCATCACTGTTATAAAACATATTTGTAACCAACATATAACGAATATAAATAAAAATGATATAATGGTAATATAACCACATAATAACAAGTGAATTTACCCATCAAATAAAAGGGGAAAAGAGCTCTTATTTACTAATGAAAAATGAAACCAGGTCTAGGACTTCCACTTACCACCCAATCATAGAATAGGCTGAACCAAATCTCTCTTTCAGCCATTCACCCTTATGCCATATTCCAAGCATGAATGTGGGATCTAATGGAAAAGTCCAAATGAAGGCTTCTAGAGGCCAAACCACCTCAAAACTCAACCAGTGATTCAACCTCATGGTCAAACATCACTAACCATCACAAAATTGGTCTCTACCTAGTTTTTCGAGGGCTCCAGAGTGTTTTTTCCAACCAGAGATTCCAGGACTAGTAACTCAACCCAAATATTCCATCGAGCTTCCAGAACATTTTTCCAACTAGGGCTTCTAGGGGTAGTAACTCAACCCAAGAAGGATTTCAATAGAATTTCTCCAACTAAGGATTCCAGGACTAGTAACTCAACCCAAGATGTTACAAGGATTCCAGATTGTTACAAGGATAATTAGGGGATTTTTGAGGTCTAAAATGGGCCTCCTAAGGAAATTATAAAATAATAATGGAAATAATAAAATAATATTTGATTACATCATCAAATTTTAGAGGGAAAAAAGAAAAAAACTACCTTTTCAACTCATATTTTCAACTTATCTCCTAATGGGTTTACTCAAATTTTGAGTGGGAACACTCTTTTGATGTGAAATTGGATTCTTCATCCAAGGAGTACCCACATTACATACTTTTTATGGACCATTTTACATGAAAAATGAGAAATAGATGAAAAATGTGATTTCAATCATGGTTTTTTTATGTATTTCTCATTTTTCCTATAGTAAGATCCATCAAAAGTATGCAACATGGGTATGCCTTGGATGAGGAATTAAATTTTACATCCAATGAGTGCTCCTGCTCGAAATTTGACTAAAACCTTAGGGAGATAAGTTGAAAATACAAGTGTAAAAAGTAGTTTTATTATTTTATTATTATTTAATCTTTTTATTTTTTGACCCCAAAAATGGTGAAAAATCCACCATGGTTGACATCATCATCTTGAATCATATTTGTTCTTATAAATTTTATTTTGGATGTACATTTTTCTTAGAAGGATCATTTTAGACCTCAAAAGTCCTCTAATGGACCGTCGGCGACACAACTCTAAAATTTGGCAGCATTTGACTCACAATAGGACCAGAGGTCATGGTGATAATAACTAATCAAATGAGAGACAAATGGATTTCCAAACCCAGTAAGACAAGTGACAAAATTAGGATGTCCCAAACCCGACATGAGATACAGATAAGTGTCATGTTCAAGAGTGACATACTTCCATTCATACAAAATACATGATATATGTTGCATTTTCCTCCACTATTTCTAGCAAGTACCTCTTTATTTTTAATCTTAAGCTTGAAGAGGACACCATATGCTTTTCATATAAGTTCACCCTTTGGGTGAATCCATCCTAGTGTTTTTAATGAGCCCTAGGAAAGAGTAGCTCAGTCTCGTCACAGTGACAAGTCCTTCATTTTTTAGTAACTTTAATGAGTCCAATGAAGTTAAAACTCGATATGGTTTTCATGTTTAGAGATTTTGAAAAAGAGTCGGAAACAAAAACTCCAAATGTCCCTTTTCGTAAATAGTCTCTTGAATCCAAAAAGGTAGAAAAAAGTATTCAAGAGAACCTCCTGGCCATGTTTTACTAAGGTATTCATTTTTTGTAACTTGTCTATCTCAGTCTGGAAAAGGGTTAAACTTATACTGAGTATACGTTTTTTCATTTATTTTTACAAGTTATAAAACACAAGTGCTCGACAATATTTTCACATTTTGTGAGTCTAAAAAGAGCTAAAAGAGGACTCCTCCTGGAGGAATGAGTGGTATAAATGGTAGAAAATGGTTTCGATCATGATGGAACTACTCAAAACACACAAAGGTCAAGAGGTTGGCTAACAAGACCACTCCTTGCAGTGGTTCCCCAGGAAAGGGTAAAACAACCAAGTGAGAGCATATGATCGGCCAATAAAATAATGACGATGGAATGAGAAAACCTATGCTCATCTAGAAGAAGAGGCAGATAAAAGGGAAATCATGAGAGGTGTATAGGAATGGTTTCATTTTTTACACAATCATGAAACATGGGAAATTATTCTTGAGAACCATTTAATATGGTTTCACTTTTACACAAGCTGCAAACGAAGGAAAAATTATGCTTGAAAATGGTTTCATTTTTTCACAAGCTTGAAACAGAGACAAACTATGATTGAAATTGGTTTCAGTTTTACACAAGCTTGAAACATATTGTGGAAAAACTATGCTCAAAATTGGTTTCATTTTTTCAGAAGCTTGAAACATGTGGAAAATCTATGCTTGAAATTGGTTTTATTTTTTGATAAGCTTGAAATATGACGAAAAAATATGCTAAGAGTGGTTTCATTTTTACACAAGCTTGAAACAGAGATAAACTATGCTTGAGAGTGGTTTCATTTTTATATAAGCTTGAAATGGAGACAAAATATGCTTGGAAGTGGTTTCATTTTTACACAAGATCGAAACGGAGACAACCTATGCTTGGAATAAGTTTTCATTCCCCCAACATAATGACTCAAATCGAGGTACATGCCCCCACAAGCTTCATTTCATTCACCTAATTATACTATTGGTTACTAATAGTTGGATGGAATTAAGGTTCATTTACGAGATCAAGTGAAAGACTCAACTGGGAATTTACAAGATCTAATCAAAGACTCGAATTGAAAGGATATTTTAAAAAAAAAATTAAAGATATTGACACGGGAAAATAACTATTCTCATAGGGACCTATTTCATTTTTTAATGAGGTTGACATAGTAAAAGAAATATCCTCATAGGAATCTGTTTCATTTTTTAACAAGGTTGAGATAGTAAAAGAACTATCCTCATAAGGAAACTATTTCATTTTTTAACGAGTTTTACATAGTAAAAGGACTATTTTCATTTTTTTACAAGCTTGTCACAAGAAAAGGAACTATGCTCTAGAGACCTTGTTTCATTTTTTAAGGAGATTGACACAAGAAAAGGAACTATGCTCTGAGGACCTTGTCTCATTTTTTAATGAGCTTAACATAAGAAAATGAACTCTTCTCCAAACACCTTGTTTAATTTTTAAGGAGCTTGTCACAAGACAAGGAACTCTACTCCAGGCACCTTGTTTAATTTTTTAAGGAGCTTGACACAAGAAAAGTAACTCTAATATAGACACCTTGTTTCATTTTTTAAGGAGGTTGACACAAGACAAGGAACTCTGCTCCGAAAACCTTGTTTCATTTTTTAAGGATCTTGACACAAGAGAAGGAACTATGCTCTGACACTTTGTTTCATTTTTTAATGAGCATGACACAAGAAAAAGAACTTTACTCAAGAGATATTGTTTCATTTTTTAAGGAACTTGACATAAGAAAAGGAACTCTGCTCCACACCTTGTTTCATTTTTTAATGAGCTTGACACAAGAAAAGGAACTTTGCTCCAAACATATTGTTTTATTTTTTAAGGAGCTTGAATAAGACAAGGAAATCTACTCTCGAGACCTTGATCAGGGCCCATAAGAGGTCATGGATTCCAAGAGGTTCACATCATATGGGATAACAACACTCTGGAAGGGATACATATCAAGGGATCTAATGGAAATATCACGATCCAATGCCCCCAATACATGATGCACTATATCACTTACTAGATCATCAATAGACGCAGGCATGGAACATTTTGCCACATAATTAACCTATGGTGGGGAATATAGCACTTGAATATAAGGACCATTTAGGGATGTTGGTTTATTTGGAGCCAAATTAGAACTAATCAATGGAAGCTGATCAATGACCATGATTCTTCCTTCATGTGGGAAACACATCACACAACACACATAAGAGAAAAGAGCTCCCATAACATAAACATAGTCATGACCAAGGAGTAAATTAAAATACAAAGGGAATTGGAAAAAAATTACATCAATATAGATGATTTTTCCTCCCAAAGTAATAGGAAACTTAGGAAGGATCCTCGATGGTTGATTGGTTCCTCTGTTAAAATCCAACAAATTCGGGGTAACAGACATAAGATGTGGAGAACCTAAAGCTTGACAAGTATTTTAGGACATAATAATAACATATGTGCCTTCATATATGATTGTGTCAGGTATGGATATATTATAATCATGTAATGTGATCTAAAAGGGCACGTAAGAAGGAAGACAATATTCTGCCAGTCAACTCCAATCAAAAGCAGTGATCATACTACTTGGAGGGGGTGTCATGGGAATGGGAGAACTGCCCCCTTGTGTTATGGGAATGGGGGGATTCCCCCCCTGCACCTTGGGATGGGATTATTTCCCTCTAGTTCATTAAAATATGAATAAAAAATAATAACATGAGTGGTATTAAGTTCACTCTCTATGGGAAAAGTACGATCAACTTAAGGTAAAATCAGGTGAACCATTTTCTCAACCAATGGTTGGTCAGGAATGGACTCATAGGATTCACTTTAAGAGTGAGTGGGATTTATTAGATATAAATTTTGATTAATCACATCATAAACTAGTGAAATATCAGGGGAAAGCTTCTGGTAACCATGGGGAAGTTGTGGCTGAGAAGCTGTAAGGTTTTCCAATACTTTTGAGGCTTCATCCATATAAGGAAAAAGGTGAATGGGATGATTCCCTTTACATAAATTATAGGTAAATTTGACTTTACCCTTTTTCCCATGGACCTTACTATCACTATTTGAGGGTGTATCACCAACATGATCTCCATAGGTCGATGATAAAGTCCAATTTGAGCCACACTTCTAAGACCTTGGGAATACAAGGAAAAATTCTAAGAAGGTGGTCACCAGTACATAACCTGCAAGGGAATTTTTCTTTGTGTGGTTGTTTGGAAGGTTGGTCCACATTAGTTGCATATGTAGCAATGGTTTCTTGGTTTCCCATTTTCTTATTTTTATTCTTCTTCTTCATACTCTTATTCTTATTCTTCTTAGCTTCTTGGTTACTAGTTTCAATAATTTCACCAGACGAAGAGGAAGAAATGGAGGAAGAAACAAAATGTGAAGAAGGAAAAGGGTCAACTTTAGGTTGACATTGTTCAAGTGGAGGAGAACATAGTTGAGAATAATTTTGGTCATTTGGAACCATAGGGGTCGAAAATAGCCAAAATGGAAAACCAATGATAAATCCAGGAAGGGACAATGTTTCCATATAAGGAGCACCAATATTTATAAAAGAAGGAAAAGGACTAGGATTCCCATCTGAGGGATTTCCTTGATTGGAAAAATCAAGAACTGTTTCCATTAGTCTCAACCTAAGATCCACTAAGGAGTTGTTCCATGGGGAGGATGTTATTCTGCAGTCAATTAATTGATTTTAGAAATTGACAACAAAACTAAATCAAAGAGGGGTGACTAGGCATAAAGGTTTACCAAGCAACCATGAACTGCAATATACACCTTAGAGAACCAAGGACTTAACTTACGAAAACCAATCTCCCTAAATGTTGTGTTCGGTGTATCACGATATACAAGGCGACCGACTTGGTTACTTCTAGATGGATGGAAACCTATAGGGGACTCCAAAACTATACTCAATGGTACATGGGAGTGTAGTCTATAGTAGTGTTGTCTAATGCATCACTGTTCGATGAGAGTGTTTCGATATACTTTCATGCATGGAGCATCATCCGATATACCCACAAGTACATGGAGAATAGTCCTACACACTTCCATACGTGGAACTATATATCACCCCCGGGATACAACACTAGAAAACAAGGACAACTCCTACGTTTAACGATGCCGAAACATGTCTCTAGCCTAGAACTCTAGATGTTTTCCTTAATGTTCCAAATTCTCCTTAGGTTAATTGAGATTAATTTTAGAGTTGATCTTGAATTATGTTATAGTTTCAAGGCTCAAACTCGATGTCACCTGAACACACCTATGATGCATCTAATATGCAGAAAAAATTATTTTCATTTCAATGAAAACTATCTAGAGTGGGGAAGAAGTGAAAAAATTGATGCAAAAATCAAATATGTAGAAAACAAGAGTTTACTAACTAGAAATTTCACTTTCACAGTCCTAATTCAGTTCAAAGAATTAAAAAATTGCCAACCATGCAATGAAATCTATGCATGATTCCCCCGAAAACTATGCAAATGCAATCTATGCAAATTTTCCTTTTAATATGAATGAGGATGCACTTATCAAGTTTCAATGCTAAGAAATGTAATATATTCTTAATGAAAATATCAACAACAACTTTCAAATGAAATGTAATATAATGTAATTTTTATATATAAACTTTGAGATGAAAGTTCAAAAAATGAAAATGCAATTCTCTCTGCTTTCTAAAAGAACTAAAATTCTTATCAGACAGACATGCAAGAAAAAAAATAGTAAATTCAATTACCCAAAGAACCTAATTTTCACCTCAAGATCATTTTCACTACTTGGACATGGAAAAAACTTTCGAAAACCACAAAGAATCTAATAGGAAGCCATACAAATGCTAAGCACATGGAGCAGGAAGAAGACTCTAGATATCAAGATATCCTAGAATTTATTGTCAAAACCATAAAAATCTCAATCATTTCGGATCACTGTAGGCAGACAGTTGGAACCAGGGTTTCAAGCGCGACTGTTCACAATAGAATACAAGCTAAGAGAACTTTGTTTTCTAGAGGGAACACATTGGGTGAGGAAATCTTAGGAAAAGACAATGAAAATAAAAAATAAATCCAGAATTGAAACTCTAAAGAGAATACTACTCATAATGCATATTTATAAGCAATCAAAATGATGGATTATAAGGTAGTTGGCCAAACTAATTGAAACTGACCAAAAGGAAAGGAGGTTTGAAGGGCTATTGGCTCCCCAATGGAGTCGCCATTTTGTTGTGTAGACAAACCTTTCTGTAGACAAAAATGATCCCTCTAGCCTTATGGGAGGATCTAGCTACAAATGGGACAAATATATGAAAACTTTTTTAACTTATGCTAGAAAAACACGAAGGAGGATATATGTCCTACCTCTTTCTAATACTAATACCTGTCTTCGGTGTCAGACTTGATTCTTTTTCTTCCATGCTTATGATCCCCTCTCCGTTGGTCAAGATGAATGCCTACAAGGGAAAAAAATGGAGACAAAAAACATATACCAAGCATAATAGTTTATAGTACACGTTATGTGGAAGATCAAGGAAAACTATAATAAATAGACAATAATTGACATATTTATGGAAAGGAAACAAAATTTATTATTTATAATGATGAAGGGAGTAATAGAACCAGAAGCCTTGATGTTGGATGCCTCCTTTAGGTGAGAATCCAAGTCCTAGACTTCTCCTTCAAACAACTTCCTCCTTTGAAAATGGGAAACAATTGGGCATGATTCAACTCATGGGATGGAAACCCCATTAGTGGATGGTAAGGGTTTCATTTATAGGGAAGGAGAGGGAGTTAAGGATCCATAAAAGGTGGGAGGAGTCCCACATATTAAGGGAAATATCCATCTAAAGAGGATCCATGGCCATGAATGGGAGGTCTCGTTCCTATCATCAACTACCTGAAACCACGTCATCATTATTGAGCCTTCTAGTAAGGGAAGATTCTCCTCCATTTCAGGAAGAGCTGCTCGAAGAGGGCCAACACAGATTTTCCAATGCAGATTTTCCTGACAAAAGTTGTTCTTCCAGCGCTAGACATAAGTAGTGTAAAAGCTGACAAGCGCAAGGCATCAACTATGCAGAACACGTTGGCCTTATAAAACAAGGTTCTTGACAAGATTTTCAGAATATTTTCAAGTCAAGTATTCTTCCACTTCTTGAGGGATGTTTTAGACATGTTTCATGGAGAACATATCTTGTGACACTGGTGGTATGATGACACAAAGTGGAGTGTGAAAAAATATTGTATAACATGAATTATAGTAGTGATGGTGATGTTGCCTCTTGGAACCTGTTGTGGCCAGCAACAACCCCCCTTCTTATTTAGTATTTTCACTACTACAAAATAAGTGGGGGCCCTTAGTCAAAAAATTTAAAAATCGATTAGTGCTTGTATTTCCTTTTTTCAATAAAACTTAATATCATAGACTTAGGAGAATACCCCTTGAAAAATCTAAAAAGCTTAATTTTTATGATAAGGTAGGATAAAATCATTCCTTAAAAGAAATATCGAATCACAAAAAAGGTAATGAATACCTCCTTACAAGAAAAATTCTAAGATTGCGAGATCGCGATGCGAAACTACACATTAAAAATATTCATCGCATCGCATGCCTCAAATATCACTTACGCTGAAAAACCTCAAACCGCCGATATGCGATGGCACATATCGCAAATCGCGTTTCACAGAAAAACACATTAACGGATGTTTGTCATATGCTACGCTCCAACGATTTTGTAATATTGCGATACAGTGATTTTGCGATTATGCGATATTGCGGTATTGTGATATTGCAATTTCACGATATTGCGATCTGTGATCTGTGATATTATGAAGCAAATCACAGATCACCTTATCGTAGATCTTTAGGGCTCATTGTACGAAAAAGTTCTTTTTCATAAACTGAGACCTGGTTATGCGCTTTAAATGTTAATCAATGAGTTAGTTGTCAATCATTAATGAAATATGGTTTTGTTCTGATCGAAGAGCCATTTCACGTAAGGTGGTATATTTTATATGTCTTCAGCATTTAAAGCTTTCCCGTCACCTTTTTGTTGTCATTATTCACTCCTCATTTGTAAAATGCAGGAACGAAGAACAAAAAACTATACAAAGAAGTATTCAGGATATTATGGGAAAGAAAGACAAAGCTCCGAGTTCTGAAGACAAAGAAATGACACCCTTGTATACAGACATCGCTTGTAATAAATATGTTGGTATTACTACTTGGGAAGGCATGTATAGTCTACTTTAGGAAGAGAATCACAAAATAATGGAGGTTACAGCTACTGCAGGCTCACATGGGTCTTCTGAGGCGTCTATTACAGAGCTAGCTTGCTCGTTCTTGCACCGGATAGCGGTGAGGCCCAAAATTCTTCCATACACGGACATGGTTAAATGGGTACTGGACAACACTGACATCACAAATAGACAATTTAAGACTCATGGTCAAGGACTCATTGGCTCATTCACTCCACAAAATTTGAGACTCATGTATCATTTACCAGAGCCACAGGCGACTTATAACAAACAGTTCATGGAGAAGTTTGCTAAAGAAAATGAAAACCTGGCAGAATGCACCAAGGAATGGTCAAGGAGGGATGAACCACTAAAAAAGGATAAAAATGGTATGTATAGTACTGGTTCTCTCACTTCCCCGTATTGCTTTGCTGCTGCTATGCTCTATAGACTTTTTGGGAAGCCAGACATTAATAAATTTGCATCTGAATAGCTACCATTATTGAATGCCGCTATTAATGCTACTGTTGTGGATTGGGATAAGATATTATCCGAAAACTTAGCCACAACCATTTTAAATTACCTGTCTAAAGAACTATTTCTCAGAGAATTTATCCCCCTTTCTACTTATCTGCATATGTGATGGATGCAATCTGTTATATTTCCAAGTTTCCTTTAATGGGTTGGAAATGGACGACTCAAGACCCCTTACCCCTTACCCATTCATATTTACCATAAAGAATTGTGGGATTCCAATTTCACTCCGTATTTTTACAAGATATTTCATGGAATCATGTTTCCCCTGTACAAAATGTTATATGATAAAGACGCTCCAATATTTTCTCCCAAAGCAGAGGTAGATATACTCCCTGTCGCGAGATGGTTTGGAGAAGAAATATTTACATATGTCAGGGTATTCGGAAGTTTAGCTTCCCATCATGTCTTACCTTTATATGTTCCTGATAAACTCATGGCACGAGAAATTGCTTATCAAACCTGCGAAGAAGGGGGTTTGACTAAAAATTTGAAGGAAAAAAAGAAGGGTATTTGGCCACAATTTCCTGTGGCCTGTGGGGCCTTTTCACTATTTGATGTAGGCCATGCATTCAAAGAAGTAAACAACATAACATGTCTACGATTGTTAAAATTTCCAAGAAGACTGTTCGACCCTTATGATATTGCTAAAAATTTCACTACTGCAGTCAAAATAAGGGTGTTTTCTAAAGAAGATGATCTTTTTGATGACATGTTCCAACAGAAAGGTACACTTAAAGAGGTTCTACATTCGGCCCAAATGCGATTTCCTCCAGCAGAATTTCAAGAGTTCAAGATATACAGGGAAAGGAGGTTAGCTACTATCCCTTTGGATAAATTACGCTTGGAACCCATAAGGGAACCAACTCCCAGTATTAGTCTCAGTGGAAGTTCAGGCACAGATAGATCTAAATCTAAGTCCGAGAGAGAAATGTCAGAACACTCTAAGAGGTCTGAAAGTGACCATGATAAAAGTGAAGAGATAGTAAGGGATACTTCCCAGTCAAAGGAGCTCCCACAGCAACAGGTTTCGACCTCTCCACAGCTAAATCCTCTCCCTCTCATCATCCAGCCACCATTAGTTAGAACCGAGCTAGATAAAGAATGGGAGAAATTCAATGATTTAATCAATATTGAAGGACATAACACAAAGACACCTATGACTAATGTACGGGTGACATAAGATATAGTCACAGGTACAATTAACAATGTCTCAGAAATGGAAAATATTCCCATTACCCCATCCTCTGAACTTATGCTCAAAACAGAGGAAATTCCTCCTCTTGATGTATTTTATAGTCCACAACACAAGGTAGTAGTGAGAAGACAAATAAATAAAAGGAAATTTGAAAACGTGCTCTCTCATAATGCAGAACAATTAGACATCCTATGGCAAGATCCTATCACCGATCCCACTGAAAATATCACCAAATTATCTCAGATTGCAGGAGCATGTGCCTCAACGACCATTGATAAAGCATCTGAGGTACAACAACTAGTCAAAGAGAAAGAAGATCAAATACAGGTTTTGCAACAACAACTGTAACAATCCAACGCCAACAATGAAGCACAGAAACAGCTTGAAAGGTTACAACAGGACTTCCAACAAATGCAGATAGGGTACCAAAACAGTTTGGCTGAAAGAGAAAAAAAATTACAGGTTATGCAAGAGATGCACAAGGA
Organism: Pinus albicaulis; assembly: GCA_034641835.2. NCBI lineage: Eukaryota > Viridiplantae > Streptophyta > Pinopsida > Pinales > Pinaceae > Pinus > Pinus albicaulis. Next base: position 204,797,848 of record CM076577.1, read on the forward strand.
TGATCCTAAGCTTACAGAATTCATCACAGAATCCATTTCCTTAAATGATCAACTACTACATCAACAGGAAATATTGTGCCAAAGAATATCACAGTGGAACTCTTATTGCGAAATAAGCGATAAAATCACTAATCAAGTCGTAGAATTATGACATGATTATGATTTAATTGATAAAAGAGTTACCAAATATTTGGCTTGGAAAGAAACAAAGGAAGGGAAAAGAGCAGGTGCACCAATAATCAACGACAATCACAAAGAAATTCTCTTTAACAATTGGGATGCACAAATCAGGAAAGCAGAGCAAGCGGCATAAGAAGCAGCCACAACAGCAAACAGTGTTATTGACTTCATAAATGAAAATTTGCATAAGGAAAATCTGATCTCAGAAACCACTCCAGGGTATCTACCGAAAGAAAAGAAACTACAGATAGGCTGGAGACAGAAGGTTCAAGAAAAGGCAGAATCAATTAAAATATTAACTAAGTTGAATTGGGATTCTTACTGGGCATATTTGGTAAAACCACACAGCCAGTGCATGAATCTCAAATGTATCATCAATTCTGCCGAGAAGATGGCGCCAGCTCTTGCTGATTCCATTTTCATAGGACAGTTAAAGTCAGAAGTCGGCCAACCGACTCTTCTCAAACAAATGTTGAACGCTTGCGATTTCAAGGAACAGATACACAAATAGTTAGTTGTTAGTTTTAATTTTAGATTTAGTATTAATTTTGCTTTATTTTTACCTGAAATGAGGACGGTCATTTAAACCGTATCCTACATTTTTGTAATAAATTATTTTTAGATTTAGTTAGTAGTATTTAAACCCTTCTCATGCATTTAGAGAAGGGTCCTGAAATTTGTCAAAAACTTGTCCTCAGAACATGCACTTTTTCACCCTCCGAGGAGGTTTTGATGAATGAATGGAACAAGATTTATTGATATCTGTGTTTAATATCTACTACTGATGTTGCACTTTTGTACTCTTAGTGGATGTTGGATTAAGAAGAGATAAGTCATTATTGCTTGAAGCTCATGAGTAGAACTAGTTATAAATGGTACTTTTATCTCTTAACTATTTCTTCCTTTGTGTTAAAGTGATATTCATGTTCATTTTTTTATATATTGATGCTTGAATGCTTGAGTTATCATTTGGAACTTCTGTACGGTGATAGCTATTTATTTATGCTTAATATATGAGTATTTTATTATGCGATATGTTTTTCACAACTGTTTCATCTAACTTTTTATACGAAGTGGTTTAGCTTTATTGAATTATTTTCTTATAACAGTCGAATGATCTTTATTACCAATTGTTATTTGAAATCATTTTAGATCGCATAACGGAAAGATTACATCCTAGGTTAGTGTAGAATTTGATACTTTTGTTTATTAGAATACAATTTCATGTTATTAGATTAAAGTTAGAATAAAAGCATTTCACTTAGGAACTTTTAGAAAGGAAATATCAATTCTCAACACACACACACACATATTGGAAAACTGGTCCCATATCCCCAGTCGGACCCACTATACCAAACGGAAAAGGAGATAATAACCAAGGTCCAGACCGGGTGGGTATCCCCCTTGTTGTAGACCCGATTTTGAGGGCTTCAACAAAACTGAAACTAGAATGAATTTGATAATATCTTCCACCTCTGATGATATCATCTCTATCCTACTTGTGTACTCTATGATACCTGTTTCCATGTGCCCCATTATTCTTCTCCTCCTGTCCATGGATGATCCTCAGGTTTCCCTGCTACTACAATTCTGAAATACTTTGGAGAATGATTGCATTAAACTATGTCTACTTTTACTGAGCCCTTGCAAGTCTTTCCTATACCTTAATCAACCTCTCATTATTTGCCTTGCAACTCACAATTTCTGCCTTCAAGCTTCCTTAGTGTATCTAATAGATCAGGTTAATAATCTTCTCCTTGTTTCTCAACTGACCTTTCTCATTCCACTAAATTCACATCAAGCCCATAAGGGGATTCATGTGAACTGTAGTCCACCATTATTATCTTCATCCTTGGTCTTCTTTTTTCTTGCAACATACCATGTTAGATAAACAAAATATAAGACATAATCAAATGCATACCTCATTGTATCTCAAGGTAGACTTCCAAATCTATACAAATATGTCTAAATTAACACGATATATATATATATATATATATATATATATATAGACACACACACACACACACACACACACATATGTAACAACACATATGCATGATAATAATGCAAAAATATAACTATACATGATAACCATAACCATATGCACAGGCTAATCCATATTAGCATGATACATAATAATATCAAGAACTTAACCGCAATGACAATAATCATCATGAATATTAATGTAATTCACATACCAACAAGTTAACTATCATGCATGACTAACCGTTGCACATGTATATGATTGCACTAATCACTAGCATATATCATCTATGTAACCAAAACAACAATAAAATGACAGGCATGCATATAACCACAATAAAAATAAAATGGAAAGCATGCATATAAACCACAAAAAAAAAAAAATGACAGGAATGCATATAACCATGATGCATATAACAACCATTAACCATCATGCCTACATGCCAAACATATAAACATGTATGAAAATCTCCTTTTACCTTGAGGTTCAATGCTGCAACCTTGCTCTGATATCAATATGTAATGCATCCTCCCACATTTACCCACTTTTACAAGCTCTCCAAGGTAAAAATGAGACGAGTATCACTATGATATGACCCAACCTCCAAGTTTGGGTTATGGAAGTGGGAACAACAAATTGAAAAAAAAATGACATCCAACATGGACTACATACCACCGAGGAGCCTACAAACCACCCTAGGTGATCAATATCTGCGATTTAACCTTTTTTTACTAGGGAAAACCCCTAACCACACAACATCAATGCAGTTATGTGGTCCCAACCACACGCATAGGCTTGCCTCCATGCGGTTATGACCAAAATTTCACAGTTCAGTGCATGTGGCCACGAGATCTATGCCACTTTAAGGATAGCCTTCAGACCACTTCCATAACTTCCTGTAAGTTTCCAAAACCATAAACAATATGATGACAATGGAAACCAATCAAAATCAAGCAATACATTTACCTAGACATGCCTAATCAATGATAAAAAATTATTCAAACATATGATAAACATATAAGTGTTACCTAGATAAATCCCTCTTGCGGACAAGAGCGATCTCCCTAGTATCCTAACAGATAACTAGAAACAAATAAACATGTGAATATCTTTCCCTAAGCTATTAGCATTTATATTATAAAAAATAGAAAATAGAGTCTAATGATCTTACCTTTCAACGGGATGCTTGTTGAAGACCTTGCCTTTTGTCCCGAAGAAGTCCTTCAATGCTACGAAGAACCTGCAATCACAAACATACAAAGAATCAAAGCACATGCAGTATGTAATAATCCAAATACCATCTTAACTTAATGATCAAGGAGATTAAAACTTGTCATTGTTTTAATGAATTTGAAAACAACACAATGAGAAAAAGAATCCAAATGTATTATCAAGAATATAAATAGCAATCTTACAATTGAGCCTTGATGTTGTACATATTTCTCCCGTATTCCTTTTGAATATTCCTCCTTGGTTTAACAATATTTCCACTCTATAATGAGAAGCATAAGATTATCATAAGTGAACTCCCTAACCCTAAAGTTTTAGCTCAATTTATAGGAGAAATTGAGGAGGTTTCAGATCCACCAATAGAAGGGTTAGGGTTCCTTGATCCAAGGGGATAAGTTCCATGATTGGAGGGATTTAGCACGAACTGACGTGACTTAGAGGCTTTTATTTGAAGGAATATGTGCCCAAATATTCTTATAGAAGTTAATTTTCACTTTTACTTTATTTTAAATGGGGTGCATAGGTTTTAATGGAAAAAAGAGTGCATATGTCCTCATGTATGCTTAGTAATATCCATGCATGTGTAGGAAGTGATGACAAAAAGTGTGTTAGGTCCCTGTAATTTGTTAGATTGGTGAGAACAAATGAACATGGGTAACATCAGACCAATATTTGGAGTCCTAGGACCTAGCCTTCCTAGACTCAGAGAGAGCTCTCTCTATTTGGTGCAAAGGATGTGAACTTGTTTGCTTTTAGTGTTTGATTTTAGGCTAGTTGTTAAGTTTAGGGTTTGTTTGTTTGTTTTGGTTGGTTAGATGATCAATTAGAATAGATGGAGTGAGAGATCTTCAATTCATTGAGCTATGGAGTCTACAAAAGGTCATGGATATCTCAACAATGAATCAGGGTGCATCACAGGGAAAATCTAACATGGTCAAACAGATCTTCAAGGTAGGTGTGAGATGAAATGAACATCAAGTTTGTGAACATAGTAGGGCAAAGGGAAGTTAAGAATCATTTGTCAAATACCTTTAAAACAAGAAGGGTCTTTAACACTACTCAGCACAAAGAAGTAATCACAAGACAGGGCAAAACAATAACTCTTTGATTAAACTCAAGAAAATAAGCATTTAGGACGGACAATCCAGTGAACTATAGAAGGCAAGAAACTTCTTTAACTTCTAGTGATTTCACCTTCAAGGTTAGAAAACATTTAAGATAGACATATAACATAGATCAAAGAAGAGGGAACTCCTAAACATCATTGAACAAGCTATAAAGACCGTCAAGGAAACCTTTCAAGAATGGACAAAGGGCATGATCAAAACACAACCTCTTTGGCTAAACCTAATCAGTGATGCTTCAAAGAAAGATCTCAAGAACAATATTTAAGTAACATCAAACAAGCAGGGCTAACCATAAAACATCTTTGACATCTACTGTATTGAACCATTCATGAGATAAACAAGAATAAGTGGGTCTAGAGAGCAACTAAGAATTCTCTAAACTAACCTAGCAGAGGAAGACATAGAGGCAGTGAAGAACAAACAGAGCTAAGGTGCCTTTGAAAAACATTTCTTACTCTAAAACCTTTGTCCTACTGCAATATAGAAGGATGTAACAAAATGATACATAAGAAAAAAAGAACTGAATAGAAGCACATCACCATAAACCATGCTCAGGGATCCTGCAAGCAAGACTTCTCCATCATCAATCAAAACAAGCCATCCAAAAATTACACAACACCAATTTCTCTTCAATCTCCAAAAAACTATGTATTGCTCACAAGAGTCATCAAATTCCAACCTTTTCCAATAATTCCCTCATGCTCTATTTATCTAGAAAAGGAGGGAAAAAAACCCTAACTAGGGTTTGAAAATGTCAAAAATACCCATAAATGTCATTTATGTCTAAGAGACCATGCAAGGCCCAAGACACAAAATATATCATGAAATAAATGTAAAAATAACTCCTAGCACCTAAATTTGGAGTGATTTTCCCCAAAAAACACTAAAATATATTTTGTCCATAAATGAGTGTCTTTTTTTTTACTTTTTGCACAAAAGGGCGCAACAGTGAGGTCTGAAGGCGTAGTGCATGCATAGGAAAACTAGGTCCACTTGCAGCCAAGTTTTGATGGCCTTCCCGATGTTGGAATTGGCTCCGTGATGGCTCATTGGAAATATTGTTGAGTCTAATTTCCAAAATTTCCCTTGGTTAACCTGTTCAAAAATTAAATCTCCCAAAGCTGCTCAAGGCGCTAAGCCAGTTCTGAAAACTAGGCAGAAAGGTGAAATGTGGGGTGTGTTTGAGCCTTTTGAGGGACCAAAACTACTCCAAATGACCTAAAATTTGGTGAGAATGATGTACTTGAGATGAGGATTCCAAAAATTTAAATTTTTCTTCCTGAGGAGGCTTGTAGGAAATGTGTAGCGCCAAGGGTGTTGCGCTTTCGGTCCTTCAAATCAGCAAAAACCAAAAATTTTCAAAAAGTTCCCAAAATTTGCAAATATCTTCTTCATGGAGTTTTGGATGCCTGTAGAGAAGCATTAGATAAGATCTCAAGGTTTTTTTGGTGTTTTTACTCCTTGAGTGTTTTTATTTCAGCAAGGACTCTTTTGAGCTTGGCCCTTGCAAATTGATTTTTCAATGCATAGTGCTTGGCCATCTTTTTCTGTAGGTCAAGGTCCCTTTGTATCTTCTTCAGCTGCTTGTTTTCATCCTTATAATAATTAATAATGTACCTTTCCATGCCAAGGATTTGTTGTAGGTCTCTGATCTCTGCATATTTTCTTTGGAGAAAGATGTTAGTGACCCTCTCCTCATCTTCATTTTCACTGTCAAGGTCAATATGAATGAGTTCAAATTCCTTTTCAGACTCATGCTAATATTTTTCTTCTTCCTTCTCCTTTTTTTTGACTTTATCCAGTGGATTAGTGGATTTGGAAGGCATGGCCCCTTGCCTTTTAGAGGCAGCAAACACATGCCTTTCTCCTCTTTGGTATGTCAAAGAAAAAGGTTTGATTGTGACCATTTTGGTGTCTTCATCATGGTTGCCATCTTGACTGTCATTATCACTACTATCGTTACTCTCCTCATGGCTTTTATGGCTGCCATAATTTTTCTCCATGTCTTCCTCTTCATTACCTTGACTGCTGCTTACCTCATCATCTTCAATATCAGCCTCACTGTTGTCCTCTTCACTGATTTTTGTACTATCATCATTACCACTGTTAGGAGACTCATCAAACTCTGTTTCATTGTCACTTGCTTGTTCACTGCCACTTCCTTCTTTTATGTCCATATTGTCTTTTGCCTCTTCATCTTCTTCCTCTTTACTTTCCTCTTCTTCATTATCTCTTGATTCATCTTTGCCCTCTCCTTCATTCTTATTTGATGGTTCATATTCATTTACCTCATTGTCTGATGCATTAGGAGAGGGTGAGGAAGGAGGATGGGGTGATGAGGGCACATTTTGATGAGGATGGAGTTAAGGGTTTGTGAAGACCTCATGAGAAATGAACACCTCCCATGGTATGTCCTTTTTCTACAACTGATGTAGTACAACCATTTTGATCAAGGAGTGATGGAACAAAATTTGCATTTGCTAGGAGTAGTTCCTCTTTTGTACAACATAAGACATCTTGTCAATAATCTTATATAGGTAGCAGGGTAAATGAAGCATCTTAACCCTAGTAAAGTGCATGAGAAATCTGATATCATATGAGTAGATTCTAGAGTACCTTCCCTCACAGGTAAAATATTTCATGATGACCCTCATCAAGGGTGCATACCTCTCCAACAAATGTGAAAAAGGGAAAATAGATTTGCAGCCTTCTTTGTATATGGGTTTGAGAAAAGGCTCATAGCAGCTTATGTCTAACTTTTCTCTTTTGAACCATTTTTCACCAATATTAGGCATTCTAGTGGCAATAGAAATGGCATCTGATGACAACTCAAATTTTACCCCTGCAAGATTCACTTGTTTATTGTGTAGGTTGAGGATAAACAACCTAGTGAGCTTAGGGTGACTTTGCACCTGTTGGAAATTTTCAAAAAACTAAAAACACCCTACATTTTGGAAACATGTGATAATCATAGGAGAGGCATTAAGCTCCACAGTGTCTTGGGGTTCAAACCTATTAACCTTCCCACCTCTGTGTTTCTACCTCCTAGCAACTTGGCCGTCTTCACTACTAACATTCCCTCCTTCTCCTGAGATTTTGATCACTGCTATTTTTAAACAAACCCTAGCTCTATTTGTGAAACTTGATATGAGGAGTGAATTGGAATGATGGATGAAAGGAAACCTTTGCAAGTGAGGGAGAGGAAGGTGTAGGTGTATGACTGAGCCTTTTAAGCTTTGATGAATGGTCAACTTCAAATCACTGCAACCATACTATTTCATACCCTAATTGACTGATATATTCTTGTTTGTAGATGATGGAGGTTTAAACAGGGTTTTGAGCATGAAGATTAGGGTTTTTCACTCCTTAGGGTTTGGTCAATTTCTTTTGACATTTTACCATCAAAATTCACTAGAGGAAAAACCAAGACATCCACCTACCAATTTGCAATGCCCTTGAAAGTCCTTTGATGTCAGTTTGAAGGAGTTTTTTGATGATTTTTGGGAGCTTGCAGGTGAAGGAGGAGCTTCAGGCGAAAGTGCAGTGCCTGCACGCAGATTCGGGTCCTCCCTACCCAATGCATCGAACTTGCACATAGAGTCGGGTCCTCCCTTCCCAACGCGTAGCACCTGCACACGTTTTTGGGTGTCGATCTTCCCTGGGCATAGCGCCTGAATGCATTTTGGGCCTATTAGGCTCTCCTAGGTGTAGCGCCTGAATGCAGTTTGGGCCTATTGGGCTCTCCTAGGTGAACATATAGCACCTGCATGAACACGCATCGTGTGCCTCCAAAAGTGCAACACAGTGAAATTTTGCACTAGAAAATCCTCTGAACGCACACCTCCAGGCACTAAATGCGTAGCGCCTGCCTGAACGCACAGCACTGGGTAGACTTGCCCAAAATTTGACTAAAATTCCCAAATTTCTCTCTTGGATGCTCTAATTGTCTTTGCAAGTGCACAATGAGTTGGCTGAAGGAAAAAATGGTCCTTTATAGCTTAGGAAAATAAATCAAAGTTTGAGAATCCACTTTGCTAATGTTTTGAGCCTTTGTCACATTTTCACTGATATTTCTTTGTCTTGTACTACATGTGACTTGAAAACTTTTAAGTGGCTCTTTTCCCATTTTTGGTGGTAGCTTGCTGGAAACATGAAAGGGTCCTTTTTTAGCCTGGGGGTCTATTTTACTCATCTTGACATATCAGAACCCTAAAAACTGCCTTCTCTACCATTTTGAAACCTACCAGATATCTTTAGCTCATTCAGTAATGGTAAGCTTCTCAAAACATTTTTGAGGAATTTTTATAGCAGCACTGTCAAAACCCATTTTTCTTGCATTGTTCAGTTATAATCATGTTTTTACTCCTTTTGACATTTCTAAGTGTCGGTGACTTGAAAACATGGTTTTTCCCTTCTCACTGATATTCTTTACTTCTTTGTCTTTTGAAACAGTGAGGAATCTCACCTTGGCAAACTCTGGGATGACATACACAGTAGCCCTTTAAAAAAAAAATTCTATTGTCATGATGAAGGCTTAACAGCTTCATTTTACCTCTTTTGACCATCTTTGTCATGAAAAACTCCTTGGGATGAGTTTGGAATCTTTGCAAACAGTGATATCTTCAGGAACCCTATGCTGTCATTATGGAGTCCAAACTTACATTTTCACCTTCTTTGATCACCTTACCAAAATCCTAGGTTTCTATGATGCTTGACAAAAATTATTAGTGTTTTCTTCTAAGTTCTCTATAGCCCTTTAAAGTTCATTAATTTCTATCCAGTTCGCCTCACCTTTTTCCCTTTTTCATCTATGATTTCTAAAAAACTTCTTCCATGTTTGGCTCTCTTGGTGTGCCTCCTCCATGTGTTTTGCTGCATTGGATACTTTGTTGGCACACTGCTAGCCCAATCAGGCTTAGAAACCCTGATTTTCCTTGAACACAAAATGCTCCCTCTATTTTTGCTGTGAATGTCTTTATTGAGGTGTAGCCTCTTACCTTACCAATTTTCTGTTGATAGTCACTTTAACACTCCTACAGAAATGTCAAAATGCACAGTTTTGTTTTGCAGAACTTGAACTTGATAAGGTGGTCTTCTTAGGAGATTTTTTTATTTTTTTTTTAAAACCATGTGCTAATCTCGTCTAGAATTTGAACCAACTTCTAGTACAAGGAAAGCAGTGCTGAAAAATACCAAGGATGACCCTACAACCTGTTAGGGTCCTATCAATATAGGATTCATAATTTTGAATTGACTCTGTTCAAATCTTGAAATATTGTACATACCTTTGCTTTCTAAAAATGTATTCCCAAATTAAAAAATGAAAAGAGGGTATGTCCTAAAATAACAATCAAAGGACAAAAATAAACAAAGATCAAAAGAATATTAAATATGAACCCCATCAAAAATAGATCATGAAAGTGTTTCAAGTTTAAATGCCACTACTTTAGTTTACTTTTTGCAAATAAGATTGCGCGAAACTTGTTAAAATGCCACAATCCATGATAATCAAATAGCTCAAACTTGATTATTCATGCTTTAAATTTCATGTTTATAGTTGGAGAATAAAGATATGTCAAACAATTTAAACTTGACAAATCAGTATATAGTTAGAGAATAAATGAGGAGCTCAACAGTTTAATCTGAGCCATTGGATGAAATAAGGTTAGAATTAGATAGCTTCCTGTTTTAAAAGAAAAATGAAAATGGTTTGCAAGCTCAAATGCACCTAAAGTAAAAGAATAAAAATGCTAGGGTAGAGAATGGGTAAGTACAATCAGTTTTACAAGCATGGATAAACATCATCTAGCATATCACTAATTTCCCTCCCTACAAAGCATTCCAGTACTAAGCCCTTTAGTTATAAAGGCTTAGAGAATTTCTCTGACTTTTGGTGGGACTGGACCCTCGGCTTGATGACTGATTGGTACTAAATTATTGGAAATCCCTTCATAAAGGCCCTTTTTCTCTTCATCATCCATTTTATCCTAACAAACCCCTTTTCCTAAAGTTAAAAGACATTTTTACCTAGGAAAATTAAAACCCCCTTAACTAATTCCCTTTTCATACAAAAATACCGAAAAACCCACAAGTTAAAAATCTTGATGACTGATTGGTACTAAATTATTGGAAATCCCTTCATAAAGGCCCTTTTTCTCTTCATCATCCATTTTATCCTAACAAACCCCTTTTCCTAAAGTTAAAAGACATTTTTACCTAGGAAAATTAAAACCCCCTTAACTAATTCCCTTTTCATACAAAAATACCGAAAAACCCACAAAAAATGCTTTATCCTAAGTATTAGTGTTAAATAATTATGTTGTGCATGACAATGGAGAAATCCTGCTTAAACATCATAATTTACACTTTGCCTAGTTTATTTTTACATTTCCGCAAACCTTTTAAAATGTACACTTGTATATTAAATCCCTATAAAACTTCCCTCCCATAGTATATTAATTCATTCATATTAAATAAACCCAAACCATATTCTATGTTTAACCTATGGTGTATTTCCCTCACATGATATATTCCCCGCTCCCCATAGGTTTAAACTATTCCCTTTTATATTGACCCGCCCAATGTATACATTATAGATACACATATTTCATTTGTTATGTATAACCTTAGCCCACCTATCATATTTCATACATAAACCATATATTAAAACCTCATGATTTAATATTTAATTCACACCCGCAACATAAATTATACCAGGCCCCACTACCCACTATAACCCCCGCCAGTCCTTATACCACATACCTCCGATCTCAATTTGTTAATATATTAACATTATCCAAATATCATTATAAACCGAATATATATTAAAACCTTAGATTTTAAATACATATTTAACTCCCACCACATTAAACAACTCCCGGGCCCCATGCCTATCTACCCCATAACTCCATGGATCAATCATGACCGTTCGCACTCTCTCCGCTTGATCCGACGACTTAGAAGCCATATCACAATGTTGAAAGCTCATTTTTTATTTGATTTCAGATTTGCGATATGAGCAGTATTGCCCCACTCTCTATCCTCCATGTGTCATCTTTTCACCAGATCGCATCCATTTGTGAAATACCATTTACCACCTTTATTCGATGCGATAATCGCTTACTTTTCGACCCCGCACTATGATAAACCATCGTGCCACCTGCTCACTCGTCCACTGTGTAATGCACTGCGTATCAACCCTGCTCACAATAAACCCCCGACAGTTACATCCAATTTGCCTATATCTGTTTTCAATTGTATAAACTAGAATATCACTGCAACACCGAATTGAAAAGCCCTTTGCACATGCGATAAACCTCTAGTTCACCTTCCGCGATGTGCTAAAAACCATCATTCTACTCTGGCACTATGCTAAAACCCAACATTGTTTCAAAACCCTACAATTGAGTTATTTATGTGGATTTGCAAATGAAACCAAAGCCATTTCCCAACCCCTGCAAACTTGTGTTTCATTAATCAATTGTTTTTATTTTTGCAGGTGTTTATCATTACCAGAAAATGGATAAACAGTTGGATACTAATCCCCAACCTGTTTACTCCGTATTCCTAGGGCATGAATTCGAAAGGCTTTCATAAATAGAAGATTCCAGGCAATACAACAAAATGAGATAAGTTACAAATGTAGTAATTATTAAACAGAAATGAAATCATTTTCACCAGAAAATAGGGAAATTTATTCAAAGATGAAATTTACAACAACAAGATGAAAATAAAAATTCAGATGATGAAGATTACTGAGATAGGGAAAAGGTAATAGAACAGTCAAGGTAAAACAATAAAAGTAAATACGGAAGAAATAAATGGTAAATAGAGATGAAAACACTTTCACCAAAAACAATGAAGTTTATCCGAAGTAAAAGTCAAAACAGTTAAAAGAACAATAAGGTTAAAAGATGAAAACAGAGCAAGAAGGGACATTTTTTCCATAAATTTCCTGTTTGAATCATAGTTTTTTAGAAACTATTGTGGCCAATCCAAGATTAATTTTGAAAAACTGAAGGAGGTTTATGTTCCTACTATGTCCACCTACAAAAACCTCTCTCACATTTCTAACATCCATTATGGGTTTGGAAATATTAAACAATATTTGACAGTACGTTTTACAGAAAATTCATGTTTAGTCATAATTTTCCAAAGACGATTGTGGCTAATAAGAAATGAATCTTACAAAACTGGAAGAGGGTTTTGTTCCTCGATAACCCATCTACAAAAACCTATCTCATGTTTTATACAGGTATTATACAATGAGAGATACATGCACATTTTAACAGTTTATTTTTCAGACTGTGCAAAGTTCTGTTTTAGACATATTTTTGCAAAATATATGTTGAACAACGGGAGAGGAATTTTAGGAAACTGAGAGAGGTTTATCTCAAAAACATATTTATCCAAAAAAACCTCTTTCAATTTTTACACATAAATTTTTGATTGAGATATAAAAAGGTATCATTGGACCCCAAGTTTACATAATATCTGGAGCAAAATGCACAAAGGAAGGAAACAGTTAGTGACTAGGATGCCTCATCATCAACTAAGAGTTGATATAAAATTAAATTTCTCTTATTTTTCACCATCAATCCATAAGTATAGTGCCAAATATATTCATTATTTTTTAGTGTCCTTTATTTAAGTTATATTTATGTAATACAGTTTGAGATATTTGTAAACCAATCTTGATATTTTTTCAAGATATTCTAGTTCATAATTTGTATAAATACTTCATCCTTTGAAGTATTATTCTGGAATAAATTGCTAAAGATTTCTATAGTCATTTTTTCTATACCTAAAGGGTTTCTTGTAGCAACTTTAAGTAACAGACTGAATCAAATCCATAAGCATCATATTTCAGGATTCATGTGATGAGCCATTGAAGTGAAGTACTTTCTTCTGTCATTGTTTATATTCTTATGTTTTACATACTTTCATAAATGTGTTCTAAATTTGAATGATAAATCAGGAATATTATTACATAATTTGTTAAAAGTACTCTTTCTTGAACTATTTATCATTTCTATGTTTTTTGCTGATTTCTAGAGTAGGGAACCCTTACTTGCTCCCTTTTTCGAATGACCTCTCTCTTCTCTTTCCTTATCTGGATCAAAGAATTATTAACTGCTGTTTATCCTGATTAATCTACTTCACCAATCCTCCTTCAAAGATCTTTAATGACTTTTCTATCTTTCCCTGAAAATATTCGTCTTTTGATCTTGATCTTGAGCTGTCTGCTTGACATATTGACTCCTTTTTCCCAATGGAAAACCAGATCTATTACTATCCATATCTTTAAGTGATTTTTCCCACCAACCAAACCAAATCTTAAAACCAAATTGTCCTTATAACTAGCCTAAAATCAAACATTAAAAGAAATTTAAATCTTATAGATAGAGCCCTCTCTGAACCCTAGGAAGGCTAGATCCTAGAGTTTAAAAGTAGGTTTGTGGTTACCTCAGACTATTTCTTTCTTTAACCTTGAGAAATTATTGAGTGATAACATATTAGAGACCATACTGGGGAAAATAACATTTTCCTTAGAAATATTTTAAAGGTTTTTATCTGGTCTATGATGGTGGACAGTGATGAGACACACAAAGGTTAAAATCATCCCCCTGACGACTCCAAATCATTTTCACAATAAAGACTCCACTGGAGGAATGAATCTGAAAGAAAAATATGGCAAGATCAAGCTTTTAACTTGGATTAAAATCCAAGACATCATTTTATTTCTCAATAAGAAAGTTTTTCAATGTATATTGTATTTTAGAGAAGATCTTAGATTAGTTTTTAATTATTTTCCTTTGAAGATTGTAAGTACTAATTCTCTTAATCTCTTTGAGCAGCTTTCTTCTGAATCTAATGATGATAATTTTCCAATTAAGAAGCCTCAAATAATCAAGACTGATCTTACAATCCCTGGGCATATTCCTGTACCTTGTAAAGTTCCTGATAGATATAAGCCGCTCATTTTACCTCCTATACTCCATGATTTCCCTAATAACTATTACAAATTTCTTCCTAGGTTTGATGGATAAAATAATAACATCACTGCCCAAAAACATATTCAAGGTTTTGAGAATTATATGGATTTATTTGAGATTGATGAAGATGATGTTAGAATTAGAAAATTTTCTCTTTCTTTGCGAAATAGAATAAAGAGTTGGTTCAAGAATCTGCCTAATGCAAGCATCTCAAATTTCCAGCAGTTTGTCAAAAAATTTCGAGATATGGATAATTAAAGTCAATATTTTTGTGATCATAAAATAATATAATTAGTTAAAAAGACATCCAAATGAAACAATACAACAATTTTCTGAAAGATTTAATCAAGTTTATTATTCAATGTCAGAAAATATTAGACATCCTCATGATTAAGCTCTCTTGCATTAACCAAGTGCCTTTGATCCAGAAATAGAATTTCATTTAAGAGACGGAGATTCAGAAACACTTGTACAAATGCAGAACATTGTAGTTGATGTAGAATTTAATCTGCAAATCAGAAAGGAAAAGTTGAAAGCAGAAGAAGAAGAGAAGAAAAACATTACAGAGGTAAAACTCAACCTTTTGGTAAGAAGACTATGAAATCATACAGAAAATCACTATTAAAGATGAATTTTTTGTTCAAAATCACCATGAAGAAATAGAAGAGGTTGATAGCCATGAAAAAATTCCCGCTAATTCCAACTACCATAGATCAAAAAATGGATTTACAGATCAATATGAGGAGAATCAATTTGTTGATCTAATGTGTATTTTTGATGACATGCCCTCTTTTGATGATTTGCCTAAGTATGATCATTATGATGATAGTTATGTTCTCCAAACTCAAGCTAACTTTACAGAGCAATCAAAAGCTATTTTGTGGGATGAGGAAACTTAGTTTCAGTAGCGAGAATACAGTAATCAACTAATGCAAATCAACTATGAGAGTAAGGAAGAAAGAGTACAAAATTTGGAAATAAGTAAAGGTTCTTTACCTCTTTGTTTTAATTCATTTTAGTTTATTAGAAACAAATTTAAAGCCATCAATAATCAACAGTATTTAGGTATTGTGATTGACAACAAAGAAGATAATGAAACTCTTGATCAAGATTTTTTAGTCTCACAATTACAGTTATCAAATTTTATCGAAACATCTGATGAAATGGCACAAGAAAGTTCCATAACACTATTTTTCGAATCATTTCAGCTTTTAAAGGAAATTTGGTATAACATCTTTAAATAAAATGATGATCAACTTGTTGAAGTTTACGAAGTCCCATGGAATTCTATATGCCATAGGCTGCAGCAATTTTCCCAAGTTTTTCATGATCCAATAGAAGATATGTTGGATATTGAATGCATTCAAAGAATGCCTCCATTGAATAACGATGAGTTTCAGAATCAAGATGATAAAGGTTTCAACAGTCAAACATTACAATCAATAGGAATATCATCACAAATCTTATCTAAAAGTTTGCAGGGAGATAAAGATGAAAATAACATTTCAGTTTCATGGCATGAAGGCCATCCAGAACAGATGTACAGTTGTTTAGATCAATTAAACATTAGTGTATATATCTTAGAAGATCCTTTTGAAAAGTTTCTAGAGTCAACAAAGGAAATCATGTATTTCCTTATCTTCTCATTTGTTGACAAGTTTTTAATAGGTTGCAGAATTACAGTTTTGAAAATCAACAAGCACATGAAAAAAAATCTATAAAAGTAAATAATGCTTGAATGGCTATATTTGCTATTTCATTTTACCGAACTAGCAGTTGGACAGCTGATTAGAGTAACTAGGTAGGATTTCAGCTTATTTTAGTTTTCAGTTTTACCTAGTTTTGAAATAATTCATTAAGATTTGAAGCCAAGGAAAAGGCCCTAAGATATTGATGATTTAGTAGTTTGGTTTGAAGGTTACAGCACCTTTTAGTCTCATATCATATTTCAGTTTGCAGAAAGGGTGTAAATTTTTAGATTCAAGAGTTTTAGTCACAGAGATTTTATAACAAATAAAATGCATGTTTGGGATTGCCCAATGGATCAGGCTACTAGTTGATGGTGTGCTTGACATCTCACAAGGAGATTCCATCCCCATGTGAAGCCTTGTTAGGGTACTATAAATATAGGATTCATAATTTTGAATTGAATCTGTTAAAATCTTGAAATATTGTACATACCTTTGCTTTCTGCAAATGTATTCCCAAATTAAAAAATGAAAAGAGGGTATGTCCTAAAAGAACAATCAAAGGACAAAAAGAAAGAAAGATCAAAAGAATATTAAATATGAACCCCATCAAAAATAGATCATGAAAGTGTTGCAAGTTTAAATGCCACTACTTTAGTTTACTTTTTGCAAATCAGATTGCGTGTAACTTGTTAAAATTCCACAATCCATGATAATCAAAAAAATCAAACTTGATTATTCATGCTTTAAATTTCATGTTTATAGATGGAGAATAAAGATATGTCAAACAATTTAAACCTGAAAAATCAGTAGATCGTTAGAGAATAAATGAGGAGCTCAACAATTTAATCTGAGCCATTGGATGAAATAAGGTTAGAATTAGATAGTTTCATGTTTTAAAAGAAAAATGAAAATGGTTTGCAAGCTCAAATGCACCTAAAGTAAAAGAATAAAATGCTCGGGTAGAGAATGGGTAAGTATAAGCAGTTTTACAAGCATGGATAAACATCATCTAGCATATTAATAATTTCCCTCCCTACAAAGCATTCCAGTACTAAACCCTTTAGTTATAAAGGCTCGGAGCATTTCTCTGACTTTTGGTGGGTCCAGACCCTTGGCTTAGTGACTGATTGGTACTAAATTATTGGAAATCCCTTCATAAAAACCCTTTTCCCCTTCATCATCCATTTTATCCGAACAAGCCCCTTTTCCTAAAGTTAAAACACGTTTTTACCTAGGAAAAGTAAAACCCCCTTGACTAATTCCCTTTTCATACAAAAATACCCAAAAACCCACAAAAAATAATTTATCCTAAGTATTAGTGTTAAATAATTATGTTGTGCGTCATAATGGAGAAATCCCACTTAAACATCATAATTTAAACTTTTCTTAGTTTATTTTTACATTCCTGCACATTCATTTCATATTAACATTTAACGTATATATTAAATCCCTACAAACCTTCCCTCCCATAGTATATTAATTCATTCATATTAAATAAACCCAAACCATATTTTATGTTTAACCTATGGTGTATTTCCCTCACATGATATATTCCTCACTCCCCATAGGTTTAAACTATTCCCTTTTATATTGACCTGCCCAATGTATATATTACATATACACATATTTCATTTGTTATGTATAACCTTAGCCCACCTATCATATTTCATACATAAACCATATATTAAAACCTCATGTTTTAATATTTAATTTACACTCGTAGAATAAATTATACCGGGCCCCAATACCCACTATAACCCCCCACCAGTCCTTATACCACATACCTCCGATCTCCATTTGTTAATATATTAACATTATCTGAATATCATTATAACCCGAATATGTATTAAAACCTTAGATTTTAAATACATATTTAACTCCCGCCACATTAAACAACTCCCGGGCCCCACGCCTATCTACCCCATAACTCCATGGATCAATCCTGACCATTCGCACTCTCTTTTCCTGATCTGATGACTTAGAAGCCATATTTCAATTTCAAAAGCTCATTTGTTAATCGATTTCAGATTTGCGATATGAATGGTATTGCCCCGCTCTCTCTCCTCCACGCTTCATCTTTTCACTGGATCACATCCATTTGTGAAATACCGTTTACCACCTTTATTCGATGTGATAATCGCTTACTTGTCGACCCCGAATATGATAAACCATCACACCACCTGCATGCCTATCCACTATGTAATGCACTGTGTATCAACCCTGCCTGCAATAAACCCCCGACTGTTACATCCAAATTGCCTATCTCTGTTTTCAATTGTATGAACCAAAATATCACTGCCAACTCCGAATTGAAAACCCCTTTACACATATGATAAACCTCTGGTTCACCTTCCGCAATGTGCTAAAAGCCATAATTCTACTCTGGCATTGTGCTAAAACCCTACATTGTTTCAAAACCCTGCAATTGAGTTATTTCTGTGGATTTACGAATGAAACCAAATCTATTTCCTAAACCTAGCGAATTCGTGTTTCATTAATCAATTTTTTTTAATTTTTGCAGGTGTTTTTTATTAACAAAAAATGGATAAACAGTTGGATACTAGTCCCCAACCTGTTTACTCCAGATTCCCAGGGTATGAATTCAAAAGGCTTTCACAAATAGATGATTCCAGGAAATATAGCAGAATGAGATAAGTTACATATATAGTAATTATTAAACATAAATGAATCATTTTCACCAGCAAACAGTGAAATTTATTCAAAGATGAAATTTACAACAACAGGATGAAAATAAAAATTCAGATGATGAAGATTACTGAGACAGGGAAAAGGTAATAGAGCAGTCAAGGTAAAACAGTAAAAGTAAATACGGAGGGATTAAATGGTAAATAGAGATGAAAGCAATTTCACCAACAATAATGAAGTTTATCCGAAGTAAAATTCAAAGCAGTTAAAAGAACAATAAGGTTAAAAGATGAAAACAAAGCAAGAAGGGACATTTTCCAGAAATTTCCTGTCTAAATCATAGTTTTGCAGAAACTATTGTGGCCAATCCAAGATGAATTTTGAAAAACTGAAGGAGGCTTATGTTCCTAAGAAACCCACCTACAAAAAACCTCTCACTTTTATAACAACCATTATGGGTTTGGAAATATTAAACAATATTTGACAGTACGTTTTATAGAAAATTCATGTTTAGTCATCATTTTGCAGAGAAGATTTTGGCCAATCAGAAATGAATCTTACAAACTTGGAGGAGGTTTTTTTTCCTAGGAGACACATCTACAAAAAATTATCTTGCTTTTTACACAGCTATTATAGAATGAGAGATACATGCACATATTCACAACCTATTTTTCAGACTGTGTGAAGTTTTTTTTTAAACATATTTTTGCAGAGTATATTGTGAACAACTGAAGGGGAATTTTAGGAAAATGAGAGAGGTTTATCTCAAAAACATATTTATATACAAAAACCTCTTTCATGTTTTACATATCTATTTCAGATTGAGATATACAAAGGTATCATTGGACCCCAAGTTTGCAGAAGTTTTGGAGTAAAATGCACAAAGGAAGGAGATAGTTAGTGACATGGATGTCTCATCATCAACTAAGAGTTGATATCAAATTCGAATTCTCTTCTTTGTCACCATAAATACATAGTTATAGTGCCAAATAGATTCATTAGTTTTGATTTTCCTTTAGTTAAGTTCTATTTATGTAATACAGTTTGAAATATTTGTAAACCAATCTTGATATTTTTTCAAGATATCCTAGTTCAGAATTTGTATAAATACTTCATCCTTTCAAGTATTATTGTGGAATAAATTGATGAATATTTCTATGGTAATTTTTTTTGTACCTAAAGGGTTTCTTGTAGCAATTTTAAGTAGCAGACTAGATCAAAGCCATAAGTATCATATTTCAGGATTCATGTGATGAGCCATTGAAGTGGAGTACTTTCTTCTGTCATTGTTTATCTTCTTATGTTTTACATACTTTCATAAATGTGTTCTAAATTTGAATGATAAATCATGAATATTATTACAGAATTTGTCAAAAGCACTCTTTCTTGATATTTATCATTTCTATGTTTTCCGCTGATTTCCAGAGTAGGGAACCCTTAATTGCTCCCTCTTTCAAATGACATCTCTCTTCTCTTTCCTTATCCAGATCAAAGAATTATTAAATGCTCTTTGTACCGATTAATCTACTTCACCAATCAGCCTTCAAAGATCTTTAGTGAATTGTCTATATTACCCTAAAAATATTTGTCTTTTGATCTTGATCTCGAGCTGTCTGATTGACATATTGACTCATTTTTCCCAATGGAAAACCAGATCTATTACTACCCATATCTTTAAGTGATTTTTCCCACCAACCAAATCAAATCTTAAAACCAAATTGTCCTTATAACTAGCCTAAAATCAGACATTAAAACAAAGTTAAATCTTATAGAGAGAGCCCTCTCTGAACCCTAGGAAGGCTAGATCCTAGAGTTTAAAAGTAGGTTTGCGGTTACCTCGGACTATTTATTTCTTTAACCTTGAGAAATTACTGAGTGATAACACAACCTATGAAACCCTAATGACGGAGTGGGAGGCTCCTTTGACTTGGTATTTGACTGAAAGTTTGGTTTAGGGTCTTCAAGTGTAACAAACAGAGTTTTTGACAAAATGATGTATTGAAGATCAAAAATCCAATGTACTTGATTTATCTAAAGAGCCTACAGAGATAGTTTTGAGACCATCAATGCTTCAGGAACCTGGTGAACATAAGAAGGAACAGGCTATTTGGTAATCCTAGATGGAAAGTGGAAGGGTGAGGCAAAAGAAAAATAGAGTGCTAAGGTCATAGGTGGGAAAATAGGATGTGGATGAGTGGCATAAGCCCATGAGGGGTCTTTTAGGAGTAATACGTTGATCATGGAATGGAAAAATAGTAGAATAGTGAAAAATTTGGTATAAGGATAATGAAGGCAGTCAAATTTCTAAAACTCACAATATTCAGGAATCTTGTTTTTAGAAATATAGGATAAGTATTTAGTCATCTACAAATAGCAAAAATTATTGATGACTAACAATTTCTTCACTTGGGGAGGGTAGCTCCTTTTCAAGAGGTGTCCAGAACCTCAGACATCAAATTTCTGAGTTTTGAAGACCAGTGCCTTATCCATTGAGAAGATTTGTCTTCTTTCACTTACTGATGTTTCTCTTGAATTTATGATCTTAAGAATCCGAAAAACATGATTGCTTCAATCTCATTTTTACCTACCCATCATATTTTTTCCTATCATTTTTTCTTCTTGTGGGTGCACTTGGACTGGAAAACCCTTGACACTCTCTTTTCTTTTGAAAACAAAACAAATTGTCTACTTGCACCCTTATCACTTCCAAGAGTTCAGATTATGCTAATGAAATCTTTTATTTTATATCTAGACTATTCATCTGTCAAGATTAAGATGTTTGACATAATTCATTCTCTAATCTATTGAAATAAAATTTAAAACAAATTTAAACCAAGATTAAAAAATCTGATTTACCATGGGTTGTGGCATTGGGACAAGTTGCACACAGATATTATTTTTGTACAAAAAAAACTAGAAAATATGAGAGTTGTGATCTATCATTTGTTAAGCATCCCTATTTTTCTCTTTGGTTCAGATTTGAGCATTAAGAACCAGCATCTTTTCTTCCTAATCTATTTCTACTAACAATTCAAGATTAAATGTTTTGAAAAGTCTTCTTTTACTAACTTATTAGCAGAAATTCAAAACACGTTCAGCCATGATTAGGCTAGATGATTGAACAAGACTCCTTTTCTTAACAAGTAGTGGTATTTAGGCTTGCACACTTTAAGCAATACTCTTTTTTGGGTATGCGGTTGTACCTATTCTTTTCCTACCCTCTTTTTCCTTCTTTTTTTGTTTTTTTTTGTTTTTGTTTTTACAATCTCTCATCATGCAATGTTATGTACAATGAATGAAAGCTTCAAACTAGGAATCTAACAAAAATAGTGCTTAAGCATCTTGCCATTGACAAGACCCCCAAATAGCTCTTCTCCATCCAGCTCTTGTAAAAAGAAAACATTTTTACCTCTAAATGAATGAATGATGGAATGATACTTCCACAAATTCTCAAACTTGCCATGCTCTCCTTTGTCCTTTCTCATTGATTCTTGCTTCTGAACTTTGCTTCTGTTAAAGATCCTTCTTAGGTGAAACATGTATTCTTCATCAGTTTTAAAATAGAAAATGATGTCATCAAGGTATATTTCAAATCAAGGATCATAGCCTTTTGAAAAGTGGCTTCCTTATTCCTTCACCCAGAAGGAATTTGGTTATACATTTAGGTGCCCCAAGGTGCTTTGAAAGTGGTTTTATACTGATCAGTTGGAAGTATTATCATCTAATTGTAATCTGAAACACTACCAAGCAATGACATCCTGTTAGAACTTTATAACCTTTGTAGTGTATGATTTATCTTAGGAAAAGGGTATTTTTCCTTCAGGGAGGCTTTATCTAGGTTCCTAAAGTCTATACATAGCCTATACCCCTTTGCTTTCTTTCTTAATAACACAATCTGCTGAAAAAGTTTCTAGTCTCCCTTGAGAGGAATCCTACTTTGAATAATGTTTTTGTCATAAGGCTTTAAGCTCTCATCACCATATGCTAAAGCATATTCAAACTCTTTGCACATCTTTATGTATTTATGTTTTATGTGAGGTGGCAAAGTTTTGGATAACTTGATCATTTTGGGTTTTTCTAGGCGGCCTGTGTTGTATTCTTCTATATCAACCTCTATAGATACCACTTTAGGCTCCCTAACAACATTATTGGAATCCAACAACTCTTTCGAGGTGACAAAACCTCTTGGTGATGAGTTATGTTTGTTTTGCAATACCTTAAGGTCCTTTTGATCCAGGTCCCTATAAAGTTTTGCTATATGAAAGTGTTCCAACATTTTTACATTGGCAGAAGGGAATGGTTCTGTTTTTTATGTCTGTTCTTCATTTGGACAACCTTTTTTAGGCTCTATGATTGGTTTTGGTATTGCAAATTTATTTTCAGATTGCAGAAAATTAAGTTTGTTTTTTCCATTATGTTGTTGTTCGAGGCTGCTAGAGTTTTGATTGTTCAGTTCTTCATGCAGTGTCTAGTTTGACTGTTGTGATATGCCTAGATCTGTCTCAATTTCATTTACATGCTCATCAATTTATTCTTCATTATATAAGATAAATGAGTCAAGATCTAAATGGATGGAATAAAGAGGTGTGTTGTTTGGCCTTTCTTGGCTGCTAACCATATACTTCATGTGTGATTCCCGGTAGAATCTCCTTGTTTGGTTAAAAACAAGGATGGTATCATATGACATGTCTAGTTGGAGGTTCCCCTGAAGTTTGGTCCCCCATGATCTAGATAAAATCATGCCATACTTGGGGGGGAATGTCAGCCACTACTATGTCCATGACCAAGCCCTTAGCAGGGATTTGTGCTAGATTGACACATAGATCCTTGGTTAGACCCAAACACTTGAATCTGCTTAAATCGAAAGAATACAGGTCTTTGTAAGGTTTGGTTATTTCCAGGCCTAATCTCTCCATCACTACGTTTGGCATGAGGTTGTGAGAGGCACTAGAGTCCAACATGGCATTGTGTAATATTTTGTCATGTATGTTTAAGCTAACATAGAAAGGAGGGATAGCCCCTTCTTGACATTTTCCCTCTACTTCAGGTCCAAACAAAAGTTTTGGTTTGTCATCAATCAAGTTTAGAGTGTCGGTATCATTCCCCATGTTCAAAACCTTCAAAACTTGGGACCTGTACATATCTTGGATTACCAATTTAATGAGAGGAATGGTTATCTTGATCTTAGCAATCTCTCCCTCAAAACTGAAAGATACTTGTGTTTTAGGCATATTTACATCAGTTTTATTAACAGTATCTTTTTCTACAAGTTTAGTTTGTTGATTCTAATTTGGGACTTTGGACAAAAGAGTTTTCTGAGGGCCACTAGTAGATGTACTAGGGTAGCTTGGGTCACCATTTTGCTGGCTAATTTTTTCTTTGTTTAGATTAGTTTTCTTAGCCACAGTATTGGTATTGTCTGTTGTCCTCTTAGGAATATGTTCAGGGGTCTTCCTAACAATAATGTCTAATTTTTTTCTTCTTGGAGGTTTCTTGGTTCTTTTTTCTCCTAAGGTCATATTGCCTATGGACCTCCATTATGGCATTTTCAAATCCCAATTTGTAGTCTTCAGAATCCTCATAGTTTGTTTCAGTTTGATCTGAGGAAAAGAAACCTTTTTCTTCTTCAGTGAGAAAAGCATCACCCTCATTATCAGAACCTATCAAGTTTACATGGTTTCTTCAAGTTCTTCAGTCTCTCTTCCCTCTTCATCTACATAATTGTCTTGAAGAGGAGGCATGATTTGTTGGTCATTGTCTCTTTGTCTGTTTTGGGGAGGATCTCTTCTAAAGTTTTGGTTCCTATTTCTATTTTGGGGATTTGATTGGTTTTCCCTAGGAGGTGTTCTTTCACTCAAGTTGATCCTTTCCATCATTCTTTCCATTACCATCACTAAATTGTCAATTTTTGCATCAGATGAGGAGGTTGAGACCATAGTTTCATATTTGTATGTAAGTCTCTTTTCTGAACTCATCCTAGACCTTTTTTCAATCAAGTTGACCTCTACACTCACAACTCCCCTTTGCATGTCTTCTAAAGTTATGGGATCCCTTTCTCTCAATTAATATGCCATGTCTAGATTGAAACCTTCTGGAAATTTTTCTAAGGCTAAGCCTTGTGGGGGTTTCATGTTCGGTGGGAGGGCATTGTAAACACTATTGAACCTAGTGTAATAGTCTTGGACACTTTCCCCGACATTTCTCTTAAGTTTGGTATACTCTAAAAGGATTTGGAGAGGGTTTTTCTTAATTTCCCACTTGTTTATGAATGTTTGGTAAAGGAAAGGGAGATCATGTATGATGTTAGGAGTCAATATTTTGAACCATTTCTTGGCTTCTCCTCCTAATATTTGGACAAAAATCCTCATTTTTATGGTCTCCTATTATAATTCCATGTGGTCAAAAGCATCATTCATCCTATTTACATGCAGTTGGGCAATTATAGAGTGAGCTCCAGTGAAGTGAGGGATTTTGGATTAGTAGTCATTTGGAAAATGTATTAGAGGTTGTGGTAGTGCCAGAGGGGCATACCATGCAGCCGTGATTGGAGCTAATGGAATCCAAGGAGGATTTATAAGGGAAAGGTTTGTGAGATGGGGTGGAGGATGAAGTGGAATGTTTTGCACAGTGAATGTGTGGAAGGGGGTGGCATAGGTGCTTGGACCAACAAACTGATGTTGAGCAGACTTGGGATGAAAAGATCCAAAGTGATGGAGAAGCTGAAATTCAGGAGGAGTGGAAGGAGAGGCTTCTCTACTAGAACTCTACTGAAAATATATGGGATCAAGGTCAGTCTGGTCAATCCCACTTTGTGACTTGGTTCTGAAAAGGTTTCTCATATGGTGTAAGTCAAATTGGGGATCTTGCAAGGCTGTGAGATGTTCAGGGAAAGAATTTTCTCTATGAATGGTCCTAATAGTAGTTGAATCTTTAGTTCTAGAAGTTTGCCACAAAATATTTTCTGGGTCGTCAACTATGGTAGGAGGGTTTGGGTTTGGGTGAGATCTGGTACTAATCCTTTGTGAAGCCAAATTTCAAACCCAAAGTGTAGAGAGGCTAAAATTTTATGAATGTTTTCAGAAGGTTGACCTCTCTTAGTGTTTGCTAAACTCACACAGTGTGTGACTAAGCCTCTAAACTTCTTAGGGATGATTTGACACAATCCTAGGAAAGTCTATGAAAACTAGTAAAGCTAGTAGGCCTACTATAGGCTAGTGGAATCACCAGGTGGATATTTTTTGCTGTTTTGAGGATATATATTTATGATACACCACCAATAACTAACAAAAACCCAATCTAGAGAATTTTTTTTGGGTTTTTTGAGTTCCTTTATGTAGCCCTAAGGTTTCTATGAGTGTTCTCTAGATGAGTCATCATTTTGCTAGGATGGTGAAACAATTAGATTCTACTTTTGGCTAACACTTGGGTTTTCTAAGATTTGATAAGGGTTTCTAAAGTCCTAAGGAGTACTTGATTGTCACTAACTCAGAAGGTCCCACTGTGATCACCATTATTTTAGGTCCCCGTAATTTGTTAGATTAGTGAGAACAAATGAAAAGGGGTAACATTAGACCACTCTTTGGAGTCCTAGGACCTAGCCTTACTGGACTCAGAGAGGGCTCTCTCTATTTGGTGCAAAGGATGTGAACTTTTTTGCTTTTAGTGTTTGATTTTAGGCTACTTGTTAAGTTTAGGGTTTGTTTGTTTGTTTTGGTTTGGTAGATGATAAAGTAGAATAGATGGAGTGAGAGATATTCAAGTCATTGGGCTATGGAGTCTACAAAAGGTCATGGATATATCAACAATGAATCAGGGTGCATCACAGGGAAAATCTAACATGGTCAAACGGATCTTCAAGGTAGGTGTGAGATGAAATGAACATCAAGTTTCTGAACATAGTAGGGCAAAGGGAAGTTAAGAATCCTTTGTTAAATACCTTTAAAACAAGAAGGGTATTTAACACTACTCAACACAAAGAAGTAATCATAAGATAGGGCAAACCAATAACTCTTTGATTAAACTCAAGAAAATAAGCATTTAGGACAAAAAATCCAATTAACTATAGAAGGCAAGGAACTTCTTTAACTTCTAGTGATTTCACCTTCAAGGTTAGAAAATATTTAAGATAGACATATAAAATAGATCAAATAAGAGGGAACTCCTAAACATCATTGATCAAGCTATAAAGACCTTCAAGGAAACCTTTCAAGAATGGACAAAGGGAATGATCAAAACAAAACCTCTTTGGCTAAACCTAAACAGTGATGCTTCAAAGAAAGATCTCAAGAACAATATTTAATTAACATCAAACAAGCAGGGATAACCATAATTCACCTTTGAAATCTACTGTATTGAACCATTCATGAGATAAAAAATCATAAGTGGGTCTAGAAAGCAACTAAAAATTCTCTAAACTAACCTAGCAGAGGAAAACATTGAGGCATTGAAGAACAAACAGAGCTAAGGTGCCTCTGAAAAACATTTCTTAGTCTAAAACATTTTTCATACTGCAATATAGAAGGATATAAAAAAATGATACATAAGAAAAAAAGAATTGAATAGAAGCACATCACCATAAACCATGGTCAGTGATCCTGCAAGCAAGCCTTCTCCATCATCAATCAAAACAAACCATCCACAAATTCCACAATACCAACTTCTCTTCAATCTCCAAAAAACTATGTATTGCTCACAAGAGTCATCAAATTCCAACCTTTTACAATAAGGCCCTCATGATCTATTTATCTAGAAAATGAGGGAAAAAAACCCTAACTAGGGTTTGAAAATGTCAAAAATACCCATAAATGTCATTTATTTCTAAGAGACCATGCAAGGCCCAAGACACAAAATATCTCATGAAATAAATGAAAAAATAACTCCTAGCACCTAAATTTGGAGTGATTCACCCCAAAAAAAACTAAAATATATTTTTTCCATAAATGAGTTTCTTTTGTTGACTTTTTTCACAAAAGAGCACAATAGTGAGGCCTGAAGGCGTAGCGCATGCACAAGAAAACTAGGTCCACTTGCAGCCAAGTTTTGATGGCCTTCACGATGTCGGAATTGGCTATGTGATGGCTCATTAGAAAGCTTGTTGAGTCTACGTTCCAAAAACTCTCTTGTTTTTCTGATTGGGCTCCATTAAATTGTTAAAAAAGTAAATCTCCCAAGGCTGCTCAAGGCGCAATGCTAGTCCTGAAAACTAGGCAGAAAGGTGAAATTTGGGGTGTTTTTTAGCCTCTTGAGGGACCAAAATTGCTCCAAATTACCTGAAATTTGGTGAGAATGTTGTACTTGAGCTGAGGATTCCAAAAATTTAAATTTTTCCTCCTGAGGATGCTTGTATGAAAATCGTGGCGCCAAGGGTGCTGCACTTTCGGCCCTTCAAATCAACAAAAACCAAAAATTTTCAAAAAGTTCCCAAAATTTGCAAATATCTTCTTCATGGAGTTTGGGATGCTTGTGGAGAAGCATAAACTAATATATCAAGGTTTTCTTTGTGTTTTTCCTCCTTGAGTGTTTGTATTTCAGTAAGGACTCTTTTGAGCTTGGCTCTTGCAAATTGATTTTTCAATGCATAATGCTTGGCCATCTTTTTCTGTAGGCCAAGGTCCCTTTGTATCTTCTTCAGCTGATTGTGCTCATCCTTATAATAATTAATAATATACCTTTCCATGCCAAGGCTTCTTTTGAGGTCTCTGATCTCTGCATCTTTGCTTTGGAGCAAGATGTTAGTGACCCTCTCCTCATCTTCATTTTCATTGTCAAGGTTAATATGAATGAGTTCAAATTCCTTTTTAACCTCATGCTGATCTTTTTATTCTTTCTTCACCTTTTTTTCCCCTTATATAGTGGCTTACTGGATGTTTAAGGCATGGCCCCTTGCCTTTTAGAGGCAGCAAACACATGCCTTTCTCCTCTTTGGTATGTCAAAGCAAAAGGTTTGATTGTGACCATTTTGGTGTCTTCATCATGGTTGCATCTTCACTGTCATTATCACTACTATCCTTACTGTCCTCATGGATTTTATTGCTGCCATCATTTGTCTCCATCTCTTCCTCTTCATTACCTTGATTGTTTCTTACCTCATTAGCTTCAATATCAACCTCACTGTTTGCCTCTTCACTGATTTCTGCACTATCATCATTACCACTGTCAGGAGCATCATCAAACTTTGTTTCATTGTAACTTGCTTGTTCACTGCCACTTCCTTCTTTTGTGTCCATATTGTCTTCTGCCTCTTCATCTTCTTCATCTTTAATGTCCTCTTATTCATCATTGCTTAATTCATATTTTCCCTCTCCTTCATTCTCATTTGATGGTTCATCTTCATTTCCCTCATTGTCTGATGCATTAGGAGAGGGCGAGGAAGGAGGATGGGGTGATGAGGGCACATTTTGATGAGGATGGTGTTGTGGGTTTGTGAAGACTTCCTGAGAAATGAACACCTCCCATGGTATTCCCTTTTGCTCCAATTGATGTAGTACAACCATTTTGATCAAGGAGTGATGGAACAAACTTTGCATTTGTTGGGAGTAGTTCCTCTTTTGTATAATATAAGACATCTTGTCAATACTCCTATATAGGTAGAACGATAAATGAAGCATCTTAACCCTAGTAAAGTGCATGAGAAATATGATATGATAGGAGTAGAGTCTAGAGTACCTTCCCTCACAGGTAAAATATTTCATTATGACCCTCATCAAGGGTGCATACCTCTCCAGCAAATGCGAAAAAGGGAAAATAAATTTCAGCCTTCTTTGTATCTGGGTTTGAGAAATGGATCATAGCATCTTATGTCTAACTTTGCTCTTTTGAAGCATTTTTCACCAATATTAGGCATTCTAGTGGAAATAGAAATGGCATCTGATGAAAGCTCAAAGTTTACCCTTGCAAGATTCACTTGTTTATTATGTAGGTTGAGGATGAACAACCTAGTGAGCTCAGGGTGAATTTGCACCTGTTGGACTTTTTCACAAAACTGAAAACACCCTACAGTTTAGAAACATGTGATAATCATAGGAGAGGCATTAAGCTCCATAGTGTCTTCGGGTTCAAATATATTAACCTTCCCACCTCTGTGTTTTTTCCTCCTAGGCACTTGGCCTTCTTCACTACTAACATTCCCTCCTTCTCCTGACATTTTGATCACTGCTGTTTTTAAAAAAAACCCTAGCTTTGTTTGTGAAACTTGATATGAGGAGTGAATTGGAATGATGGATGAAAGGCGGCCTTTGCAAGTGATGGAGAGGAAGGTGTAGGTGTATGACTGAGCCTATTAAGCTTTGATGAATGGTCAACTTCAAATCACTACAACCATACTACTTCATACCCTATTTGACT
The DNA here is from genome assembly GCA_034641835.2 of Pinus albicaulis. NCBI lineage: Eukaryota > Viridiplantae > Streptophyta > Pinopsida > Pinales > Pinaceae > Pinus > Pinus albicaulis. Next base: position 204,828,047 of record CM076577.1, read on the forward strand.
GATATATTCTTGTTTGTAGATGATGGAGGTTTAAATAGGGTTTTGAGCATGAAGATAGGGTTTTTCACTCCTTAGGGTTTTTCAATTGCTTTTGACATTAAACCATTAAAATTCACTAGAGGAAAAAGCAAGACATCCACCTACCAATTTTCAATGCCCTTGAAAGTCTTTTGATGTCAGGTTGAAGGAGTTTTTTGATGTTTTTTGGGAGCTTACAGGTGAAGGAGGAGATTCAGGCGAAAGCATAGCACCTGCATGCAGAGTTGGGTCCTCCCTGCCCAACGCGTAGCGCCTGCACACATCTTCGGGTGTTGGGCTTCCCTAGCCGCAATGCCTGAACATAGTTTGGGCTTGTCGGGCTCTCCTAGGTGCGACGCCTGAACGCAGTTTGGGCATGTTGGGCTCTCCTGGGTGAACGCATAGCGCCTGCACAAACACGCAACACATGTCTTCGAACGTGCAGTGCATTGAAATTTTGCACTGGAAAATCCTCTGAGTGCGCAACACTGGACACTGAAGGCGTAGCGCTTGCCTGAACGTGCAGCACCAGGTAGACTTGCCCAAAATTTGACTAAAATGCCCAAATTTCTCTCTTAGATGCTCTGATTGTCTTTGCAAGTTCATAATGAGTTGGGTGAAGGAAAAAATGGTCCTTTATAGCCTAGGAAAATAAATCAAAGTTTGAGAACCCACTTTTCTAATGTTTTGAGCCTCTGTCACTTTTTCATTGATATTTCTGTCTTTTACTGCAGGTGACTTGAAAACTTTTAAGTGGCTCTTTTTCCCTTTTTGGTGGCAGCTTGCTGGTAACATGAAAGTGTCCTTTTTTAGCTTGGGGGTATATTTTACTCATCTTGACATATCAGAACCCTAAAAAATGCCTTCTCTACCATTTTGAAACTTACCACATATCTTTAGCTCATTCAGTAATGGTAAGCTTCTCAAAACATTTTTGAGGAATTTTTATAGTAGCACTGTCAAAACCCCCTTTTCTTGCATTGTGAAATTGTAATCATGTTTTTACCCCTTTTAACATTTTTGAGTGTGGGTGACTTGAAAACATGGTTTTTCCCTTCTCCTTGATATTCTTTACTTCTTTGTCTTTTGAAACAGTGAGGAATCTCACCTTGGCAAACTCTGGGATGACATACATAGTAGCCCTTTAAAATCTTCTTTCTATTGTCATGATGGAGGCTTAACAGCTTCATTTTACCTATTTTGACCATATTTGGCATGAAAAACACCTTGGGATGAGTTTGGAATTTTTGCAAATAGTGATATCTTCAGGAACCCTTTGATGTCATTATGGATTCCAAACTTACCTTTTCACCTTCTTTGATCACCTTACCAAAATCCTAGGTTTCTGCGATGCTTGAGAACAATTATCAATGTTGTTTTCTAAGTTCTCTATATCCCTTTCATGTTCATTCATTTATTTCTAGCTAACCTCACCTTTTTCCCCTTTTCATATATGATTTCTAAAAAACTTCTTCCATGTTTGGTTCTCTTGGTGTGCCTCCTCCATGTGTTTTGTTGCATTGGATCCTTGCTTGGCACACTGCTAGCCCAATCAGGCTTAGAAACCCTGATTTTCCTTGAACACATACTTATCCCTCTATCTTTGCTGTGAATGTCTTTATTGAGGTGCAAGACTCTTACCTTACCAATTTTTTGTTGATAGTCACTTTAACACTCTTGCAGAAATGTCGAAATGCACAATTGTTTTTTTGCAGAACTTGAACTTGATAAGGTGGTCTTCTTAGGAGATTTTCTGATTTTTTCTTGGACAACCATGTGTTGATATCATCTAGAATTTGAACCAGCTTCTAGCACAAGGAAAGAAGTGCTGAAAATACCAAGGATGACCCTAAAACCTATGAAACCCTAATGATCTAGTGGGAGGCTCCTTTGACTTTGTATTTGACTGAAATTTTGGCTTGGGGTCTTCATGTGTAAAAAATAGAGTTTTTGACAAATTGATGTATTGAAGATCCAAAATCCAATGTACTTGATTTATCTAAAGAGCTTACAGAGATAGTTTTGAGACCATTAATGCTTGAGTAACATGGTGAACATAAGAAGGAGCAGGTTGTTTGGTAATCCTAGATGGAAAGTGGAATGGTGAGGCAAAAGTAAAACAGAGTGTTGAGATCATAGGTGGGAAAATAGGATGTGGATGAGTGGCATAAGCCCATGAGGTGTCTTTTAGGAGTGGTAGGTTGATCATGGAATGGCAAAATAGTAGAATAGTGAAAATTTTGGTATAAGGATAATGAAGGTAATGAGATTTCTAAAACTCACAATATTCAAGAATCTTGTTTTTAGAAATCTAGGACAAGTATTTAGTCATCCATAAATAGCAAAAAAATACTGATGACTAACAAAGTGCGCAGGCCATCTTTAAGAGTATTTAAGAGATATTTTCCCAATTTCCATGATTTGGTTAAGGATTATAGATGTTTGACTTCTAAGGAAGCATGAATATGGATGGTGATAGATCCATATTGACTGTCAAATGTCATGGTGACAAAATGATGTGTAACAGATTTCCCCCTAAATTGCAAAGTCTGAGAAAATATTTCAAGAGAGCGAAGTGTTCTTTCATACCAAGGATTTTATTAGAGACATATGTCTAAAACCTATAAAAACATTCAATGCAAATATATAATCATCACTAAGGTAGGAATTCCAATACTTAGAGAAAAACTAACTATATGTCCTGGTACAGAAGTGACCTAGAATTACATCAATAGTAGACATAGTATGGAAGCAACCAATTTTTATGAATTAGTCTACTGAAACATGAATATATAGATCCTTGTAGCATCGATGGTTGGAAATAGATCCAGGGTATTGATCTCCGCTTCTCTAACTAGTACGAATCTAACCATGCGATTGATTTTTTTGAAGTCAAACATGGTAGAAAACACTTGATTACTCGTCAATGATGAAAACCATTAACAAGTGTGAGAGAAACCACCAGTAATGAAAATGGCTCTCAAAGTAGCTCAGTACAATCTATGAAATGTGAATGAATGATTTGCAGTTGAACACTCATAGAGTCGTTCGATCAAAGGCCAATAATGAAAACCTATCGCCGAAGGCGAGAAACCTGCCATTAAGGCATGAATATTTCAAGGTACTGATAGGATTTCTAGATAAAATTCCTAGATAATGAGTTGAAGTCGATAGGAAGTGATTTGTCGCAAGAGGGCCTATCACACGAAACCATTATGTCAATTTTTGAAGAAATATTTTGCAAGGATTAACTCAAGGATGGTCAACGCGAATAGAGACAAATATTTTCAATGAAAAAAAAATGAAGTTAAACTTATCTTGAACACATAATGAAACTGTAAATGAATTGGCAGCATTTGAATTAAAAATAATACCTAAAACCAGCTGAAGAATTTCAATGAGGTTTGATTAACTGTAAGAAAAAATGATTAGCCAACCCAAACACGAGTGTGAAAAAGTGTCGTGTTCAAGAGTGACATGCTACTTATAAAATAAGTATAAAATATGGATTCTTTTTCTCAATCCCCCCCCCCCCCCCCCCCTGACAAGTACCTCTTTATTTTTTTTCAAGCTTGAGGAGGATAACATTTTCTTGTTGTGTAAGCTCATCCTTTGGATGAGTCCATCTTATTAATTTTAATGAACCCTAACAAGGAGTGGTTCAGTCTAGTTGTGATCGACGTGTCATGTACTATTTAATTTTAACAAGTCCAGCATAGGATTAACTCGATGTTTTTCAGTTTTATGGAGTCAAAAGTAAAACATAAGTAAAATCCATAGCATTCTTTTTTGTAAATTTAGTCTCTTAAACCCGAAAAAGGATAAAATAATGTAGGAGAGAACTATATTGACCATGCTTAGTCAATGTATACATTTTCGTAAATAGTCTAGTTCATTCCAGAAAAGGGGTAAACTTGTACTTAGTGGACGACTGCTCATTTATGTTAACGAGTTCGAATAGTAAATTTCTCAGCAATATTTTCATGTTTAGAGAGTCTGAAAAGGGCTTAAAAGAGAACTCCATGTTTTCACCTTTTTTTTTGTTTTTCGAGAGTCCCAAAAAGTGATAAAATTTTACTCTATCGTCAAAATGATTCGTTTTTAAACACAACCTGTTCTCTGCATAGAAAACTAAAAAATTACAATAATTTGTTCTAAATTATGGTAAAAATATTTAAAATTTGAACTTCTAAAGCAAGATAAATAAAATAATATTATTTTATTCATAAAAACCTATAAAAATTGGAAAGAACAAGTCATTTTCACCATTTTATTTTGAGAGAAGTAAAAAGGTGTTTTTACCATATATCTGCTAAAGATGATATCAGGCGAACCGGTGAATCATTTCACGAATTGTTAGTTCTAGGTATTTAATCACTCCATTATCTTGCATTCTATCCATTTTCTTTTTCATTTCAGGCTTTTATATTAGTTTTTTGGAGAAAATTTGTTTTTAGAAATCGCCCTCGGGGGTGTGTAGGTTTTCCTTATCGGAAATGTGCAACCTGATAATTTATAACACAAAAAATTATTGTTCCGCCGCAATTTATATATATATCATGCACAAAAATGCATTGTCTACAAAGAAAAACCACGCAGGTGTTGTGGGGTTTTCCAAAAATGGTTTTCTTTCTATGATTCTTTGTAGGAAAATTGAAACAAAAATGCTCGAGTGGAGAGAATGAGAGCATGAAACACATGATAATGAGGCAATTGATAGCTCGACAATGCTTCGATTTTTAAAGAATTGTGGACTATAAAATTTTTGGTCCATACAAGGAATGAAGGCCCAAGTAGAGCTGATAACATGGTGGGTAAATTCCTGGGATATCTAAGAACAATGTTTTATCATTCTGGATCATAGGCTCATCATTGATGAAGAGGATATTATTTCCTCAACGGTTTGCCCTGAAGGGGAAGAGACATTTATTTGTTTGGCACACTACCAGGAGGACGACCCCCTGCTTCCTATATGGTGCAATATTTCACTCATGATTAACAATTGAATTATGGTAAAATCGATATAAAAACTATAGAATAACTTGATCGCAAGATTATTGCTTTCACAGTTACTAGATTATGTGGCAACGTGGCTCCTCATGCGTCTACCAATGCACAGATGCAACCAATTTTTAAGTGTTCTGAAGGAACAATACTCAACTAGTGCGAAGGAGTACATGTCAATATGAAAGGAAAAATCACGTGAGAAAATAATGGTAAGCTAAAGAATTTTGGCTTTGATGCCATTATTATATATTTTTATTTAGAGATAATCCCACTCCTTGTACCACAACAATAGTTAGTGGATCCAACGGTACTGAGAGATCATCGAATGATGCGATGGGTTTCATTTATGGCTCACCATGGCAGCGATGACGGTCCTATTGTCCGATATACACCCAATTTTTTCGTATGGCTTCTATTTTCATGATATAGGACTTCTGCTATGTAGGGGTGGATTTCAAGGGTGAGCCTGATACATCACTCCCACTTGGAGCACAGTGGGATGTGTCAGGTAAAAAGTCTCATTTTGATTTTTTATGTTTTATAATTTTTATTTTATTTTTTATCATCCAATACTGATAATCAAAAATATTTTAACATAGATGTAGGCCTAGTATGACTAGCAATGCTTCATCGTTTTGATAGATGAGGGGAAAAACCTATAGCAACAATTCCATTATAGACTGATGCAGCCGAGGCCCTCATAGAGTTTGAACATAAACTCGAGAGGTTGAACATAGATATCCCAAATACGGGGGCAGATGATTTACTTCTCTGATACTAGAGGCATGTGTCTAGGGTTCCTGGTCCATTCAAGCGATACCTGCGTCGAGTGGCATGTGCTATACTATAATATCATGATCATCATCATGGATAGCAGATGGTCATTTTAGACAAAATTTTTGTTTTTTGTGTCAGTATATTTAGATCATAAGGGGTTTGAGATCTATGATCATAGATGATGTATATTTTTTGACAAACTATGATAAAAAACTATTTTGACCTAATGATGATTACTAATTTTGGTCTCTAAGTATCTTGTTCAGTGTGGATTGACTATTGTTTTGATTTACGTTCAATGTTACAAATGTCTATTTAAAACTTGATTAGCCAATGCATTAGCTAACATGTTTTAATTTCTTGAAATGTGTTGATATTCAATGTAATCAAACTGTCTTTCCAAGTGACGGACCCTTAAAAAAATTATTAACAATAATGGATTTTTGATTGCATAAACACTGCTTAAATGTAATACAATGAGTTCCAAATCTAACCTAACAATCAAACCTCTAATGCAAAATGCAATGGAATCAGATAATAGCTCATTGATTGTGTTGTACTCTACAATATTGTTCATTGTTTGACCGAGGAAAACTGCATGAATAGAAACTAACTCATCAGTGGGTGAATAGATAACCCAAGAAGAAAAAGATAGGTTATGTGTACTACGACATGCGTCGTCAGCAAAGCCAATGTAATTATGATGGAATTTCAACATTTGCAATATTGAGAGTAATCAAGATAAGCAGAAAATGTAGTATAAAGTTGCCAAGAAAAATAACTAATCTAAGGCACACTTTTCCTAAAAATGTAACTAACGTAAAATGAAGATCTCCACAAGATAAATCATGCATAATATATCTTCAAATAAATACCATTTCTAGGCTTATCTAAAGAGACATTGTCATAACCAACTAATTCATAAGCCCCTTTTGCAAGAACATGCTTAACAATGTAAAGACCATGCCACATTGTTTTGAATTTACCACAGCCTAGCTTATCATGATCTTGATCGTATACTAAGACTAGATCACCTTCTAAATAAACACGAGGGTTAATGTTTTGATCATATTTTTCCTTAACAAGTTTTTTATGAGCTTCAACAGCTAATGAAATGGTGCGTCTAGTCTCATATAATTGTGCTAAGTATAAGAAGCGCTCTTCCTCTTTAGAAGTAGATGGTAATAACTCAATGGCTATTTTTAGTGACAAAATTTCACATTCAATGGGTAAAACAACTTCCAAATCGTTAACGAGTTGAAAATGAGTAAACCCTTTAGATGTTTTCGTGGAGGTACGGTATGCCCACAATGTTGAAAAAATCACGGTGTGCCAATTCGATTTATGAATTCCTACAATCCTTTTAATCATATTGGTTAAAATGTTGTTTACAACCTCAACCTGAACATTAGCCTATGGGTAATAAGGTGTGGAATTATCATGGTGTAGGCCGAGCTGAGTGAAAATTTAATTCATCATAATGTTTCGAAAGTGGCTACCATGATCCTTAATGATGGCTCGAGGGACACCAAACCTAGCACATGATTGAATATGAAAATAGCTACAGTTTCGTCGTTAGCCTCAGCCCATTTGGAAAAATAATCTATAGCGAGAATAATATACCCATGCCCTCCAACTGAGTGAGGGTTACATGTAATTAAATTGATGCCCCATTTTGCAAACGGACTGACAACTATGATTGGGTGAAGAGGAGCGGGAGGTGCACACATATTTCGATCAAAATTTTGACAATTGTGACATTTTCTAACTGCAAAGATACAAACTTTGAGAAGTGACGGCTAGAAATAGCTAGCTGCAATATCTTTTGGGTTGTGGAAAACCCAAGACATATGATCACCACATGCTCCAGAATGGAAATCATTTAAAACCCTTTCGAATTCTTCATGAGTTAAATAATGTCGAAAGACAGAATCAACACCCTAACAGTAATGAGTGTCGCAAACAATATTGTATTTTTGAGACTGGTATCGAATCCTACATTGATCAGAGCGTGAAATTTGAGGTTGAAAAGTTTGGGTTTGAATATATATAATGATATATCCATACCAAGGATCCAATGTGTTGATTAGAAACAAAGATTCATCGGGAAGATGGTATTCTGTCACAATTTTAGTTTCAGTGTAGGGAAAGTCACACATATGTTCAACAAAGACTAGTGATTTCTTGGATTTGTATTTTTCAAATTACAAATCAAAATCTTGTAGGATAACTATCCACTTCAAGTATTTTCCCCCTAGCAGTTGTTTAGTAAAAATGTACATCACAGAGTTGTAGTCAGATATCACAGTTGTTTTGCGTAATAGTTAGTATTAACGAAATCTTTGGACAACTTCAAGAGCTGCCAAGGCCAATTTCTCCACATGCGCATACTTGATCTCGGTCGTTGTAACGTTCTGACTTATGTAATAAATCACATGTTCATTTTCGGATTCATCCTCTTGAACTAAGACCATTCCAATGGTGGAATCAAACGCAGCTAAATATAAAAATTAATGTCAGTGATAATTAGGTGGATGCAACAACGGTGCATGGGTTAACGCCTGTTTAAGTGCATTGAAATCTTTATTGGAAATCTTGTCCCAAATAAAAGGAACATCCTGTTTTAGCAACCGAGTGAAACCTTTATTTAACTCCACATTGTTAGGGATAAAATGATGTAAAAAGTTCACTTTCCCCTGCAAACTCTGGAGTTGGCGAAGAATAGGAGGAGGTAAATTGACAATAGCCTTAACCTTTAGAGGGTCGACATGAATGCATTCCTTAAAACAATGAAACCCAACAATCATCCTGATTGTACACAAAAAGCACATTTTTGTGTATTCAAATGGCTATTGTAATGCCTACATCACATAAAAGTTACACGTAAATGTGTAGGTTGATCTTGTCAGCAGATAGAATGAGTAGGTAAGTCATCCAAGTAGGGTTGCACAATATGTTTGATTTCGTGAAACACATAAGACATGACCCTTTGAAAAGTGGAGCTAAATTTATTTAATCCAAAAGGTAATTTACAATATGCAAATGTGCCCCATGGACAGATAAACATGGTTTTGGGTTGATCGTCAGGGAATATGTTTATTTGATTGTAACTAGAGAATCCATCCATGAATGAAAATATTTCATTTCTAACACAATCATCAACAATTTGGTTGATGTAAGGAGTGGGATAATTGTCTTTGGGACAAGCCTTATGTTGATGCCTCAAAATTCGCTACAAAAACATGTGGGGATGATAACCTGGTTCGAACCTTAAAGAATTTCCTTTTCCTTTTCGAATGGTGATTCTGACTGGTTTAACTAGGTCCAATTACCTTCTCTCAATCTCCAATGGCATAAAATATAAATTTTGTATACTAATGGAGAAGAGACATCAGATCATTCCTCTTGCTGATAAGACAAGAAAGTGATCCTTAAGCTAATTTTGGATTTAGACAAGCCACAACTAAAGTTTTTCCTCTTTGGGAAGAGGAATTCTAGTGATGTACAATTAAATATAGATGAAAAATTATTCTAAAATGCAAGCAAAAGAAAATTTATCCTAATCATATCTTAATTAGACAGATATATATCTAACCCAACTGAGAGCAAGATATTTAAATAATTGAGATTTAAATATTTCTGGCTTATAATGAATATCAAATTAAATAAATAGTTTAATTAACTAACATTATGAATGCAAAAACAAATTCTATTCAGAGACCTCATAACTAAGATAATCAATCAACAACATTTAGGAAGCAGTTCACAAAAATGATATTGGTTGCTAAATTGGTAATTGGAATAATTAAACAATAATATGAGGAAATAGTTCACAACATATCACTATTTGTTAAATCAATATTTAAAAGAAATATTTTTGTGTAAATAGTTACTCAAAAATCAGAATTCAACCCATAAGAGCAGAGAAAAATAATAACATATAATTAAGACACATTACTTATATCGACAATAGTGCACAAATACGATTAAAATGACACATTCCTTCTATCATAAAATGAAACCAATATTTTAAAAAATAGTATTAGAAATACCAATTTATTTAATTCATTTCTGTGGCTCTGGTCTCCAACAGTCCTTTACAATGCTTGAACTTTTGCTTTTAAAACTAGAGCTGCAATAGCATAAGCTCCGTTCTTCATACATAATTCAACATGCAAAGAAAAAATCCTCAATAATCCTCAGATCTGAGTTTTCCCTCCTCTACCCTACAACTCTAAATCCTCTATACAATAGTGCCTTCAAGAATTCTTAAATTGCAGAGAAGAGGAGCTCTTATTACATTCTACAATCTACTATTTATAATATATACAAAACGATTTCTTAATAAGAAAATTTGTTGAGGAGTGGTTCTGCTCAATCAAATTTCATTGATCCAAAATCATATTCTTCAATTGCTGGAGCCTTCTCATTGATTGATATCTTGTTCTTCTCATCTCTTCAACTGTTTCTTGCAAAAAAAATCAAAAGTAATTTAAAATGAAAAAATAAAATCAAAATACCAAATCTGGAATTAAAACAAATCCAATTAAAATTTAATTACATAATTAAAATAAAAGAAATCTGAGCTTTCTATTGATGCACTGAGATCATTAACGAATGGATTTGCACTCAGAAGAAGCAATGGGAAAATGAAAATGCAGAAAATAAAACTCTAAAAGATTAGTTTTATTAAAAATTCTGAGCTTGATCTTCAATTGGATTTTAGACCCAATAAATGATCAAATCTAGTAATGAAACCTCTTACGAAATGTTCTCTATGATTTTAGCTTGAGTCATCGTGTGTCTCATTTGGCCAAGTAAAACTCAATTTATGAGCTTCCAAATTTTGTATATTAAAATTGCCAGAATTCAGGAATCTATGTTTCTTAGACTAAAAATAATTTTTTTTAATTAAAAGTCTAATCCTAAATTAGAATATAGTTTTTTAATTAATTGAAAACTAAATTTTAGATTAATTATTAAGAAAAATTAATTAATATAAAAAAAATTAAAAAAAAAATAATTAAAATATATTAATATTATAATATGAATTATATAAAAATTATAATATAATTATTATAATATTGATATATTATTAAATTAAAAATTTAATTTACAAACCATTAGAATCAATCCTAACAAAACCAAAAAGAATTAAAACATATTGTGTATATGATATGAATGAGGGTGAGGATTAATGGACCTGAGTGGAAGGTGAGGTCATGGAGGGTGAAGTGAGTGGAGGATGAGGTGGAGTGGGGTGAAGTGGAGGGTGAGCGACCTCATGGAGGTCGGGAGTTATAAGGTGGAAAGAAAGCATATACTAAAATATTTTAACCGCTCGCATATTTTCCAAATCGATATTGCAAATCCACAAGTGCAGGTGTTTCATGATTTTTTTTTGAAATATGCGATATCGAAATATCACATCGAAAGTTTTGATCCCAAATTTTAAAATCGTAATTTTATTTTGGAGTGCATTTTTTATTTCAACACTTTTCAAATTGGGGTTTTTGGAAGGGAAATGGTGATGTGAAGGGGGGCCCACATGAATTAATAATCCTACAAATTAGACTACAAATATTTTTCAATTTTGGAGTTTTGGGTTTGATAATTTGTTTTAAAATAATAAATTGGAGTAAACTACCAAGATCCTGAAAAGTTTTTCAACCATTCTACAATTTGGCCGGGTCATTTTGTAGGACCGTTAGTAAAAAATGGAAAATTGAAAATATTAACTAAAAGCTTAATATTTACACTAAATGCATTATTGAACTAAATTAGTTACAAAAATTAGAATATTGGTACATTTTATAGATTTTTTAACGCAGGTGACATAAATGATCAAACATCAAAAGAGTGTCATTTACAAACCGGTTGACCAAATGAGGCGAAACAAGTATCAATGGAAAGCTTGCTAAAAAATCAAATTCAATGAAATGATCAAAATGGAAATCTGACAAAAATGAAAAACTGGCAAAATTTCAAGATTATTAATTTTAATGAAAATCACAAAAGGTGTTTAGCCAAAAATTAATAGAAAAGGTCCCCATTATTGAAGTAAATAATTCAAAAAATGGGGGGTGTTGGGTTTTCCCTACACCAATGGCAACATACTGGGAAGAACCAATTATCTCTAGTTAACTTTATTGAATTTTAATTTACCCAAAGGTTAAAAATAATGGAAATCGCAAAATCATCCAACAATAAAAAATTTCCATAGGTCCCACATACATATATTAAGTAATATGAGTTTTTAAATATAAGTACTTAAAACAGACTCAAGTAAAAGTGACGAATCCAAATTTTGGAAAAAAATGTTTTAAACTTTCCTTATATGAAAAAAATAGAAGAAGGTAGAGATATGAGTTTTTGATAAAGAATATATCCATTTTATGATTGGTCTCTGACATAGCTTCTCTACCAGCGAGCCTGAACAATACTCCAACGAAGTTGTGTTTTATGCCATACAAGCCTAGAACCGTTACCAATGAGCATCCATAGCCTCGACATGTTTACCTGTATTTCCTATGCTTCCTCTTTTAATCACCCTTTTGAGAAGAGAATTTGCAAGATTTTAGTTTATGATGTATTTGAGTGAAAGTGGTGGGATAGTAATAGATATTTATGTTTAATGGACATATTACTTTCATAATGTTTACTCCAAATTATTTCCCTAGAAATATCAATCAGAGGCTTTTTATGTGGAGGGGTGGGAAGGATTCATTGTGTTAAACTCAAATCAGTTCTTTCCTTGAAAAAGTAAACTCAATCACTTAGAAAGGATGTGTGTTCCTCCATGAAAAATATTTAAAGAAAGATTGTTTTATGGTTCCATAAAGATATGCCTCTAATGATAAATGAAATTCACTGAAATAGACAAAGTAAAAGATTTTATATGTATGTCAATCACTGTTAAGTATGAAAAATACCTTTCACATAAATTATGGAAGAGTCATTTAAATAAAAAAAAACAAAAGAAAAGGAAAATAATTCCTAAACTAAAGTAAGATAAGAAATCAACAAAAAAAAAAAAATGAAAAAGGTGAAAGGTAAAATAAAAATCTATTTAAAAGATAAACTCCAACTAGACTACTTATACAAATGTCTCAACAAAAGAGATAAAATACAAGAATCATATGTACTTTCCTTCCTGTGTTGATAATTTTATGTTTTTATCTTGCAGAGTTATAAGAGACAAGTCTCTCAAAATAGAGAGAGAATAGCAGTTATGAGGTAAAATTCAACCCAAATGAAAAGGTCTCTGTCTGGTACAAGTTTTACTTCTTCAAGGAAAAACCTGCATAAAATCATATTAACCATTTTTTAATAAAAACGATGCTTAAATAAATAGACTAGAGGTCCATAAACTCCCCAATTTAGCTCATTCAATGAGGTTCATTATTGTTTCTTTCAAGAATCTCAAAGAGAAAAAGAAAATGAACTTCGAAAAATGATCTGGTAGAGGTGTGAAAGGTTCATGAAGACCTATAAAAACAGAGTTCAAGATCAGAAAAAACAAAACTAAAACTAAAACTAAAGAAATAAAAGTGGGCACATGAAACTTACCATTGGAGAATTGCATTTAATCTTACCTGAAAAAGATGATTTTCTTCAATACAAGTTAACTTCTTTCTTTAATTACAATTGGAAACATGAATACGTTGAATTGATTGAAATATTATTGACCCAAAATCATAATGTATTGAATCTAAACTAAAACAAGTAGTATATTAAAAGTAAGCAATGTTGCATATTCAAGGAATTGGAAATAAATCGAATCCATTAGAAATGAGGATGAAGATATGCTTATTTATGAATTGCAACGATGAATGTTCTCTTTGTTTCTTCTATCCTAAATTTATATCAGCCCCAAAATATTGAATTTGATTCAAAATCCAAAATAATGTAGCAATTATGTATATGAAGATGACTTGAATCTTTATATGACAAGTATGGAGAGAAATTCAGAATAAAAGAGAATTAAAAATATGAATGAATGATTGGTTCATTACCTTTACTTGTTTCAAATTCCTTATGAATGAAAGAGATTTCCGAGAAGACAAAAAGAAGTCCACGTACATACACCATGAAGAATCTATATCCCTTTAGTCATAAATTCATACTTATGAATTAATACTTGGATTTGGCCAAAATTATGATTGAAATACATCCAAGTTTTGGACCACCATGATAACATGAAAGTAGCATATATATTCAAAAGATAATCAAATGAGTCTTCATGTATATATAGTTAAATATCAAAATATAATGATCAGACACTTGAAAATATTCTTAAGTTAATATTATGAAATTCTAAGTTTATAAGAAAATCAAAGAAAAGGTAAGAGCTCAAGTTTTCCAAAAGATTCAAATGGAAAGAACTTCGATAAATAAAAATCTTGCTTCACAATGTTTCCAACAACACTTGTTTTCAGAGTTTTAATGAAATTGCACCTCCCTTACAATAAGTATTGGTATTTATAATATTAAGGGCAACAAGATCTTGGAACAAAATATTTTGTGTAACTTTTACAAACAAAACTTACGATATTGATCATGCCTGATAAAGAATGCTTGTTAAATGTCTAATGCAGAAATATTAATTTTTCTAATGCATCAAACATTCACATATCAGAGGTAAAAGTTTTGTAAGTGTTTATAAAGTATTTGTGATGACTTTCATTCTGATAATTTGAAGTTTTGTAAAATGATTGCAAGAGCATTTAAATTTACTTGTAAAATTCATTTCAAGGAGAGGAATTCGAGATTTATAAATATGAGAATAAATCATGTGTCAAATATCTAAAAATCGTTTTTTAAATCTCAAATCAATTTTACAAAACTTTGAGACCACAAAATTTCAATGAAGATAGTAAAATAGGGGTCATTTCCTTTGCTAAATCTAATGGAAAAGATAGTGGAAATAAAAGGAAATGTGAAGCTCGAAGAAGTAAATATTAGAATTTGTTTTAAACGCTTCTGATATATTACAAATCCAAAAGTATGATAAGAGAAAAACTTTGAACTTATGAGGAAAATATCGAAAGATGAAGAAACAAAGGATTGGGATTTAAAATTTCATCAATTAGAGGCTCTGAGTCTCTTTAGAAGAAATGAATATAACTAAAGGGAAAAAAATTTGGCGAGTGAAATACAATGGTTCAATTCTTCTTGAAAAATTGTAAGATTTGGAACAGGCACAGATAAAATCACGGAGAAGATCATTTACTACAAGCGTTTTTATGAAAATTTTCCATAGTTTGTAGCAATTTAGGGCAATAACGAGCATAAGAATTTCATTCTAGATAAAGCAATGAGAAGAAGAATATGAAAATGTGCGTTCACATGGTCTTTCATATAGCTCAATGCCTTACCAAATGTTTCGCATTGCGAGTTTCTTTGCCATGCATAACTTAAAATATGGCAATTCCAACTTTGCCAATATGCAATCAAATTTTCTATAATAATTAAAATAAAATGGTGGAGATTCATATATTGGATTTTATTGCATTGGAGGATATTAAAGAAAGACTTCATTTGAGTTTCACAATGTGATATAATTGTTGAGATGACAAAATTGTGATATGAGCATAGTCATATCAGAAATCAGAGAATAATTGTGCCAAATATCAGAGACACTGATATTATTATTGCGATAACAAGAATTCAATAAATGACGTGGCTCATTGGTGGGACCAAATTTGGGTTTTATAAGAGATCAACAATCAAAAAATTTGAGCGCAAGATGTAACATTGTTGATATGTCAATTTTCGATGAAGAACGAACCTGATAGTTTTATTATATGGATTTAATTTCATATCGGATCCAGGAAATAAGAACCTATAAACATATTCCCCTACTAAACTTGTGATTCATGAACAAACGTGATATCTTTCAAAATTGAATTTAAATGTCATATCAGGTTCGGGGTTGTGCGGGCATCACAATTTTTAGTGAAGTAATTTTATCAAAGAATGAGAGAAAAGTAATAATTAAGGACTTGCATCGGAGGTTTATTATCAGGAAATGGTAAGAGATATCTTCAATCAAATATTTCGATACGGAGGATTTCACCATATATATGATGCGATATTGGAAGGAAAGGTTCATCAAAGATCGGAGGGAATGAGAATATCGGGGGATCAAAGATATTTGGGGTATGCTCATTTCAGAACCTCTGATATGCGAATTTCAATATTTGACGTGCCATATGTGGGGCCGAGGATTTCTTAAAGTGTTCAATTAAAAAAGAAAGAAACTAATTTAACTTTTCTTTTAAATAAATAACCTTTCAATAATTTAATTAACTGCCGGAATATCTGATCGGAAAGTAATTATATCAGAACTTTCTTATGAAGAGAGTTATGAAATATAATGGTTTGATATGACTCTTCTGATAATCTATTAAGACTTATAAGGATTTAAATGAATATAAGTAAAACTATATAACCCTCAAAGACAAAATCATAAATACTTCCTTGTACATGTTGCAAATTTTAGAAAGGGTTGTCTGCTTGCTTATCTTAAGTCTTCATAATCAAGTTGATGAATACCTTCAAACGAAACAAAATAGAAATAAGAAATAACCTTTGAAAAATAAAACTAAAAATATATGACGATGAACCTAGAAACACATACTTGGAAGAATTTTGATTGTAATTTTACCTCATGAATCTTGATGTTCTCCCAAATTTTCTCAAAATTTGCATAAGTTCAACATCACCTACTAATTTAATCTAAAATGTTAAGTAGTGATTTTTTTCAAATTGCATCCACCTTAAATTTATATTGGAGAAAAACAGTGGTGAAAACGAGCTCTTTTTCATAAATACTTAAGAGTCAAAAATTTCCAAGATGTAGCAAATCCTTGGAATTTCTGCATGTATGATCAATGTGATGAATTTTGAAAAAAAAGAAAATTAAAGCCTTGACAAATATGTATGATCTGACTATTAAAGAGCTTCTAAAATGTTCTAAGCTACTTTTTCTGAAAATGAAAGGGGATTCCTAGAAGAAGTCAGACTCATTACTTGCTTTATTTAAAAATATACAATAATGAAATAAATGAAAAATAAAAAATATAATCTAAATTAATCTATTCCTATTTCTAATTGAACCGAAGGAAACATGACTAGGTATAGTCATACTTCCAATGTAACCATTTTCATATTTTAATTACTACATGTATGTATAGGTCAAACATTAGTAACAAAAATACAGAGATAATTAAACAAAGAAAGCTAAATCTGAAAGAAGTATGTACATTTATTGCTAGTAGCTTATTGACAATCACCTTCTCTTGAAATGTACTTTTTAGTTGCATTTCAATTGGATCATAGAAATCTGGATGGATTTCCATTATTGATTAAGAGAGGTTCAAAGGAGAAGATGGCATGCCAAATTGTGGAAATGATCTTTTAGAAACAATGGCCAATATTATTTTGTTAGTGTTATGTTCAAGTGTTAAATTATCAATGATATTTGGTGAAAGAAAAATTCTTCAAATATTTTTCGAATGGATTAACGAAAAACGGATGGAAGTCAAATAAATCCAATGGGAGATTATTAATTGAATCAGAGTGCTGGTTATATTGTTGGCACCACTTTTGAGAAGAAAGAAGTAATTGATAAAAAATGAACATCAATTGAAATTGGAAGATTAATATTTCTTGATGTTCATGATTATAATTTAAATCTTCATTTTTCTATTGAAGAAATGCATCATTTGAGTGTTCAATATTGAGTTGTTCAATATGCTAGCACAAAGTATCTAAAAATCTAAAAATAAAAATAGAAAATAAATCTGAACTTAAACAAAATGAATAACAGAATAATAACAAAATTGAATCATAGTTTACATTAGTGTTACAATTATTGTTACAACGCAATTGGACTTTTTTAAAACAATTTCCTCTTCACAAGAATTTGGCAAAATAATACAATTAGAATGATTGCTAATACCAACTTGTGAATTCTAAAGGGGGTTATGACTATAAATAGGAATGAAAGCTTAATCTTCATATAAATCGTAGATTGGAATGATTTCTTGAATACTGAAATCATGAGTATGATTAATTATTTAAATGTGAGAACTATTTGAAACAATTTCTGAATTAATTTTTTCTTCGTTTTCGTATGCGATTTGACTTTGATCATGAGGATTCAGTTGTGAAGAAGATAAATCAATATCATCAATTTCAAAGTAACAATCACAAATGACCTCACGACATTCATTATAATTCCCTTTGATCTTACCTAATGTATCAAAACAGGAAGGAATATTGAGCTCATGTTCATTAATGTCAGAAGAATGATCAATAATTCATTTTGTATATTGATAAAAACTAATCGAAAATTCATTTAGATAAGCCTCTCTGTTTTCTAAAATATCTTTAAAGTGAAGAGAGGATAAATTGCTATTAGGAAAATTATCAGGATAAAGGGAAAAATATGAATCTGAAACAATGTATTTTAAAATGTCTCTATTTGAGAACTCTTGTGCGTTTTCTTCATTGCATATTTCAGATTTAAGATCATTTACTTGATTGTTTGTTTTTTTTTGAAGAATGTTTCTTTTTTGTCCTGAATTTTGCATTTTCTCATCGTAAAATAATTCATAAATTTGTACAGCGGATTGCATATTATTGGAAATTTTCATCGCTGTTTGTACTTGCCGACTTATGCTCTAATTTTCTGATTCTAATGCATATTGATTTTTATATTTCAAAGCGGTATCTTTCTCAAGATTGCTACTAATATCTTCTTGTATTTTAATAGTGAAATTTTCCAAGCTTTGTGATTAAGATTCATTGACATGTGAAGGTGCACCTTGATCATTATAAATATTATAGGAAGTGTGCATTAAATGAAGGAATTGATCATACATAATAGAGGTCACTTCATCATCATTTTTTTGCACCTCCATATTGAAATTTAATAATGTTAATGAAATTGGAAGGAGATTGAGAAAATATTGAAATAATTTCAAATAGATTATGAATGGGAGGAAGAGAGAAAATATGTTCAGACAAATCTAATAATTCATCTTTCAAATATTTATCTTCAATTTTAAATTTTAAACAATTTAAATGAAACCTGATGGTAAAATCAATCAAAGATTAATTTTCAAATATTTGTAAATATTCAAAATTATCACATACTTATTCATAGATACAACCATAAAATTTACAAAGAAAAATTGTAATAAATTGATCCCAACTGTGAATTGAGGCAACTAGAAGGGATTGACACCAGCTTTTGACCTTTGCCAAGAATGTAAGAGTAAAAATCCTACATAAAATACCTTCATCAATTCCTTGAAAAAATAGAATTTGAAAATTTTTGAATAAATTGAAAGACGTGATTAAATGTAGAAATATTCCTCTTACCATTAAACTTTACATGAGACAAATGTCTTACTGTTTCTGTTGGAGTATTGGAAGATGCATGTCTAGAAATACAACTCCAAATTGGAATTTTATGAGGAGCCATTGTGATAAAAACGAAATGTTAGAATCCAAAAAATCCAGTAGACAACAAGTTTTAGGCCCTCCTTCTAGTGCCAAAATGTTGATGCATCGAAATTTGTTGCAACAACATGTGGGAATGACCACCCGGTCCAGACCTTAAAGGATTTCCTTTTCCGTTTGGAATGGTGGCTTCGATTGGTTTAACTTATTCCAGTTACCTTCTCTCAATCTCCAATGGCTTAAAATACAATTTTTGTCTACCAATGGAGAAGAGACATAAAATCATCTGTCTTGTTGATCATGCAAGAAGGTGATCCTTAAGCTAATTTTGGGTTCAGCCAAGCTACAACTAAAGTTTTTCCTCTTTGGGAAGAATAATTCTAGTGATGTATAATTAAATCTAAATGTAAAATTATTCTAAAATGCAAGAAAAATGAAATTTTATCCTAATCCTATCTCAATTAAGAAGATATAAATCCAACCCATCCGAGAGCAAGACATTTAAATAATTGGGATTTAAATATGTCTAGCTTATAATGAATATCAAATTAACAAAATAGTTCAATTAACTGAGATTATGAATGCGAAAACAAATTCTATTGAGAAACCTCTTAACTAATATAATCGACCAACAATATTTAGGAAGCAGTTCACAAAAATGATATTGATTGTTAAATCAGTAATTCGAAAAATTAAACAATAATATGAGGAAATAGGTTACAACATATCACTCTTTGATAAATCAATATTTAAAAGAAATATTTCTAAGTAAATAGTTACTCAGAAATCAAAATTCAACCCATAAGAGCAGAGATAAATAATAACTTGTAACTGAGAGACATTATTCATATTGACAATAGTGAACAAATATGATTAAAATGACACATTCTCGCTATCATAATATGAAACCAGTATTTAAAACAATAGTATTAGAAATATAAATTTATTGAATCCATTTCTCTGGTTCTGGTCTCTAACAGTCCTTTACAATGATTGAACTTCTTCTTTTAAAACTAGAGCTGCAATAGTACAAGCTCCGTTCTCCATACCTAATTCAACATGCAAAGGAAAAATTCTCAATAATATCAAGATCTGAGTTTTCTCTCCTCTATCCTAGAGCTCTAAATCCTCTATACAATAGTGCCTTCAAGAATTCCTAAATTGTAGAGAAGAGAAGCCCTTATTACATTCTATAATATTTACAAAACGATTCCTTAATAAGAGAGTTTGTTGAAGAGTGATTATGCTCAATCAATTTCCATTGGTCCAGAATCATATTCTTTAATTGTTGAATGCTTCTCATTGATTGAGATATTCTTCTTCTCATCTCTTCAAATTTTTCCTGCAAAAAACAAATCAAAACTAATTTTAAATGAAAAAAAAATCAAAATACCAAATCTGGTATTAAAACAAATCCAATTAAAATTTAATTACATAATTAAAATAAAAGAAATTTGATCTTTATACTGATGCATGTGAAGACTTAATTTTTCAATGAGATCATTAATGAATGGATTTGCACTCAGAAGAAGCTATGGGCAAATGAGAATGTAGAAAATGAAACTCAGAAAAAAATAGTTTTATTAACAATTCAGAGCTTGATCTTCTGCTGGATTTTAGACCAAATAAATAATCAAATCTAGTAATGAAACCTCTTCGGAAATTTTTTCTATGATGTTATATTTCTAATGAGTCGTCATGGGCCTTATTTGGCCAATTCATTAATGAATGAATATACACTCAGAAGAAGCTATGGGAAAATGAGAATGTAGAAAATAAAACTCAAAAAAATTAGTTTTATTAAAAATTTAGAGCTTGATCTTCTGTTGGATTTTAGACCAAATAAATAATCAAATCTAGTAATGAAACCTCTTCATAATTTTTTTCTATGATGTTATATTTCTAATGAGTCATCATGGGCCTTATTTGGCCATGTAAAACTCAATTTATGAGCTTCCAAACTTGGTATATTAAAATTTCCAGAATTCTGGAATTTTTGTTGCTTAGGCTAAAAATTAGAATTTTTTAATTAAAAGTCTAATACTAAATTAGATTATAGTTTTTTAATTAATTAAAAACTAAAATTTAGATTAATTATTAATAGAAATTAATTAATATAAAAATGATTTCAAAGAAATTAATTATAATATAATTATTATAATATTGATATAATATTAAATTAAATTTTAATTTACAAACCATTAGATTCAATCATAACAAAACCAAAAAGAATTAAAGCATATCATGTATATTATATGAGTGAGGGTGAAGAACAATGCAGGTGAGGCCATGAAGGGTGAAGTGAGTGGAGGATGAGGTGGAGTGGAGTGAGGTGGAGGGTGAGTGAGGTAATGGAGGTCGGGTGTTATAAGGTGGAAAAGAAAACTTTTGTTAAAAAAGTTTAACCTCTCGCATATTTTCCAAATCAAAATTGAAAATCCGCAAGTGAGATCCTTGAGGTGGTTCATGAATATTTTTTGCGATATGCGATATGCGATATCACAATATCATATCACAAGTTTTGATCGCAAATTTTAAAACATAATTTTATTTTGGAGCACATTTTTTATTTCAACAGTTTTGAAATTGGCATTTTTGGAAGAAAAAGGGTTATGTGAAGTGGGGCCCACGTGAATTAACAATCCTACGAATTAGACTACAATCACTTTGCCATTTTGGGGTTTTAGGTTTGGTAAATTGTTTTAAAATAATAAATTGGAGCAAACAAAAAATTATCCTGAAACGTTTTTCAACCGTTCTACAATTTGGCTAGGTTATTTCATAGGACCATTAGTAAAAAAATGAAAGATTGGAAATATTAACTAAAAGCTTAAAGTCTACACTAAATGCATTATTGACCTAAATTAGTTACAAAAATTGGAATATTGGTACATTTTATAAATTGTTTAACCCAGGCGACACAAATGATAAAACTTCAAAAGAGTGTCATTTAAAAATCGGTTGACCAAATCAGGTGAACAAGTATCAATGGAAAGCTTGCTAAAAAATCAAATTCAATGAAATGATCAAAATGGAAATCCGACAAAAATGAAAAAATCACAAAATTGTAGGATGATTAATTTTAATGAAAATCATAAAAGGTGTTTAGCCAAAAATTAATATAAAGGGTCCCCATTATTGAAGTAAATAATTCAAAATGTGGGGGGTGTAGGGTTTTCCCTACAACACCTTATTAATATCTCTATAATCGACACATACTCCGATAGTCCCTTGTTTCTTGGTTACAGGAACTATGTTAGATACCCAATCCGTTAAGGGAATAGGATAAATGAAACCTACGAGAAGTAGTTTGTCAACCTCATCTTTAATAGCAACGATGTTTTGTGGATGTATTGGAGGTAGTCTTTGTCTAATAGGTTTAGCATCTAGATATGTCTTAATTTCATGAACTACAATGCTAGGACCAATTCCTAACATTTCTTCATAAGATGAGGAAAATATGTCATGGAATTCCTGAAATAGGGCTTTGTACATATTAATTTCGTCAATTGAGCATGAAGCACCTATATGAAAGTTCTCAGTTATTCCTAGTTTGGTTGATATGTCAATTGGAATTGTGGCCGAAATGTTTCCTAAATTTGTCTCGGAATCTAAATGAAGGACTGACATAGGATTTTGAGGTTCCTTAACATATTCAATTGAAAATATCGTTGAAAATACATTTTCAACTCTATGAAGGTTTGGTAGAAAAGAGGAGTGATGGTGAAGATCATCCCAAGGTAATTCATCGAATGAAAAATTTCCTGAAAATTTTCATCACTTGAAAATATGTGTTGAAAAGGATCAAAAAAAGATCTTGTCGTTAAACTTGGTAGAGAAGAAGACTCATCATTGATCAAATTCACTTAATCAGTATTGGTTGATGAAAGGTCATAAAGTGATTGCATCGCTATGTATGCCAATTCGAATGGACTCAAATTCATTTCATTGTTGTAGTGGCCCAACTCAAATTCTGAAGGCACAATCCATGGGTCATCAAATGGCATTGTGCTTGATGTAATCATGTTGATATTGGGTGTTGGGAAAACAACTCCAAAAATAGAAGAAAAGAGATATTAGCGCCTTAGAAATAAGCCACTTCTAGGGGGAAACCTCCAATACATTACATAAATGAACAATTCTTGGATGATCCAATTTACAAAACCTCCTTTCTATATATAGGAGTCCATGGGGCCATGATGTAATCCTAGTGGGCCACAATGTAATCCTAGCCGACCTAACAATAATAATTTAAGGGCACAATAATAATAAAATGGGGGTTACAAGGGTACAATAATAACAATAAGGGGGTTACACTAACAACAATAAGGGACTATACTAGTAATATAGGGACCTAACATGCGCCTCTCCTTCAAAAAAGTGTTGTCCTCAACGCTTGAGTAGCTCTGGGTGCTTCTGTATAAAATTCTCATCCTCCCATGTAGAATATTCAGTGGGTAAGTTCTTCCACTTGATGAGATACTCTGAAATTGATCAATTTCGTAGTTGTCGAGTTTTTGTTTCCATGACCACTTCAGGTTCCAATATGATTTTTCCTTCCTCATCAAGTTCTGGCAATATTGTTTGAACTGGAAGATTTTCACCTATAACCTTCTTTAAGCATGAAACATGGAAAACTGGATGCACTCGTGATGAAGCAGGAAGCTCCAATTTGTATGCCATAGTACCAATCTTTTGCAACACCTTGTAAGGACCATAGTACTTTGGCGATAATTTATTATCCTTCTTAGCTTGCTTGAGGAACATTTTTTTGTATGATTGTAGCTGTAAAAATACCCAGTCTCCTACATCAAAAATTCTCTCGCTGCGATGTTGATATGCCTATTGTTTCATTTGATTTTGTGCCAAATTCAGGTTACCCTTTAAGAGTTGTAGAACTTCTTGTTGATGCTCGATGTGATCTTCCACTGCTTGAAACTTCGAATTTTCTCTTAAAGATGATGTGATGGATGGTGGATGATATACATAAAGTGCCATAAATGGGGTCATTTTTGCTGCAGTATGGAAGGAAGTGTTATACCACCATTCAGCGAGAGTTAACCACTTGATCCATTGTGTTTGTT
This sequence comes from Pinus albicaulis, assembly GCA_034641835.2. Taxonomy (NCBI): domain Eukaryota; kingdom Viridiplantae; phylum Streptophyta; class Pinopsida; order Pinales; family Pinaceae; genus Pinus; species Pinus albicaulis. The sequence goes on from CM076577.1 coordinate 204,852,406, forward strand.
TATCAGATACAAAACAACAAAGATCTCCTTCCAAACATTTATTTACTATCTCAGTTTGACCATCGGATTGAGGATGATAAGATGGGCTATGAGCTAATTGAGTACCCAAACAAGAAAATAACTCCGTCCAAAAATTTTCAGTAAAAATGCGATCTCTATTGCTCACAATAACCCTTGGGTTCCCATGTATCTTTTGAATTGTGTCCATAAATGTAGTAGTAAATGTACTTGCTTTAAATGGATGAGATAATGCATAAAAGTGTGCATACTTGGTAAGTCTATCAAGTACCACCATGATGACACTCTTTCCTTTTGACTGAGGTAAACCTATGATAAAATCCATTGAAATCTCCTCCCAACGTTGACTTGGAATGGATAAAGGTTGTAGAAGACCCGGGGTCTTAATTGTCTCAACTTTATTCAGCTGGAAAACCAAACATTCTACCACAAACTTTTGAATATCAGATTTAAGGCCACCCCAAAAAAATTATTTCTTCACCCTGTGGTAAGTTTTAAAAAGTCCTGAGTGTCCTCCTAAAGGAGAAGTGTGCAATTCCAAAAGAATATTTTGTTTTAGTTGGAATTCTTACAAATATATAAGCGATATTTGTACCATAAGGAATCATTTTTCCAACTAAATGTATCAGATTTACTAGGATCTTGCTACAACTTTTGAATGAGTGCCCACACTTATTCATCCTTCTTCCATTCATCTCTTGCTTCAGTTATCCAATCTGGTTGGATAATAGAAATGGCACAAAGCAATGCTTCCACCTCTTCATTCTTTCTTGAGAGTGCACCTGCAACAACATTAAGCTTTCCTTTTTTGTAGATTATTTCAAAGTCATAACCCAACATCTTTGTGACCCATTTTTGCTGCTCTTCTAAAGATATTCTTTGTTCCAAAAAGTGTTTAAGACTATCATGATCAGTTTTTACCTTGAAGTGTCTTCCCATTAGGTAAGTTCACCATTTCTTTAGTGCATGCGGTATTGCTAACATTTCCTTCTCATAAATAGGTTTCTGTAAATACTTTCCTTTGATTGGACGACTTTCAAAAGCAATGGGTCTTCCTTCCTGCATTAAAACAACACCAATTCCATTTCCTGAGGCATCACATTCCACAATAAAGGTTTTTGTGAAGTATGGCGTAGCTAAGACCGGTGCTAGGCACATTGCCTCTTTAAGATGTTCAAAGGCCTTAGTTGCTTCAGGAGTCCATTAAAATGCATCTTTCTTCAATAATGTTGTTAGAGGTGCTGCTATTCTCCCATAATTCTTAACAAACTTGCGATAATACCCTGTTAACCCGAGAAATCATGGAAACTGCTTTATGGTAGTGGGGACTTTCCATTCCTTAATGGCTTTAATTTTGTTAGGGTCTACTTTAACACCCTCGTGAGATATAATATGACCCATATATTCCACCTCTTGTACTCCAAAGAAACATTTGGATGTTTTTACATATAATTGTTTCTCCTGCAATAGTTTGAGCACCCTGTCAACATGTTCAACATGATCCTTCCAAGACCTGCTATAGATTAGTATATCATCAAAAAATACGAGCACAAATTTTGTAAGGAAGGGTTTGAAAATGGAATTCATCAACCCTTGAAATGTAGAAGGTGCATTGGTAAGGCCAAAAGGCATGACCAAAAATTCATAATGACCTTCATGAGTTCGAAATGTTGTTTTTGGAATATCTTCGGTCTTCATTCTAATTTGATGATATCCTGAATGAAGATCCAACTTGGTAAAATAAATTTCTCCATGTAATTCATCCAATAATTCATCAATCACAGGAATGGGAAATTTATCTTTAATGGTGATCTTATTGAGCTCCCTATAATCCATACACATGCGCCATGATCCATCCTTCTTGTGTACCAATACTACAGGAGCAAAGAAAGAACATTGACTAGGTTGAATTATACCCGCCTCTAACATTTCTGCAATCATACATTCAATTTCGCTCTTTTGGACATAAGGATATCTATAAGGCCTGATGTTTGGAGGAACACTTCTTGGAATCAAATGAATATCATGATCATGATCACGAATAGGTGGGAGCCCTTTGGGATTTTCAAACACCTTGGAATGATTATCCAAGACTTTTTGGAGATCTGCAAAAATAGATGATTTTGATGTTGGAACCTCTAGTGAGCATAATTGTGCAATTACACCTTGTTGTTCTTTCTTTGGAAGATTTTTCATGACATTAGAGCTTATTATCTTTCCCAGATTCCCTGCAATACCTCATAATTCGACTTTCTTTCCTTCTGAAAAAAAAATTCAAGAAATTTCTTGAAAATTAAAAGCTACCGTCCCCAAAGATTGTAACCATTGTACTCCTAGTACAAAATCAGCACCTCCCATAGGAATGGAAAGCATTGGACTATTCAATACATATTCCCCCATGGTTAGCTTGATATTATCGCATTTTCCAGAGAAATTTATAGTTCCTCCATTTGCAACCATCACTTGAAATTCTAGTGCTGGGTATAGGAAACAATTCAATTCCTTGGCTACCTTACAATGAATAAAATTATGGGTGCTACCTGAATCAATCAACACTATTACCTTTTTCTTCTTGATATGTCCTTCTATCTTGAGGGTTTTAGGAGTGGTAATTCCTGCCAATGAATTACATGATATGGTCAGACTAATTTCTTCCTCTTCTAGGGCTGGTTCCTGGTGTATATCCTCTTCTTGTTCATTTTGTTCTTCCTCTTCAAAATCTATGTAAAATAATTTCTTCTCAACACAATTATGACCTTTAGTGTATTTTCTATCACAACTGTAGCAAATCCCTTTTGCTCTTTTTTTTTTCCAATTGTTGTGGTTTCAACCTTGTAGGTTATGGAAATCTAGGAGTAGAAATACTTCCATCTTTATAGAAGTGAGTGGTAGCTTCCTTGTCGCCATAATTTTACATTCAATTTTTCTTGCCAACCTGAATGCCTTCTCCAATGAATCAGGTTCCAAAACGCAAACTTCATGTTGGATTTTATCCTTTAAAGTACCTATGAAGAGATCAATTTTGTGTTCCTATGGAATATCAGTTACCCTTATATTCAATTTTTGGAATTCCTTAATGTGTTCTTCCACTAAACCCTTTTGTTTGAGATTTATCAATTAGCTAAAGAAGGTGTTACTTTTTGTATCCTCATAATGTGCTTCATTTCCTCCATAAAAATTGACCAAGTGAGAATTTTTTTGTGGCATCGATACCATACAAATGTATTTTGTTCTAAATGTAAAGTTGCAATGCGTACCTTTTGTGTGTTTTGCACATTATTGAGATCAAAATATTTCCCCATCTGTAGTATCCATGTTAAGGGATCCTTGCCATCAAAATTCCTCATATCCATATTTGTAATATGGTGGTTCTTTAATCCAACATTAGAGTTTATGAAATCACGATTAACATTTATTTTTTTCTCATCATGATTTTCATCTACTATCTTTTTGCCATTAGGAATCATTTCTTGTATCAACTTTGACAAACCTTCCTTCAAACCTTCCATGTCTTCCTTCAAACCTTCCATTTTTTCTTCCATACCATCCATTTTATCTTCCATACCATTATTCAAACCATCCATCATAGCTTCCATGCCTTTCTTCAAACCATCCATCTTAGCTTCCATGATTTTCTTCAAAACATCCATTTCATTTTTTGTTGCTCTTTGCGAGAGTGAATTTTGGTGCACTTACTTTTGTAATTTTGATAGATCATGTTGTAATTCTTCATCTTCATGAGTCATAGTAGAGTACTCTGAGGGCTTAATGGGTGTTGAATTCTTTTTAGGAGGAATTTTAGAATCCAATACTGATATATATGCTCAATAGGCCTTTGGAATCACTTAAAACTGATTTTTCAAACAAGACTTATGCAATTTGAAAAAAAATACACATTTTTTTCTTGATTTTGAGGAGCTCGATATTGAAACTGAATTATGTATGTCGGATCTTCAATATTTGAAATTCAGCCTTGACATAGCCTCCTGAATATTCTTTCAATTGCCACATGTCTGACTTGATTTTCATTCTTCAAGACAAATTTATTTCCAATCTCCCACAATGACCTAATTATGGACTGGTTCAGTAGAGCGAACTTGTATGGCTTGCCACGTGTCACTGTTTGCTCCTTTGGCTTTGAAAATTATAGATAGGAAACTATATTCCATGTACTTCCAGTCACTTTTTACAGAATTCCAATCCGATGCTCAGAGAGAGAGTTATGAAGATTTTCCCACGATCACCTCTTTGAGATGAAATTCAGGAGCCTGAAAAAGACCTAACTTCCACAGATCATATCTCCAAAACTATTGCAAACCAAAATTTGAATTTTTGCGACGATGTTCCTCGGGAGTTCAATTTCACACTCTAAGAATTTCAGCTTATGAACCTTCGTAGAAAAAACATTATAGCGAAAATTCCATGATGACCTGTTTGGAGCAACGAAACCCTAGAATCCAAAGCTCTGATACCAAATGTTGGGAAACTAGATCCAAAAATAGAAGAAAAGAGATATCTACACCTTAGAAATAAGCCACTTCGAGGGGAAACCTCCAATACATTACATGAATGAACAATTCTTGGATGATAAAAATTACAAAACTTCCTTTCTATATATAGGAGGTCATGGGGCCACAATGTAATCCTAGCCGACCTAACAATAATAATTTAAGGGCACAATAATAACAATATGAGGGTTACAGGGGTACAATAATAACAATAAAGGGGCTAAAATAAAAAAAATAAGGGACTATAATAGTAATATAAGGACCTAACATTGGGAATAGTATGAGGCACGTTAGGAGGAGGTATAGCGAAATTTCCCATAAAAGTAGAATCCTTAACTAGTTCTACTCCAACATCTTCGTAAGGGATAACCAACTTTTCAACATATGGGATACTATCCATAGAGGCAGGATCAGAAGTGTAGTAAGACAACTGATCAATTTTTACAATATTTCCCTTATGAGGAAACATGATTAACTGAAAGAAATATGAAACGATAGATTTCATAACATAAGACCAACTTCGACCTAAAATAAGGTTGTAGTCAAGAGGGGCATCAACTACTTCCACCTCAAGCATAACAATTTTTCATTCTACCTCTGTGGGTAAATCCTGGAGTATTCCAAATGGATGAAAAAATATTCCATCAAATTATTTCAGAATCGTGGGTGATTTATTGATTGTTGGATAACCAAGAGTTTTCAAACAAGCCAAAGACATAATGCACATAAATGCTCCCTCGTCAATCATTGTGTGAAAAACTCGCCTAGATTTGTCTAAAACATATATTTGAAAAGCCATTAAGGTATGGGAGTTTAGGTACAAAGTTCTTGAGATAAAGGCAATTATATTAGAGTCTTAAGGGTCAATTACTCCAATAGATGACAATAGTAACTTCCTCTGAGCTAGACTACACTACAGCACTTCGAGGATCAAAGTTTCTGAAGGTGACATAGCCAGATCTTCAACAATTTTGTTGTTCGAAGAGGCTCTTGCATGTGTATTGAAGGCCGATTTTTGAAGTAAACTTTTGGGAGGTGGTTTAATTACTAAATCAAGACTAATTTTCTTGATGTGTAATAGTTTGGAAATAGGAGGTGTTGACGTCGAAGGTTGACTGAATGATCCAATTTCATTTCTAGTTACAAGACTCTTAGATCCATAATCTTGAGATCACGTTGCAACCATGACCTAGGAGGACATCATTAGGATATCCTTCGATGAATTGAAAGAATATCCGTCGTGAGAAAGCATTTTGCTATCTTTTGATGGAAAAGGATCATTAAGAACACCTGGTGTGGGCAAACCTTTGACAAATTTAGATACCTCGGCCTGATGTGGGCACTATTTTGTGTAGTGATCCTCATCACATATAAGACATGGATAACGAGGTTTCCTTTTTTCGTCAGATGGTTCAATTTTTTCTGCCTTCTCTTTTCGAGAATTTTTTTGTTTTTTTTACCCTTCCATTTCTTCTTAATCCTGGATGATTTAGTTTTAGTAGTAGATGAATTTACAACATGGATTTCGATAGAAGTTTCTAGAGAAGAGTTTCCTTTACGTGAATCAGGTAAAGTTATGATTGGAGTAGTATACTTGGATTGTTTATTTTTACTCTTTGATGTGTTAATTGTACCAATTACACCGTCTATGGCATGATAAACATAAGGAGTTGTAGTAAGTTGGCATGGGCGAGGTATATCAGGATTTTTTTTCATACAAAGTACTAGACTATGTGTAAACAAGGTCTAGATATTGGGCTTGAATGATAAATTTCTCTTATGTTACAACTCCTCCTTTAGCTACATATTTAGTAATCTTAGGGAGTAATTATTTGATAAACCATTCAGCCAAAATTTGATTCCAGAAGAAAACTTTGACTAAACGATGTCTATGTTGCCATTCGTGGATGTGATTTGAAATGTACATAGACGTACTTTGTTTAAGTGAAGTAAAAAGTTTTGTGCCATTATAATAAAAAGTTGGTAACTGAAAATGAGTAAGGAAAGATGTTGCTAAGGCATTGAAATTATTGAAAGAGCCTCATGGTAACTCAATGTACCACTTCGTAGCTAAGTCGATCAAATTTCTTTGAAAAGGTATTAAACGAATGGAATCATTGATCAAAGAGTTGAATGCACACCACAGATGATAATTCATAACATGGTTTGAGGGGTCCTCTCCTATATTTCCTTCAAACTTTACGAGGGGTCATTTCTTGGCTTTCCTTCAAACTTCAGAATGTCACTGGGAACTTAGTAGGCATCTCTGCCCAAAACGGAAGATAGTAAATTGAGTCATTGGTTAGCCGAGACAAGTCTGGTAAATATAAAGTTTCCATAAAAGGTAACCGCCTATTAGGGCCTTGCTGAGAAAATTGATATCCCTAAGGGATAATTCCAATACCTGGACGAGGGTATCTAGGAAAACCAAGGATAGATTGAGCAGTTGGAATTGGCACACCACTAGGATATCCAGGAGTAGCCATACCCAATTGGGGTTAAGCTGATATCTGAAATGTATAACTAGGGTATGGTTGACTCTGGAAAGATGGATTTTTTTCCCACTTGTCCATATTTCAATTGGCCCTGAAATGGATCGCCTTGAACGAATTGACCTTGAATAGGTTGACCTACCAAGGGTTGTCCCTGAAGAGGTTGACCTATAAAAGTTTGACCCTAAATATGTTGACCTACAAAAGGTTGACTTGTTTGTGTAGTTGTTATGGCAGATTGTCCCAAATATTTTTGAGGAATTGACTGGACTGTAGGTCTGGTTTTATGGTTAGTAGTTTTAGGGATATCTTGTGTAACAATTGGCATTGACCTTTGAAGGGTCGTAGCAACAGAGACTTGGGAAAATCCTAGGATGGGTGTACCTAGTTGTTGAACAGATGCTTGCACAGTAGATTGGATATGATTACTAGGACTACTCAAACCATCTTGCTGAGTAATTGGCACCGATGTTCTTGGGGTAATTTGAAGTGCATCTTGAACTGGTTGTTGGACTTGGGTGTAACCAAATTTTCTAATTGGTTGAGTAGGTTGATTATAAGGCATTTGCGGGGTAGGATCAAAAGGTTGTTGAGTAAGTGAGGGGCTCCACATAGTGTTTATCCCCAGATAAGGAGTTCCCATTGAGGGTTGTGACGTATAGGGTTTACCATAACTAGTTTGAGGCATTGGACCATAAGTCTGATAATTACCAGGAATAAGCTTCCCTACAACCATCAGATAGGTTCTAGTGAAAGGTTGTCCTCCTTGAAAAGGTTGTTTCCCTTGAAGATTTCATTTCCCTTGAAGAGGTTTTTGCCCTTCAATAGGTTTTTTCCCTTGAAGATGTTGTTTCCCTTGAAGAGGGTGCTACCCTTGAAGAGGATGATGCCCCCCATGCGCAATGTATCCACCTTGTGAGCTAGCTTGATGGGTATTCCCAAAAACCATATAAATATGCTTCGTAGTCAAAGGCTGGTTGGTAGACTCGAATAAGTCAGTTGACATAGTAGAAGTTTTAGAGGAAGGATATACTCCTAAAAAAGTCCCAGAAAGTGACTGGTACCCAGCAGGAATAGAAGGACCACCATAAAAAATATTTTCGAAGAAGATGAAAACATGGATGACTTAGTAGAAATGATTTCAGAAGCCATGTTACTATACCTAGTTAAATAATAAAATGGAATTCGGTGTGGTGGATTTCTGTAACTAGAAGAATGTAAAAAATCTGTAAATTTAAGATACCAAGGATCCGGTCGAAAGGGGGTGAAAGGAAAATATAAACGGTAGATTGGTTCACTATACCTTAAATCTAAAGATTCTTGATGAGAGGGAATTTCAAATTCTTCGTCTTCGTCATAGATTTCTTCAATGCTAATAAGGCTAGGAAGAAAATTCTTAGTGATGAGAATCTTTAATCGAGGTGAATGAGGACGACTAGGAGTAGGGGCTATAAAATTTGAAGGTGACTCAGATGAAGCGGAATCAGACTCAGGTTCAGATATTTTTGGTTTAGTAAGTTGCATATCTGAAAACTCACTAGTGACAGATTCGACTGTGACTAATTCAGAAATTTCTGGTTGATCTTGTTATGTTTTAGTTATTTGAGGTTGATTAACCTTGAAATCAGGATGTATTATGATAAAAGATTCTCCTTGTTCAAAAGACCCAGTTCCTGATGATTGAACCCTTTGAGTTTTTATTTTTTCCAATTGACTGGGTGTATATTCAATGGGTTTCCCTCACATTCTATGTGAAATTCTTGTTAATTCAGCCACAATCAATTTCTTTAACACACAAAATCAAACATTTCCAAAAAATAACACCTAAGGCCTCTAAAAGTAATAAAAAAAATGAACATGCACTACAAAATCTAAGAAAAAATCCACACACAAACAATATGTTTCCACAATAAAATCACTAATTGGGATGAAATCCAACCTCATAGATATTAATGTGGAAAACTAGAGGTCAGAACAGTTACCCTGATAGTCTACTTAATGAAACAACCTGGTGCAAGTAACTCCACTATGTCATCTCGAAGTGAAGAGTACCGTCTAAAAATTCCAAGTGAGTCTAGTCAACATCTGCTCCAGGTATAGTGGGACCTTCCCTCCACCCTCACCTTGGGAAAATTCATAAATATTATAGCCACTAAGGTTACCAACTCAGAAAATTCAACCTGGGGGAACAGTCTGTGGCCTAATATACACGCAGGGCAGAGTAACAAAGCTCAATCCCCTTGAAATTTCCTTGACATGGTAAATATGAAGTTTAATAACAAGTGATCCCAGGCTCCTCGACAATGGTTAATCTGAGATTTACCATTTGTAATACATGAACATCTTCTATCTTTGCCAATGAAGTAGGTACAATTACTCCACTAGGTCTGACATGACCTCATGCTTGAATATTTTAAGAAGAGCTTCCCAAAGAAAAATTAAAACAATTCAGTTTTTCCTTGTTGCAAGATCCTATTTTTTCGTTTATCTACTTTGGAAATTTAATTACTCCATATTCCAAAGAATTAATCTTAAACCAGATTGGTGGAAAGATCCCTAGAAAATGTAAAAATATCTAGATTAATTTTATTAAGCGTTGTATTATTTTGGATGTTGTTTATGCAGAGGGGTGTGGAAATTAAACTCAATGATGTTGTGACTTAATCAAAAAATTACTCTAAATGCATCAACGTTGAATATGCAATTCTTCATTTTAATAAATTCCTAGCTAAATGAAGTAGAAGGATATTTTGAACTCAAAGAAGTGAAAATTCCCTAAAACATCCCATAACAAATTTTTTCTTTAAGAAATCAATTTCATTTTGAAGCATAACCAATATCACTTTGTAACGAAAATATTCATTGATTCAAAGCCAAAATATACAATATCATGAGTAAACAATATTTCATTTCTTCAAAATAAAAAATAAAATAAAATAACTAGAAAAACCCTAAAAATTATAAAAAAATTTCAAAAATCAAATCTTTGTACTAATAATCTAACTAATGATACCTATAAGTGCACTTTCATGATTTCTTCTAGTTGAAAGAAAAATAAATTGTTTTTTCACTTTAAAAAGCAGAAGCAATTTCATAAAAGACTATTTTTTTGAGACAATTCATACTTCACTTATCTATAAGTTTTCCTTTGCAAACAAGAAAAAAAAATCACTCAAGCAAGCAGGACTAGCAAGACATTTGGTAAATTTAGAGGGGAATAACAGAAAAAAAATGATCTAGGCAGTGAATCTACCTTTCCAAACAGAGCAATTCATCAAACCAGGGAAAACCCTACCTGAAAATGCAAAAGGGATGATTTCTAAAAAAGACACTAATATAATTAAGATGAGTTCACAAACAGACTCTGAGAGTTGGTATAAGTCAAGTTGAACCTCTAGAAATTTATCATCAGGCTCTGAGAGAGAGAATATTCATTTTTCAAAAATTCTAAGGGGGTGCACAGGGAGTCAGTGAAAACCAGTGTGCATGTGCACTATATGAAACTGATAACTTGTGTGAACCGACACTCTGTTTATGAAAGAAAGCCGCGCAGGGGAGAGAAAATTTCAAAGAAATAAACACAAGGTGTTCTAATTCAGAGGATCTAAAAATTCATAAACCCAACACCCATCTGACATAATTAAACTAGAAAAATTGGAGAGCTAAACCAAAAATAACCAAGAGAAAACTATGTCGTTCCCCAGTATGGTCGCCAATTTGTTACCCAGATAAATCCCTCTTGCAGATACAAGCGATTTCCCTAGTATCCCAATAGACAACTAGAAACAAATAGACATGTGAATATCTTTTTCCCTAAGCTATTAGCATTTATATTATCAAAACTATAAAAAAGAGAATAATTCTCTTACCTTTCAACAAGATGTTTGTTGAATACTTTTACTTTTGTCCGGAAGAAGTCCTTCAATGTTGAGAAGAACCCGCAATAAAAAACATGCAAAGAAACAAAAGCACCTGCAGTATGTAATAGTCCAAACACCAACTTAACTTAATGATGAAGGAGATTAAGAATATTCATTGTTTTAATGAATCTAAAAACAACACAATGAGAAAAAGTATCCAAATGATGAGTCAGTTATAGGAAAACTCTTCCAAACCTTAGGACTATATAAAACTCAGAAAACCCCAAAAAAGCTCCCTTAGATTGGTTTTTGTCAGTACTAGTGGTGGACCATACACATATACCTCAAAACAACTAAAAATCCACCTGGCGACTCCACTAGCCTCCAATAGGCCTTACTACTTTACTAAACTCTAGGTTATTATCCGATTAAGCCACCTCATCGCCACACTAACATAATGGCAATCACGGTGGGACTCTGAGTAATAAACAAAATTAGTTTCCCTAATATTTAGAGACCTTTAAGAATACTATCTGATTGAATTATCCCACTGCTCCCTAACATAATGGCGATCACGGTGGGACCTTCTGAGTTAGTGACAATCTAAGTACTCCTTAGTAACTCTCGAAGTCTCATTCAAACTTAGAAAAACTTAAGTGTTGTCCGAAGAGTAGAAAATAGCTCCTTCACCATCTTAGCAAAATGATGATTCAGTTATAGGAAACTCTTCCAAACCTCAGAACTACATAAAAACCCCAAAAAACTCCTTAGATTGGTTTTTTTGTCAATATTAGTGGTGGACCATACACACATATCTCAAAGCAACCAAGTTCCACCTGGCGACTCCACTAGCCTCCAGTAGGCCTTACTATTTTATCGAACTCTAGGTTACTATCCGATCGACCTATCCCATCGCTCATTAACATAGCGGGAGATGGTAGGACACTGAGTACATGACAGTATAGCAAACTCTTATAGACTCTTTAGTCCTTTAGATACTTAAACAAGCAAGCAGTCCATAGGCTCATTTAGCGTAAACTCTTTTTGTTCTCACCACCCTAGCAAAGTGTTGAAACAAGTTTAGAATACTTTAACAAACCATAGGCTGCGCATAAGAACTCAGAAAAATCTTAAAAAACATTTCTAGATTAGTTATTGGTGGTGGACCATAGCTATATCTTCACAAAAACAACCAAGTTCCACCTGGCGACTCCACTAATCCATCCCTTTTATTTTTGACCATCCTTCACCTTAGTAGAACTTTAGAGAGGCCATCCATCCAAAACATTCACCAATATCAACCTCTCTAAACTCTAGATCCAAAATCTGGCTTCACGAAGAATCAACACCAGATCCCATCCAGACCCAAATCCCCCTATCATAGTAGATGACCCAGAGAAGATTCTGTGGCAAGTTTCCGAAACTGAAAATATAGCTACCGATAGGTCCATCCGTAAAACAAGATCAGTACCTGAACATCTTACTACCTTGCCAGATTCCTCTTTTGATTTAGAATCAGCAAGAACTCTTTTCAAAAGCAAGTCACATAGTAAGATAAAATTTGACGATCTTGAACCCCTAGACCCACCACAGAGTCCTAGTAGAGAAGCCTCACCTTCCACACCCCCCGACTTTCAGCTTCTCCATAACTTTGGCTCATACCATCCCAGATCTGCTCAAAACCAGGTCATTAGTCCAAGTACATCCGCCACACCTATCAGAACCACTACTGTTCAAACCACCTCAGCCCATCCCACAAGCCCTCATCTTGTACATCATCCATTAGCTCCCGTCATGGCAGCCTGGTACGCACCTTTGGTGTTGCCACTACCTTTGGATCCTCTCCCAAATAAATATCAAGACAAAATCCCACACTTTACCGGAGAAGAAACCGCCACAACTCAACAGCATATAAGTAGGATTAGCGATGTTTTTGAATACCTGGAAGTACAAGACGAGACCATCAGAATGAGAATATTCGCCCAAAGCCTGGGCGGGGAACCCAAAACATTGTTCAAAAGCTTGCCTCCAAACAGCATCCACAACATCCCAGAACTATGTCAAGTCTTCAGAAACAGGTGGGAAGTCCGAAACAACCCTATTCAAATCCTGTCAGAATATAACAACCTAAAACAGGAAAATGGGGAAAGTGTCCAGGCATACTGCACTAGGTTCAACATTGTGTATAACGCCTTCCCACCTCACTTCAAACCCCCAATTGGTTTAGCCTTAGAAAAATTCCCCGAGGATTTTGATCCAGACATGACATATCATCTGAGAGACAAGGATCCCCCTACCTTAGAGGAAATGCAACAAATAGCCATAAAAGCAGAAGCCAACTTAGCAGAAAAAAGAGCTAGGACTAGATCAGAAAGAAAAGTCACATATAGAGATGAGGTCTCCACTTCATCTCCTTACCTAGATCCTAGAATAGATGACTTAGTCAAGACCATGGCCAAAATGTGGGAAAGGATAAATGAAAAGGCCCCTGTTAGGGACAATCAGCCAAACCCTCCAATCATAAATCGGAACCAAAATTTTAGGAGGGAGCAGCCTCAAAACAGACCAAGGGAAAATGACCAACAAATTAGGCCACCATTCAATGAAAATTATGTGGAAGAAGATGATAGGGATACAGAACCCATTGATGAAAGTCATTTGAACCTCATAGGGTCTGATAATGAGAGTGAGGTGTATCTCACAGTAGAAGAACACTCATTCTTCTCTCCAAATCAGGACGAAACCAACTATGAAGATCCCAACGATCCTGCCATAGACTTCCAGAATGCCATAATAGAAGCTCACAGGCAGTATGACCTTAGAAGCAGGAAAAATCAAGATAACTCCAAGAAAATTAGCTCGGACACTGCTAAAACCACTGATACCATCCTTAAGAAAGCAGTCAACAGCAACAAAATCATAGTTGGGAAAAATGAACAAAACAAGGATAGAATTACCAAAACTAACCCTGATTCAGATACTCCTAGTACTTCCACAAAGATTCCCGAAGTGGCTGTGGCGAACAAAATCCCGAAACAGACCCAACAAACTCAGAACACAGAGAAGGTCATGGTTGAAAAAGCTGAAACAAACATGTCCAAACTTCAGCTGCCTTTTAGCTTTGAGGGTTAGATTGCTAAGATTAAGATCACCATGCCTCTTACCGAGCTGATCACCCAAAACTCTTACAAGTCCCAAGTGTTGAAAGTCCTAAATATGGGAAGTGATGCCAACACCCTTAATCTAGCTAATGACACCCCTGAAGTGTTGTTTGGTCCAAAAGTAGAAGGAAAATTCCAATAGAGAGCTACTCTTCCATTTTACATCAGTTTAAATATCCACGAACAAATCCTTCACAATGCCATGCTAGACTCCGGCGCCTCGCATAATCTTATGCCGAAGGTTGTAATGGAAAGACTAGGCCTGGAAATCACAAGACCATACAAAGACTTGTATTCATTCGATTCAAGTAGAGTCAAATGCCTAGGTTTGATCAAATAACTTTGTTTTAGTCTGGCCCAAATACCTGTGAAACATTTAATCATGGACATAGTAGTGGCAGACATTCCCCCCAAGTACAGAATGCTTCTATCCAGATCTTGGGGATCCAAGCTCCAAGGGAACATTCAACTGGATATGTCTTTCGCCACCATTCCTATGTTTGACCAAACAAGAATACTCTATCGAGAGTCACACATGAAATACATGATCAGTAGCCAAGAGAGACCAGATAAAATTCCAATGTATTCCGTGCATTCCGACCTGAACTCTTTTATTCTCTATACTGATGAGGACATTGAAGAACAGTCAGAAGAAACTGAGGCAAACTTAGACCCACCACATCAGCTGCCCCTAGTTCTCTATGATGAACTAGATACTCAAAATTACCATGATCATAGGCAGCTGTGTCTTGAGGAAAGTAGGTATGTTCCTTCTAAAATAGGAATTGAGCAAGAAGCACAAACCCTCATGTACTATCAAGCGAATTGCTCAAACCTCAGTCAAACATCAGCAGTGACCTTCGGAAACTTTTTTAGGGTAAAGGCATTAGAAGACTTACACATCACAAACCTGTTTGGAACTCAGGAGCAGGGAAGTTTAATGTTTCTACCATACCTCAAAGACTTACCAACACATGACTCTTCCACTGCAAATGAAACTTTGACCGTAGCCATAACAACTCAAAATCCAGAAAAAATGCCTGATAAACTTCTTATGAGAAAACATTATAGCTGCAATCCAAATGTACCCGAGTTACTTGAATTGGCTCATATTTTGTCTTTTCACCAAAAACTTAGAAATGCTAGAATTAGCAATCTCATACAGAATACCATTTCATACCAGGAAAACATGGGAAAACACTGTGCCACTAACATTCCTTCAACAAACAACTTCAACAAAAGGAAATTTAACAATCTGAAACAATCAGTAACAATCAGAGATAAAATAGCTGCTCATAGGGTTTGTTTTGATTTTAGAAACACTGGCACACATTCCTATTACAGAAATTTTGTTCTTCCTACTAAAAATTATTATATGCCAATGAAAAGTGCTTTTAATCATATGTTTTCGCAAGATGATGTTTCAGGTTATATTCAAAAGATTCCCTTACAAATTAGACAGCTTAAAGACTTTTTTCAATATGCTGGAGGTAGTTCTAGTTTCAGACTCAGAATTGCAAAACCACCTGATATCAAAAATATGCTCATGAAAGCCATGTTTCCAGTCCTGAATTTCTGCATTTTTACATACCTTGATGATGTCATTATTTATTTCAAAAATGACCAAGAGTATATGCATTACTTGAGGAAGATGTACAACAAAGAAAGGAGTAGGAATCAGAGATACAAAGAGGTACAACGGGAAGATACTAGTTTGTTCAAGGATTCTTGCATGAATCCTTATGTCATGTTAGAAAGAGAAAACTTTCCAAATTTCTCTTTTCAGGAGTTGAGTGGGCTGAGAGTGATAGGAGATCCTTACGAGGATAAGATTCTTAAATTTCACCATTTCCAAGATTTTTGAGTTTGAAACACTTTCATTCATTGTATATACCACTGTTTGAAAAGTAAAAAAAGAAGAAAAGTCAAAAACAATAGAAGAATAGAAAAGAGGGCAGTTGAAAAATAGGAAAAGGCCCCATGTTCCAAAAAGATAGTCCTTCAGAAAGTGCGCAAGTCTAAATGCCGCTACTAATACTCTAATGTCTTGTTTAGCTATCTAGCCTAATCATAGCTGAACATGTTTAAATTTATTTGCTGATAAGTTAGTGAGTGAAAAAGAAGGTCAACATTGTGTAAGATTGAATTATCACAGAGAGTAGATTAGGAAAAGATACTGGTTCCACACGCCCAAAACAGAACCAAAGAGAGAAACGAGGGATGAAAAATACATTGTACATCTTAGCCCCGTTTTTCTAGATTTCCTTTTTGAAAAATAATATTTGTGTGCAGTTTGTCCTTTCATGCCGCAAATTCATGACAAATCAGACTGTTTAACCCTGATTTGATCATTTTGAATTTCATGTTTTAGATTAGAGAACAAAATCCTGTCAAACAATTTAATCTTGACAGTTGATCTAGCATAGGTAGTGTAATGAAGGAGTTCATCAGTTTAATATGAACTCTCGGCAGATATAAGTGTAGAAATAGATAGGTTCATTTTACAAAAAGAAAAATATGTTGTCAAAAGGCTGCTAGTTCAAATGCGCCAAAAAAGAAGAAAAAAAAATGTTAGGAAAGATAGTGGGGTAGGTAGAAATATCATTGATTCTAATCATGCTGTCACTTTTCAGAAATAGCACCAAAGAAGAATGAAATATTGCCCCAATGGATAAGGCACTGGTCTTCATAAGCCAAAGATCTGAGATTCTGGACACCTCCTGAAAAGGAGCTGCCCTCCCCAAATGGAGCCACTGTTAGTCATCAATATTTTTTACTTGTTGGTGATGACTAGTTGTAACAGCCAAGTTTTCTAGCAGCTGATCCAAAATTTGTCATATTTGTCAGCTAGGAAAACACCCATAAAACTTTTTTGCCCTCCTATTTTTCAGTCCGCCCATGACGAGATGAAACCTCATTATCAAATCCTACCTTGCCTCAGCCATACTAGTCTGCCCATCAGCTCTAAAAGGACAATCCAAATCTATTCAAACAGTATCCCCTAAGTTAGGAAGTGGTGCTTTAAGACATTTCACCCTTGGAAAACTATCCAAGAGCCAACAACCTCCATCTGCTATAGACCAGTCATAACAGACCTCCCACTCTGCTAATAAAGTTGGTCACAACCCTAAGTCGCGCCACTAATACACCCTTAAGTCTCAGCAATACATAGACCATAATCTCAAGCTGATTTTAGGTGTTTTACAGTGTTTGATGGATTTTACAAGGACAAGAAACATATCAGCATCTCAGAAGACAATTTCTTGGCTCCACATGAGAAGACATCTGCTTCTCAATGTGATCCTTAGCCTGAGATGCATCTACAGGGAAAAGAGTTATTCATCAAACTCTTGCGACCTCATTCACAGCCTGAAAGGACAGCAGAAGAAAAAACAACATTGTCAGAGGATTGATGATACGTAATGGCTAAGAACCTCCTTCATCTATAAGCAGAGGGTTTAAAAGCGCCTCCTTCATCTATATGCAGAGGGAGATGGCCAAAATCTGACTTCAAGAGTTGCAACTGACTGTAAAGCATGTTTGTTTTTAATAAGCAGTAGCACATTGACTAAGCTTTTCTGAAGTACAGTGATGATTGAAGGCAGAGGTGAAAGCAGTAATGCTTTAAATGTTTGTTCACCTGCCATCCTGTAAGAGAAAACTTTGTCGATATGTTCATCAGGTAGCCTTCATATGGCTGAGACAAAAGGTTGAAAAAACATCAGATATTTCGCCAAGTGAAAGGCATCCTTCATTCATAAGCAGATGGCCATGGCATTTATTTATTTCAAAGATCTTATTGATAAAAGATGAGTGGTAAGAGACCAAGAAGGCAAGCAGGGGTACCACTGCAATCCAAAGGGTTTTATCTTATCTCTTAACAGTGTTTCTTTCAAAAGATAGTCTGCAGCTCAAACAAAACAAGATTGAAGAGTGGTTGATAAGAGGAGTCATTGCACAAACAAAGGACATGATAAAGATTATGTTTCAAAGGACTTTGATCCTCCTGATCATAAGATAATGCCTTCAAAAAGCTCATCACAATGGACAAAAAGGCAAAATACATTTGGTTTTCCAAAGAAAGTCTATTCCTATAACAAAGGACCCAAGACACCATGCTGGTATTTTTTTAGCAGAGGAAAGATTGTAGATAAAGCGCCCTTCTTAGACAGAGGATGATAAAACATAGGTGGATGCAACTGCATTTTTGCATCTATAAGTCAAGATTAGTTTCACAGTGGGCATCATCAAATCCAAATCATTAAGAGCAAAGTGTTAGTTTATATTGCAAAAAGGGAAAAATACCTCTGTCAAAATGTCAAAGAAAACCCCCTCCAACATAAAATATCCTCTATGGATGTCCTCTTTTCATACAAAGCACCAGAAGTATAAAAGGGTTATTGAGGTGATAGTTCATTTTTTTCCCCAGCAAAAGGCACTGCAAGTAAGTATACAAGTTCATCAAGTACAAAAAGAACTTTGGCATAGTTTTTCAGGTTCTAGAAATCATTGAAGGCAAAATCTACATGCCACTGCTGCAAAAGGAGACCTTTTTTCCCTCTAAGTGAGAGACAGTCAAAGTTTCAAAAGACATATTTCTCCAAAAGGTTATGTCATTTCGAGAAGGGAAAATAGGCTTAGAAAGAGGTGATCATTGCCTTTGTGTTTTGTTTGAAACAAAATAAATTTAGTTTCATTTTCAAAAAATAAGGTTTCAAATGTGGATTTAAAAACAAACGTTTTTTTTTCAAAAACTTTTGAAAAACCCTCTCAAATAAAACATCAAAGGGACCGTTGGTTTTTCCACTTTAACAAAGGTCAAAGAACTGTTGTCATTCCATTTTTGAAATCCCTCAAGCACGAGCAAAACATTCCTTTGAAGTTCTCGAGACCAGAGAAAGGATTTTCAAGCAAAAAACAGAGTTTTCGAAGGTCAACAATTGCGCGGTGCGCCTGTACAAGCGCGCAGCGTGTTTAAGCACAAAGTTTGCATAGGAATGAATGGTGGTGCGGCGCGCCTGTGGGCGTTGGTCCTGTTGGCCCGAAAGTGACCCGACACACTCTCCTACACGGCGTTTTCACCTTTAAAAGTGTCGTGCTTGTTTTGCAACATCTGAACGCCTCCAGCAAGCGGCAAAGCCACTCCTTTCCTCCAGCAAGACAAGACCATCGATCTTAAAGGTATTTATGTGCCTCCATGACCTTTTACAAGACTGTTGAGTAGAGTGGAAGGGTATAAAATCACAGTTTGCTTTGGTGTTTTTATTTTAAAAGAAAAAACAAGGTTGACTGTGGTTATGCTGGCTAAGAGTGAAACATTAAAAACTATTGAGATTTCATTAAAAGGCTTTTGTAACTACCCTTAGAACTGTGATGAAAGTAAGGAGAGACAAGGGTTATAAACATAATAAGGGGAGTTGAAATAATAGGTCATTTTGCAAAGACAGTGGTCATTATATAAGCATTTCTTGACCCTCTAAACTCTCCTCCTTGTGATTAAAAAGATAAAAGGCAGTGTTTGGTTTTCATTCTCATAGAGCAGAGTCAGTAAGGCCACCATTGCATTTGGAGGTGTCTTTTGTCAAAACTGTGTGCAAAGAGAAGTAAAGTAAAGAGGGAAAATATTTTGTCTGAAAGGAAGTTTGTTGGTGTTTGACTGCTGCAAAACCTTTGCTACCACATAAAAAACATGTTAAGATCCATCACCCTGTCCTATAAGCAGCGATTGTTGACTGAATATACACCTTGTTTGACTGAGAAATAGTGTTGAATATATGTGTTGAAAAGTATACCAGAAGGGAGCAGTATTTTGGTTAAAGAAGAGCCTTGATTGTTTAAAACTCCTACAGACCTTTGTTAACACCTCCGAAAATTTCAAGCTCTGCCACCTTGTCATATGAACAGTAAATTCTGACTGTGTGTATACCCTCTGGTTGACTGTATTTATGGTGTTGAATTGATTGGTTGAGTTGCATACCAAGAAGAAAGCAGTGTTTTTGAATTATAAAGGCTTTTGGTTTTGCCTTCCTCTAAAAAGACAAGGCTGTCTTATTACCTCTAAAAACACCAGCAGGCAGGGTACTCTTACCACAAACACAAGAAGGTCCTTTTGACTGACTTTATCCTTGTTTACTGTGTTTTCATTGTGAATATTGGCTGATTGATATACAAAGGTTGGGAAAGGCAGCATTTTGAAGAAACAGGGTCTTATATCAAAGGAGGGCATTTCACACTACACTCAAAACCATTGTTGCCTTATCAAACAGTGAAGTGACAGGCTGAGACAGAGTTTGGTTTAAAGAAGGCATTTCAAAAGCTTTGAAGTAATTTGGTGTTTCAAAAGCACATCTAGGTCAAGATGCCTCCTAGGCAAGATAACAGAAGTGGGTTGCACAAGAGGTATGAGCCAATTTCTACCGAGGAAGTCAATGCACACCCATCTATCCTTTTCAATTTTCATGAGGTGGGGTGTTTGGATTTCTACCAGAGGGTACAAGAAGTTAAAAGCTTCTCGCCTTTAACACATTTGTGTGCCTTGAGGTTCAAAGACAAACATTTTCAAGTGGCAGGTCTTGATTTCAAGTTCTCCCCGAGATCCATATCCAAGGCGACTAAAATCCCATACATCGGCGAGAAATGGTTCAAGCAAGCCTATTTAGACTTGGATGACTACAAACCCTTCCTCAAGCCTGAGCATAGAGAAGCATGCCCTGCTATTTTTCCTTTCTCTCATCTTCTTTCCAGCTATGCTCCTCTTATGAAGATCATAATGAAGTATTTCACTTGTGAAGGGAGATTCTCCCGAGTTTATACATACCACATCCGACTGTTGATGCACTTCACAAGAACCAAGCAGCTCAATCTCCCTTACATATTGTACAAAATCATTGAGAAAATGGCCTCCTCTGTCCAAAAGAAGCCTCCATCACAGCAAGTAGCCTCTCTATTCCATCACTCCCTCATTAAAATCATCATCCTTCACCAGCTTGAGAAGAAAGAGGTTTCTTGGGATGTTTTCATCAGTCACCTGGATTTTTCCACTATCCCCCCAGTCCATACATCCCCTACATCTCCTACTCATTGCCCCTCGCCTTCCTCTAGCAGACCTACTCCTAGAAGGCTCATATTCACTACAGGACAGGCAAAAGAGCATGGAGAAGGAGATGGAAGTGGCCAGCAAAGGGAGGAAGGATATGAGCATGAAGAAAAAGATGAGGAACAGTAGGAAGAAAGTGATGGAGGGCAGCAGCATGATAGTGGTGAAGGTGAAAATCAGCAAGAGCAAGAGGAGGATAGTGCTGGACAGCAGCAACTCACTGATGATGAGCAACAGGAACAAGAGGAAGAGCAGCAAGTTGAGCAGCAGCTTGGACAACAAAGTGAGCATGACATTGATGATCAAAGGAAGCAGGAGTTTGAAGCACAACAGCAGCATGGTATTGATGACCAAGGGCAGCATGAAAGTGAGGCAGAACAGCAGCAATACATTGAGGAGAAGGGGCACCCTAAAGAAGATACACAACAGCCTCCTCAACATACACAACAGCCTCAAGAAGAAAAACAAATTCAAGGGGATGAAAAGCAAGATGACAAAGGTAAAGGAATCATGTTTTCCTCTCCTAAAAAGACAAAGCCCCAGACAGCTAGGAAAAGAATACCAAGGGTGGTCACTCCAAATGTGACAAGAGCTCTCCATAGCAAAGGAAATTTGCCAGAGAATCCTATCATTGATTTACCTAGGAGGAAAAGCACAAGGATAGCCTTCCAAGGCAAAGGGAAGGGCAAGGTAGGAAAAGGTCATGAGCATGAGAGTGCATTAGGTGTCATCCCAATTCCAAGTGATGACAGTGATAATGAGGACTGCATTCTTGAAAACCTTTTGATCCAAAGAGAAAGAGAAATTGATACATTACAAGGTGAGCTTCATAGGGCGAGGAATTTCAATCATTTTCTAGAAGTCCAAAACAGGCAAATGAGTGTCCATATGGCTATCCATGAGACAAGGGCGACTAAGTACAAGAAAGAGGCCTCTAAAGCCCAAGCAAGGGTAGATGAGCTCATAGGTGATTTTGATGAAAGTGAAGAAGAATACCAACCTAGGCGAAAAAGGCCTAGAACCATAGGGCTTAAAAGAGCCCTTGAGAAACAAAAAGAGGAGGAAAATGCCCTTTTGCAGTCCACTCCCCTCACTGCATTACTTGAGAAAGAGATTGAAAATAATAAGGAGGCATGGCTTGAAAGAGCCAATAAACATTTGGAGGTAAATTTGGAGAAATCAAATAGGGATCTAGAGCTGCAAAGGAGAATGATGAGGCATTACAAAAAGTTAAATCAGTTTGCCCGTCGCAAGTTAAAGGCTGCCCAAGAGAAACTAAAGGAGGCTAAAGGGAAGCGCCCGGCACGGAAAGGGAAGAAAGACACATCAGGACTTGAAATTTTGGCTTCAGTTTCAGAGCATGTTGATAGGGACCCTTGAGGGTCATACTCACCAATTTTGGGCGCATTTTGACATGTTTTGGTTTTTTGGCATTTTTGAGTTTTTTGTCAAAAATCGTGAAATTCGCCATTTCATTTTGGGGATTCGTCAAAGGAGGAAAATGGTATCATTGGATGCCATAATTTCAGGAGCATACCCTCAGCAATTTTTAGGACTTTTGGAGATCATTTTCTCCCTCAAAATGGCGAAAAATGCTCGCTTTTTGAACACTTTGCCCAGTCTTTTAGCAGACTGTAATTTTCTGGTTTTTTACACACAGGTGTAGTTTTGGAGGACTTCTAGGCATCAGACTAGAAAAATTTCAATTTTTTTGGAAAGAAGACACTCATAGCTTTCCAACGAGCTATCATGAGCCTCATTTTGACATCGGGAAGGCTGCCAGATGTTGCTGGCAAGTCAGGGTACCTTTTGCTGATATAAATTTTGAGTATTTTTGTAACTTTTGAACCTTCAAAAATTGCTTTTTCCAAATGTGCGTTTAGCTATTTTCTCACATGGAAAATAATGCAAAGTCAATTATTTTTCCTTTTTTATCATTTTCTAGATATTTTATGAGATATTTTGTGCCTTGGGCTTTGCAAAGCCTCAAGGACAAGTTTAGATATTTTGATTAGGCCAATAGGATGGCAAGTTGAACCATGAGGTTTTCCTCACTTAAGCCTATATATTCCAAAGGCTTCACTGTAAAACAAGGCTGAACTTGAGAAGAGAAGCAATATATGGTCATATAAGCTTTGGAAGAAATACTTGTCTCATGCTTTTGGATTGCCTCTTGGATGTTCTTGGATGAATGAAGAATGATTGTTGTTGGATTCCATGACTTGGTAGAATGGTATAGTGTCCCTTGCTTTGTTGTTGTCTTCTAGTTTTCATTCATGAATACAGTGGGACTCTGAGACTTAGTTTCCCTAATCTTTAGAGACCTTTAAGAATACTATCTGATTGACTTATCCCACCGCTCACTAACATAATGGCGATCACGGTGGGACTCTGAGTAATAAACAAACTTAGTTTCCCTAATCTTTAGAGACCTTTAAGAATACTATCTGATTGACTTATCCCACTTCTCACTAACATAATGGCGATCACAGTGGGACCTTATGAGTTAGTGACAACCTAAGTACTCCTTAGTAACTCTCGAAGTTTCATTTAAACTTAGAAAAACTTAAGTGTTGTCCGAAGAGTAGAAAATAGCTCCTTCACCATCTTAGCAAAATGATGAGTCAGTTATAGGAAAACTCTTCCAAACCTCAGGACTATATAAAACTTAGAAAACCCCAAAAAATCTCCCTTAGATTGGTTTTGTCAGTACTGGTGGTGGACCATACACATATACCTCAAAACAACTAAAAATCCACTTGGCGACTCCCCTAGCCTCCAGTAGGCCTTACTACTTTACTAAACTCTAGGCTATTATCCGATTAAGCCACCTCATCGCCACACTAACATAATGGCGATCACGGTGGGACTCTGAGTAATAAACAAACTTAGTTTCCCTAATCTTTAGAGACCTTTAAGAATACTATCTGATTGACTTATCCCACCGCTCCCTAACATAATGGTAATCACGGTGGGACCTTCTGAGTTAGTGAAAATCTAAGTACTCCTTAGTAACTCTCGAAGTCTCATTCAAACTTAGAAGAACTTAAGTGTTGTCCGAAGAGTAGAAAATAGCTCCTTCACCATCTTAGAAAAATGATGAGTCAGTTATAGGAAACTCTTCCAAATCTCGGGACTACATAAAAACCCCAAAAAACTCCTTAGTTTGGTTTTTTTGTCAATATTGGTGGTGTACCATACACACATATCTCAAAACAACCAAGTTCCACCTGGCGACTCCACTAGCCTCCAGTAGGCCTTACTATTTTACCGAACTCTAGGTTACTATCTGATCGACCTATCCCATCGCTCACTAACATAGCGGGAGATGGTAGGACACTGAGTACATGACAGTCTAGCAAACTCTTATAGACTCTTTAGTCCTTTAGATACTTAAACAAGCAAGCAGTCCAAAGTGAGCATGACATTTATGATCAAAGGCAGCAGGAGTTTGAAGCACAACAATAGCATGGTATTGATGACCAAGGGCAGCATGAAATTGAGGCAGAAAAACAGCAAGACATTGAGGAGCAGGGGAAGCCTAAAGAAGATACACAGTAGCCTCCTCAAGATACACAGCAGCCTCAAGAAGAAAAACAAATTCAAGGGGATGACAAGCAAGATGACAAAGGTAAAGGAATCATGTTTTCCTCTCCTAAAAAGACAAAGTCTCGGACAGCTAGGAAAATAATACCAAGGGTGGTCACTCCAAATGTGACAAGAGCTCTCCGTAGCAAAGGAAATTTGTCAGAGAAGCCTATCATTGATTTACCTAGGAGGAAAAGTGCAAGGATAGCCTTCCAAGGCAAAGGGAAGGGCAAGGTAGGAAAAGGTCATGAGCATGAGAGTGCATTAGGTGCCATCCCAATTCCAAGTAATGACAGTGATAATGAGGCTCGCATTATTGAAAACCTTTTGATCCAAAGAGAAAGAGAAATTGATACATTACAAGGTGAGCTTCATAGGGCGAGGAATTTCAATCATTTTCTAGAAGTCCAAAACAAGAAAATGAGTGTCCATATGGCTATCCATGAGACAGGGGTGACTAAGTACAAGAAAGAGGCCTCCAAAGCCTAAGCAAGGATAGATGAGCTCATAGGTGATTTTTATGAAAGTGAAGAAGAAGACCAGCCTAGGCGAAAAAGGCTTAGAACCATAGGGCTTAAAAGAGCCCTTGAGAAACAAAAAGAGGAGGAAAATGCCCTTTTCCAATCCACTCCCCTCACTGCATTACTTCAGCAAGAGATTGAAAATAATAAGGAGGCATGGCTTGAAAGAGCCAATAAAAATTTGGAGGGAAAGTTGGAGAAGGCAAACAGGGATCTAGAGCTGCAAAGGAGAATGACGAGGCATTACAAAAAGTTAAATCAGTTTTCCCGTCGCAAGTTAAAGGCTGCCCAAGAGAAACTAAAGGAGGCTAAAGGGAAGCGCCCGGCACGGAAAGGGAAGAAAGACACATCAGGACTTGAAATTTTGGCTTCAGTTTTAGAGCATGTTGATAGGGACCCTTGAGGGTCATACTCACCGATTTTGGGCGCATTTTGACATGTTTTGGTTTTTTGGCATTTTTGAGTTTTTTGTCAAAACTCGTGAAATTCGCCATTTCATTTTGGGGATTCTTCAAAGGAGGAAAATGGTATCATTGGATGCCATAATTTTAGGATCATACCCTCAGCGATTTTCAGGACTTTTGGAGATCATTTTCTCCCTCAAAATGGCGAAAAATGCTCGCTTTTTGCACACTCTGCCCGGTCTATCAGCAGACTGTAATTTTCTGGTTTTTTACACACAGGTGCAGTTTTGGAGGACTTTCGGGCATCAGATTAGAAAATTTTCAGTTTTTCTAGAAAGAAGACACTTAGATCTTTCCAATGAGCTATCATGAGCCTTGGTTTGACATCGAGAAGGCTGCCATATGTTGCTGGAAAGTCAGGGTACCTTTTGCTGATATAAATTTTGAGTATTTTTGTAATTTTTGAACCTTCAAAAATTGCTTTTTCCAAATGTGCGTTTAGCTATTTTTGCACATGGAAAATAATGCAAAGTCAATTATTTTTCCTTTTTTAGCATTTTCTAGATATTTTATGAGATATTTTGTGCCTTGGGCTTTGCAAAGCCTCAAGAACAAGTTTAGATATTTTGATTAGGCCAATAGGATGGCAAGTTGAACCATGAGGTTTTCCTCACTTAAGCCTATATATTCCAAAGGCTTTCATTGTAAAACAAGGCTGAACTTGAGAAGAGAAGCAATATATGGTCATATAAGCTTTGGAATAAATACTTGTCTTATGCTTTTGGATTGCCTCTTGGATGTTCTTGGATGAATGAAGAAGGATTGTTGTTGGATTCCATGACTTGGTAGAATGGTATAGTGTATCTTGCTTTGTTGTTGTCTTCTAGTTTACATTCATGAATACATGTTTCTTGCTTGCTATAGATCAGTAGAGAACAAATTTGAGATATGCCCATGGAGGCACCTCAAATTTCCTGTTTCTTCATAGCTTCTTTGTTTTCTTCTTCCTAAGTAACCTTAAAGAATTCTTGACTGCTATTTAATATTTAGGATATTGTTGCTTGTTTCATTCATGGTTTTATACATGCCAAGTATGACTTATGGTACGCCCTTCTTACCGATGGCTATCTATAGTTCTATCCATGAAATTTCTCTTTGACTGATTATATTATCATTTTGTTTGAACCAAGGAGGCCTAGTTTCGATCTAGCCCTTTTCCTAAAAACCATGCAAATCTTGTTGTTCAAAGTGCCCAATAGCTTAAAGTCCCGTGTTTAGGCATTCCGGCATAGTAAGTTAAGTTTTTTGTCTTTCTTAAGTGTTTTCCCCAAAGTCTGATAGCCATTTTCCAAAGTTAGAAGGTCATATACTTCTATGCATGGCTTGAATGTTTATTTCTATGTATTCATTAGCTTATAGTTACGTTTTGCATGATTAATGGTTTTCCCTGCCATGTTTATGTTATCTATTGAACTAGTTATGCTGGAAACTCTTTGTTGTTCACAAACTTAATGTCCATTTACTCCATTTTGCCCAAAGATCCTTTCTACCTTGAAATTAAATCGGCCCTTCAACAACCTTGTATCACCATCTTATAGCTTTCTTGACCTTTTCGACCCCATAGCCCAGTTGATTTGACATCTTTTTACCTATCTCGTATCTTTGATCAGTTTCATCCCTCACAACCTAAAAACCAAAACCAAAAACACACTTCATAACTAGCCTAAAACTAGAAACAATAAGCAAACACACAGATATCCCTTACACATATAGAGAGAGCCCTCTCTGAGTCCAGGAAGGCTAGGTCCTTGGGCTCCAAAGATTGGTTTGATGTTACACTGTCATTTGGCTTGCCAATCAGCCAAATCACGGGACCCTAACACTTCCCACCCCTGAACAAGCCATATCATATGCTATATATCAAACATTAAACCACGTTATAATATTGTGGCATTCAAACCTTATTATAAAACCCTTTTGTGCTGAAATCATTTTATAATACTTACCGCAATCTTTGCTTTCAAAAATTTTGGCATTTAAAAGTTTCATATATATATATATATATATATATATATATATATATATATATATATATATATAACTTACCATATCGCCACTTAAAAATTTGTGGACCCCTTATGCCTTTTCGCATATCGGAAATCGCATGTTCTTTTACCATATTCATTGGTTACCACTCTCGAAATGCTGATGCGATTTTAAGTGGGACCCTTCCGCCACGTCACCTCTTCCTCCATCGCCCATCTTATATTGTGATTTCTATTACCCTCCATCCATTTTACCTACTCGATTCCCCAATAAGCCCCCTCTATCAATCTATGATAAATTTTGACTTTGACTTGTGATAAGAACTTCCAACTACGATATGCGATATTCCAATAAGCCCGATCCTTGATATTGTGATAAGAACTCCCAACTCTGATATGCAATTTTCGATAAATAAAATCTGACCTCGATTTGTGATATTGAAAATCACAAATCACAATTCTTACCCCATGTTTCTCATATTAACAAATATGCCCAATTGAAATTTGTGATTGGCCCCACCTCTTCCTGCCACATCAATTGCTTTTACCGCCAGTCACTCCGCTATCCTCCACCATTCCTACTCCATGTATATCGTAAAGATTTGGCTATTAATTCACTCCTCTATTAATCCCGCCAATGCTCCAACTTCCCGTGCCAAAATCTATCCAAAATTTTTAGTATTCGGGTGACTTCCAAATATAATGAATCTGCGTCATAAAAAAGAGAAAAGGGGTTTTCTGTTAAAATAATTCCACTTATTTTCATATTGAAAATTAATGAAAATTTAGTCTGCAACAGAAACTCGGAAAGGCAGTGAGCATAAAGGCAGCCATCACGACAACAATAGTGATACAGTCAGCAAATAAGCAGTGCAACGCAGGAACAAGGGTCAATTCAGTTCCAACAGTCAACATATTCAATGAATTTATTAATATTTTTCCAGATTTCAAGGTGCAGGTCCGCAAGGAGAAATCTCCAGTTTCTTTCAGATTGTAAATTCGAAAACTTGGGCAAACAATTCAATTTATTTTAAGCAAATAAATAGTTTTATGTTCCTAGAGGTTAGGAAATATCTTTTCCATTAGAAATAATTCTAGATCTGAGATTTACCTCAGATTTTGTAATTTTTTTTATAAATTGCAGAAATCCAATGTAATAAAGGTTAGAATCAATTTGATTTTTGCTAGTTGATCAAGGAAACTTGTACTCAGTTTTGGCCAAGCTAATAAAGAGGAATTGCAGCTACATTTATGGGATACATGTGGTATTGAATGTCTTTCATTGTTTCTTTGTAAGTATCATATGTTTGAAATTATTGTGTTCATGTTCACTTTAATTTCAATATTATGATCTTTTACAAGTTAGAAATTCTGAATACATGTCTGCCATGCTTTGTTTTGTGTAACTGATCATAATTTTTTCATTAGATTATGTTTGATAAAAATACATCTCTTATGATTTTCTCATCCTTATTACAGTTTCAAAATCATTCCATAACCATTCCCTTCAAGTGATTTTCATTGTACCTACCTTGCCCCATTGATTCATGCAACCCTAACTCATTTTCCCTGACCTAGCTTTCCTTGACCTAATTTCTTTATCCATTTATTTCCCCAACCAAATCAATTCAAAACAACCCCTGCACTCTATATCTAACCTAAAACCCTAATTTCTCCAACCCTCCTGGCTATGACCCTTTTGGAGAGAGCCCTCTTCGGTTTGATAGGGCTAGTTATCAAGTCAAAAGCTTGGTTTGTGGTTACCTCTGTTGGGATTCCTTCCTCAGCCTTGCGAATATGGTGGAGTGATAACATCTTGGCATTGTTGCTGGGGAAAGAAAAGACAAATATTCCCTAGGAAAGAAATGACAAAGATCAGACCTAATTGTTGATGGTGAACAACAGTTGGACACATATGAAGGCTGAAGCCTTCAATTGGTGACTCCATTAACTGAAAGATCCAGAAAAATCAACACTTCATGGCGAATCCAGTGCATGAAGATCAGTAGCTTCAAGAATTTTCAAGATGGAAACTATTGCAAGAAGATATACTTCCATGAGCCAGGATCACATTCCAAGTTTCAAAAATAAAATGCCTAAGGTAGATTGGCAAAGGAATTTTCCTATGTTTAAATATGATGATAGGAATCATGTTGTTTTACATCTAGTTAAATTTCACATGCATGCACGCAAGTTGAAGGTTGAATTTCTTGAACATTGTCTCTTAAAGATGTTTATGGCTTCTCCTGAAGGAAAAGCACGATCTTGGTATGAAGGTTTTCCACCTTCCAGAATTTGCTCTCTTAGATTTTTCCATTCAATATTTTAGGAAGAATACAAAGATTCCTACCCTTCTTTGTCTTTGGTTCATAAGTTTTATGATCAATTTGAGGTTTTCATTCAAAACCTAGAGGATTATTATGATGATAATGAGTTCATGGATGAAGATATCTTGGAGGCTTTGCATGAAAATCCTTTTCATCATAAAAAAGAGCAAGTGTTTTCTCTTATGGAAGAAAAATATGATGTATATTGTCTTGATGTTCATAAAGACTTCCCAGAGGAGACAATTCTTGCAGCAATACGACAATTTGATCAACCAAAGGTTAAAGAAGATATTCAAAATCCTTGTGAATATTTAGGAGAGAAGGAAGACAATTGTTGTGTTATCAAAAGAAAACAAAAAGTGATTTCTCCTTTGTCTAAAGATGAGATAGATCAACTCCTGAAAAGTCATATTATAGTCCAAGATAAACTAGGTTTGCAGTGTTCACATAGTCAAGAATGTGTTAGTAAAACTTCTTCCACTTTTGAAAATGAAAATCTAAGTTTAAATGAGCACAATCTTGAAGCTAGATTTATAGATTAGCATGAAGAGAGACAATTTTTCAATGTTTTTAATTGATGAGGTTTATCCTGAACCTGATTTTCCTAAGTACGATAAATCTAAAGATAATTTCGATGAGGAGCTTGATGAAACTATGCAGGAAATTTTTGTGAGTAAACCAATCTATGATGATGATTCCTTGTAAGGAGATCAGCTAACAGAGACAGTTGTCTTTCATGAAGAGGATAGGGTTGTCATGTTTAACAATCTTGATGAATGTTTTCTGTTCAAAGATGACTTAGACTATAAATTTGAGGAGTATGAACAAGAGAGAGACAAAATTCTAGAGATTGAGTCAGAATTTCTCATGCTTAAGGAATTTTCAGCCAACACTCAGATAACATAATGTTATAATTCCCTGTGCCTTCCTATTGATCAACAAACAAGTGTTCTTTGAAATCAGAATGAAGGAAGTAATTGTATTTTTGTTGTTGGATATCAAGACAAGGTAATGCTTCAGGATTTTCAAGATCCCTTCGATAGTCTTTTGCAATCATTGGATAAAATGAATGTTGTTTTGTTTGTCAGCATAAGCCTTGATTTCATTTTATATTGTGAGTTGCCTACATGTACATCATTCTGCCTGCTCAAGGAAAGTGAGAGTGGAACTTCAGTAATTATCCATCGCCTAGATTGATTACACTGGAAGGATCATTTCACCTAATAACCAATTGTGCAGCATATTAGAGTAGGTTGGTATCATTTCAATTTGATTTTATTTTATTTTCAACAAGTATTGACAAAATTCATCAAGGGTTGAAGCCCGAGGTGAAGGCCCTAAGGCTTTGATGATCTGTTAGTGTGGGTTGAATTTTGCAGTGTGTTTTCAATTTCATTTTTAGATTCAATTTACACATTAGTCTCCATTTCCCAATGGATAAGGCACTGATATACAAATTCATGGATTTGTGGTTCTTGGCACCTCCAAGGAGCTACCATGCCTAGCTGGAGCCGATGTTAGCACTAGTATTTACATCCCACCCACCTCACATTATTTTGCTATGTTTTTCACCTCATATCTATCATTATCATTGACCTCTCTTCGTTTTTTACTATTTTCACCCTTTTCCCCAATATCCAAACATTTCATTTCATTAGTTAACTTATCCAAGTTGTTACCCAAAACCCAAAATTCATTTACTATATAGCCTAAACTATATATAAAAAAAAAACCATAGTTTAGCACTCAATCCATTAAAATTCATTTTAACCCTTAAAAAACCATTTAATATAAAGTTTTGGGACTTTATATTAAGCTCTGCCCACCCCCGAACAAGCCATATCATATGTTATATATCAAACATTAAACCATGTTATAATATTTTGGCGTTCAGACCTTATTATAAAACCCTTTTGCGTTGAAATCATTTTATAATAATTATATAGCCTTTTCTTTTAAAAATTTCATATATATAACTTACCATATCACTACTTAAAACTTTTTGGACCCCTTGTGCCTTTTCGCATATCGGAAATCCTATGTTCCGTTACCATATTCGTTGGTTACCACTCCTGAAATTCCGATGCGATATTAAGTGGGACCCTTTTGCCACGTCACCTCTTCCTCCCTCGCCCATCATATATCGCGATTTCTATTACCCTCCATCCATATTACCTACTCGATTCCCCGATAAGCCCCCTCCGCCGATCTGCAATAAAGTTTGAATTCGAATTGCGATAAGAGCTCCCAAATTTGACATGCGATATTCCAGTATGCCCGATCCCCGATTTTGCGATAAGAAATCCCAACTCCGATATGCGATTTCTGATAAATAAGCTTTGACTCCGATTTGCGATATCGCAAATTGCAATTCTTACCCCATGTTTCTCATATTAACAAATATGCCCAATTTGCGATATCGCAAATCACAAATCGAAATTCTTACCCCATGTTTCTCATATTAACAAATATGCCCAATTGCGATTTTGATTGGCCCCACCTCTGCCTACCACATCAATTTCTTTTACCGCGATTCCCTCTGCTATCCTGCACCATTCCTAATCCACATTTTTCGTAAAGGTTGGCTATTAATTCACTCCTCTATTAATCTCTTTAATGCTCCAACTTCCCGCACCAAAATCTATCCAAAAGTTTTAGCATTTGGGTGACTACCAAATATAATGAATCTATGCCATAAAAAAGAGAAAAGGGGTTTTATGTTAAAATAATTCTGCTTGTTTTCATATTGAAAATTAGTGAAAAGGTAGTATGCAACAGAAATTTGGAAAGGCAGTGAGAATAAAGGCAGCTAACACGACAACAATAGTGATACAGTCAGCAAATAAGTAGTGTAATGCAGAAAAAGGGTCGATTCAGTTCCAACAGTTAGCATATTCAATGAATTTATTAATATTTTTCTAGATTTCAAGGTGCAAGTCTGCATGGAGATATCTCCAATTTATTTCAGATTGTAAATTCGAAAACTTGGGCAAGCAGTTCAATTTATTTTAAGAAAATAAACAATTTTATGTTCCTAGAGGTTAAGAATTAGCTTTGCTGTTAGAAATAATTTTGGATCTTAGATTCGCCTTAGATTTTGTAAATTTGTCTATAAATTGCATAAATCCAATGTAATACAGGTTGGAATTAGTTTGAATTTTCTATTTGATCAAGGAAACTTGTACTCGGTTTTGGCCAAGCTAATAAATAGGAGGTGCAGTTATGGGATACCTGTGGTTTTGAATGTCTTCATTGTTTCTTCTTAAGTATAATATGTTTGAAAGTATTGTGTTCATGTTCACTTTCATTTCTATATTATGATCTTTTACAAGTTATAACTTCAGAATACATGTCTACCATGCTTTGTTTTGGGTGACTGATCATATTTTGTTCATTCTATTCTATCTGAGAAAAATACATCTCTTATTATTTTCTTGGCCTTCTTAAAGTTTCAAAATCATTCCATAACCATTCCCTTAAATTGATTTACATTGTACCTACCTTGCCCCATTGATCCCTACAACCCTAAATCATTTTCCCTGGCCTAGCTTTCCTTGACCTAATTCCTTTAGCCACTGATTTCCCCAACCAAATCAATTCAAAACAACCCCTTGCACTCTATATCTAGCCTAAAAACCCTAATTTATCCATCCCTCCTAGTTGTGACCATTTTGGAGAGAGCCTCTCTGACTTGATAGGGCTAGCTATCAAGTCAAAAGATTGGTTGGTTTGTGGTTACCTATGTTGGGATTCCTTCCTCAGCCTTGGGAATCTGGTGGAGTGATAACACACAACAAAACATAAGACATTTAATAACGAAGTTCATCTAGTGTGGACTACGTCTCTGGGCCTCGGTGCCTTGATTATGTTGGCCGCTTCATTTGGTGCTGTAAATGGTTATGGTTTACATGGATGTTGTTGACTTGCCATACAAGGAAATGGGCCCTAAACATGAGTGGCAAAGTATCTCCACAAGACGTTCCCCTATAGGAAACTCTCACTCATATATACCTCCTATCAGGATGAAAACTTCACACATGGTGAAAAGAGTATCCCGCCATCAAGGCAACACGTGGATCTCAAAACATGATCGCCATCCATGATAAATACATACCACATCAAATAAACATAAATATTTTGCACCATACATCAAGCAGGAATCAACAACAGAAAATAAACATAAATATTATGCATCCTACATCAAGCAAGAATCGACATGACATAAAGCATCTCACAACAAATATCAATGAAGTACATGGAAACAACACTTCATATACCTCAACTCTGATGATGGCCGAAGAATAAGTCGCTCAGTTGCTGGATCTGAATGCACCATCAAAATCGTGGTGTCAAATGGCATGAAATCGACTTTCCACACGCTACAACCCGACACCGTCATCCCAATCTGGAAAATGGCCAAAAAATTAAGACCTTTGTTTCAGAAACTAACACCGCCATTAGGTTTGTGTCACTGAGAGGTATAAAATTCATATAAAATTTGTTGAATTTGGACATTGGTAAAATTTGGCCCTCCTGAAAATGATGCTCAATCACGGTTCCACTGCCCCTGCATCTGCTCATGGTTCCACCTAAATGCAAATAAAATATTAATAAACCTCGATCCGTGTACTGCTCCTCAGGTTTGCCTCCTCTGGCACATTGATGAAAATTTGAGTTTATTTGTAATGGGTTGGGCGAAGTTTACAAAATGAGTCGTTGGCTCAACGACAACCCTCGCGAATAGGTGGGAGGAGGTCGGGAGGTCAATCCCCGATCCCTCGCAATTTTGGTGCTATTTTGTTATAAAAAATATTTGGGAGGTGCCCATTTTGAAATATAATTAAATATGGTTGAATGTTGCGTTGTAATTACATGGAATATATATATATATGTGTGTGTGTGTGTGTGTGTGTGTGTGTATGTGTGTTTCATTGTTTTAAAATGTTGATTGTTGTACATGGGGTCACCACATGGGGTGGGCCGGCCCACGAGGCCAGTGCGGGTTCGATTCTCGCCGACCCCTCATCCATTACCATGCCCTTCGGGTCTGATATAGCCAAAATATAGTTATGGTGGTTTAAAATAAAGGATTCAAGAGGAGGGGTCTGCTCCACACGGCCTCGACCCGACCCATTCAACCGTCACATATACATATTTGGTTTTGTGGGCGGAGGGTGCAACGGAGGTCATGGCCCGCCACTCCTTTTTTAAATTATTTTTTTCATTTTTTAAACCAATATTGTGCATTCTTAAACTTAAAAAAAATAAGGGTTATTGGGAAAATTAACAAGGCCACAATTTTTCTCGTTTTCAGGAGCTAGGTTTCCTACAGGTTGACGGTGAATTTGTGGGACTGTTAAACCTGGCCCATGCCCAACTTTGACCAAAAATTTGACTCGCTCTAACTTCTCCATACAGGCTCGTATTGGATATATATCCGAACCATTTTAATCAGGGTGACTAGTATTTCAGCCTAAACCTGGTTTGAGAGTAATCTGAACAATTTGAATTTTGACCTATCATCAGCCCTCTTGGTCTCCTGAGGGCATGTGGAGCCTCCAAGATTAATCCTCCCCACTGAGAAGCTTTTGTTCCACCAAAACCATGAACGTAATTTGCAACTGCTTTGTACCTTATATGCGCCACAAGTGTCCTGAAAGGTCACCCTTCATTCTCCTTCCTTTGTCCTTTGGAGCCATAAGCGATGAGCCAACACCTGAATCTTCTGCAAACCTGAAGTACAATATTTTTCAAATTACATGTTTAACTAAGTGACCAATCTATGACCCAAGAATTCCCCACACTTTCCATGAGTTTATAACCATACTCGGCGGTCAAGTTTACATAAAAATGGAATCAATACCCCAGCTATCAATACAAGGCCAAAATATCATTATTGCTTCATAAGTGATGGAAAACACATCATCAATTTTACATTTTAAATTGCAACATATTATTTACAAAGTAAGGCCAAACAAACTACCAATCCTAGAAAAAATAGTCTCTCACTTATCAAAGTGAATGGGTCATCTCTCTGTGGTGCATTTGCTTGTCGAACAATTGTTTCAACTAGTTCCTGTACTGACTCTTTGTCCTTAAAGTGCTACTCTGGATAGAGCCTCCAACACGTGGCTCTCTAATGGCCACTTCTGTCGCAATAACTGCAATGAGTCTTCTTCCTCCATACCTACTTAACCAATTTCTTTCCCTGCTGTGGAGAAGGCCTTTCTCGCCTCATCCTCTTTTGTGCACCATTCTCTTCCAACACTCAACAATGACATGGTTATGTAAACTACAAAAATGACAATTTTTCCTACGCCATGACTTCTATCCATGATTATCAGCATGCTTATAACCAAAGTGTGAGAATATCGAGACTTTTTATACCTTTCCTGGTGGTCCCTGGTGTGATCATGGTGATGAGAGCTTGCCTAAGCTCTTTCATTGTCATGTGTGTTGTCATAGGATGATGGTGAAGTGTTACCATCAATCTCTTTCCCCAATGGTTTCAACCATTCATTGGGAGTTTTTAACACCTTCGAGAATTATCCTTCAGTGTACCCCAAAACTGCTAATCGAGGTCTCTGCATGACCTCCAATGGCTGAATCATGCCTTAGCCATTAACACAAAGTCAACCCTCCCTTGTATCCCATCTTGGTGAGAAGTCTCATGCTCATTCTTGTAATGGGTATCTCCAAATTTCCCACAGAAATGATAGCATGTGAATATGAAACTGAAGAAACATTAGGATTGTTTACCTCAAATGTCAATGCAGAAACAGGTGATGATGGATGCTTCAAGCCTTTGTTGCGCTTCAATTCCTCCAAAGCCTCTTTCGTAACTCGCAAATGAAGGTGCAATCTCTGCTTCTCTGCTTTCGATTCTTGGAGAAGCCTCCTTAATTTGGAATCCTTTGCTTGAAGGCTCTGGTCATTGCGCTTCAATTCTTCCAATGCCTCTGTCATGGCTTGCAATTGAAATTGTAATCATTGCTTGTCCTCCTTCTCTTGTAGAATTATTTTCAACTCAGCGTTATCTGCTGCTTGTTTCTCATAAGCCTCATACAACATGTCTATATTTTCAGATGTCCTCAACATGGCCTCGTACATGTCTTTGACATCCTCCATTGCTGCACGTTCAATGATTTACGCATGGAATTCACATCAGCAAGAAGACCGCTCTAATGCCACTTGATCTGATTCTGTTAGCGACCAGATTTATCCATAATATTTTACTTCTATGATGTGTTATAATTCCATTTTATCAAAGCATTAATGAACACACATGTAGATATAATTAATAGGAAAACATTTCAACTATCACAAAATAAAATGCAAGACGTTTAATAACAGAGTTCGTCCAGTGTGGAATATGTTTATGGGCCTTGGTGTCTCGATGGTGTTGGCTGCTTCATTTGGTGTTGTAAATGGTTATGGTTTTCATGGACACTGTTGAATTGTCATACAAGTAAATGGGCACTCAACATGAGTGGAAAATTCTCTCCACGGGACGTTCCCCTGCAGGAGACTCTCACTCATATAGACCTCCTATCAGCATCACAACATCACACATGGTGACAAAGAGTATCCCGCCATCAAGGAAACAAAGGGATCTCACAAAATAAATTACCATCCATGATAATACATACCACATAAACTAAACATAAATATTTTGCATCATACATAAAGCAGGAATCAACAACATAAAATAAACATACAGATTTTTCATCCTACATCAAGCAGGAATCGACATGACATAAAGCATCCCACAACAATTATCAATGAAGTACATGGCAACAACACTTCATATACCTCAACTCTGATGCTGGATGAATAATAAGTCTCTCAGTTGCTGGATCTGAATGCACCATTGAAATCATGGTGTTGAATGGCATGAAATCTACTATCCACATGCTGCAATCTGGCACCGTCATCCCAATATGTAAAATGGACGAAAAATTGAGACCTCTGTTGCAGAAACTAATTCCTGCCATTAGGTTCATGTCACCGAGAGGGATAAAATCCATATAAAATTTGTCGAATTTCGACACTGGGAAAATTTGGCCCTCCTAAAAATGATGCTTAATTAGGGTTCCACTACCCCTACATCTGGATCATGGTTCCACCTGCATGCAAATAAAATATTAATAAACCTAGATCCACGTGTCGCTCCTTAGGTCTGCCTCCTCTGGCACACTGACGAAAATTTGAGTTTATTTATAATGGGTTGGGCAGAGTTTAACAAATGAGTCGTTGGCTCATCGACAACCCTCGCGAATAGGTGGGAGGATGATGAGAGGTCAATCCCTAACCCCTCACAATTTTGGTGTTATTTTGTTATAAAAAAATTTTGGGCAGTGCCCATTGTGAAATATAATGAAATATGGTTAAACGTTGTGTTGAAATTACATGGCATATATATACGTTGCATTTTTTTAAAATGTTGACTTTTGTACATGGGGCCACCACGTGGGGCGAACTAGCCCACGTGGCCAATGCGGGTTCGATTCCCGCCGACCCCTCATCCGTTGCCACGACCTTTGGGTCTAATATAGACAAAATATAGTTTTTGTGGTTTAAAATAAAGGCTTCGGGTGGGCAGGGTTTGCTCCACGCAACCCCATCCCAACCCATTTAACCGTCACATATACACTTTGGTTTTGTGGGCGAAGGGTGCGGCAGGGGTCATGGCTCGCTGACCCTAACTTTTCTTTTGATATAATATGGTTATGAAATAAAATTGTATGGTCTACAGGGGTGGCGGGGGTCATGGCCCGCCACTACTTTTTTAAAAATTTTTAAACAAATATTCTGCATTTTTAAACTTAATGAAAATAATGGGTATTGGAAAAATTAATGAGGCCACAGTTTCACCTATTTTTGGTTGCTGGGTTTCATGTCGGTTGACAGTGAATTTTTGGGACAGTTAAACCTGGGCCTACCCAACTTTGAACAAAACTTTGACTCGCTCGAACTTCTCCATAAGGGCTCGGATTAGAGATCCGTTTACACTGTTGG
The DNA here is from genome assembly GCA_034641835.2 of Pinus albicaulis. Taxonomy (NCBI): domain Eukaryota; kingdom Viridiplantae; phylum Streptophyta; class Pinopsida; order Pinales; family Pinaceae; genus Pinus; species Pinus albicaulis. The sequence continues at coordinate 204,891,444 of CM076577.1, forward strand.
AATCAGGGCAACGAGTACTTCAGTATGAACCTAGTTCGAGAGCAATCCGAACACTTTGAATTTTGACCTATCATCAGCCCTCTTGGTCTCCTAAGGGTGTCTTGAGCCTCCTAGATCAGAAAATGACGTGTAACAATAAGCTATAGGTCATGAATGCATATCTGATCACAAAATTACGAATTTCATATGAGAATCACCAAAAAAGCTCCAAGCCTTATTTAGCACTTGTTATACCATGCATTAATCAACCATTCAATAACTTATAAAAAAATGTCAAGATCAATAGATATAATACATCATATAACCAACATATAACAACATATAAATAGAATTGAAACCATGGAAAATCAACCATAATATCGCCATTATAATCAATACGAATGTTCATAGATCATAATTGGAAAATATATCATATTAACATATGAAAATTCCAACCAAGTCAAGGACTTCCATGTACCACCTGGCCATAGATTTAGTTGAACCAAATCTATCTCTCAGCCAATCACCCATGTGCCATATTCCAAACATGAATGCAGGATCATAAGGGCTAAACCAAGAAAAAAACTAACTAGTTCTTCCAGAGGCCAAACCAGCTCAACCCTCAACCACAATGATTTCACCTCTATGGTCCAAAAATCACTAAACTAGGTCGGTCTCTACCCAAGATGTCCAGGGCTCTAGGAACTAGTAACTCAACCCACAAAAAATCAAGGATCAAGAATGTTTGTTCCAACCCGTGGCTCGAAGAACTAGTAGCTCAACACTAAGGCTCCAAATGCTTTTCCCAAACTGCAGGCTCTAGGAACTAGTAACTCAACCCAAGTTGTTCTAGGGAATGAATCCAAAAATCAAAATGCTAAATCTCACATGCATATTTTTACCTATAATCCACAAGTAATTTTTGTCCTTAATTGTTATTGTCCAAGCTTCCTCTTACGCACCCTTGCTTTCCTTGATGGCTTGTCCAAGTGTGTGTTCTCCCTCCTTTGCTACATCTGCTCAAAACCTAGAAAAAAGCAATCAATTGATTATCGGGTGCCTTTTTATTATTTATATATCATTTTCCTTCATTTTCCCTCTAATTTCCTTGCATGAAATTTGTTGCCTCTTCACCTTCCTTTTCTCCTATTTTCCTTTATTTTCATAATTAAATGGCAATTATTGCCTCTTGTCTTTGCCAATTTCCATATCCATTAATAATTTACAACTAATTCCCACTATGATGTTTTCCCACCATTCAGATTGGAATATGTGTCCCGTGATCTTGGTATTACTTGGCCTTTATTATCCTTTATTACATGAAACATTAACATGGGGTTGTTACACTTCCATTCACTCCTCTATGTCTAGTTATAATACTCCATTTCTCAACACCTATATATTTCAATTGATCTCATAAAGGCATGGGTGATATGAGCAAGGATGACAGGGGTTTATATTGTTCAATTTGGGTTTTAATCAATTTGTTCTCCACCTTAGATGGACTCTGGTTAGTTTTTTACTTTCGGGTGAGTAAGTCGTGCCATTTCATTGTCTTGGGATGGATGATTCAAGACTTCTTGAAACTTTTGATTTCAATTTTCAAATTTAGGCAGAGATTCCTTGTGACTTATTGTTTAACAAATCATGATAGGTAGGAGCAAGATGGGATGGTTTCATTAGATGGGGAAGAACTAGAAGATTTTACTATTGGGCCTATTAGTATATTCTATAGTTTCATCCTTGAGGGTTAAGTGGTTGGTTTAATCAATTATCTAAAGAAGTTTTCAATGGAGTTATGAAACAACCATATGTAGTATTGACACTACTGTGAATGGTGTTGCTGCATTACCCTCTATGGTGAGTGGAAAGTGCTTATTACATTTAGCGTACACACAAAAATTAGCTACATAGGTAAATTGGGAGGAAGAAGTTGATGTGAAAGATGTTATCCTTCTCCCTCATTCATATAAGAAAATAGAAATATTTAGCCTCCTCTACACATTGTTGAGGGAGACATGAGTAAAATTAATGAACTCAAGGGTATGAAGGATAGAATTTGGCTATGTTGCAGTAAGTTTGTTGTCATTTTCAAAATTTAAAGTACTTTATTTTGAGAGTGGTATTTAGGGTTTAATTATGTTTGAAATTTCTAATGTTATCTTGTATCTAGAATCTACAAGGATTTCATTTAGAACCTTGTTTACATCAAATTTCTATTACATGTCTTACAGATAGTTGTTGTTTTATGGCATGAGCACAATCACAGTCATAATTCATTCATCTAATTATTGATACCAAAGCCCAAATATCTATTAAATCCAACTCTAAATGAATTAGATTCCTTTAAAGACATTATGAAGCTCTAGTTTGATGCGATAGAGATTCCAAACAACCAAATTATGTACTTTATCATGAGTATAATCCGAGTTGAGCTCATCAGGGAGTTCCTCACAATAGAATGAAAATTTTTTCTCAAGCATATGCTTCTTCAATGATTTCCAATGAGTATTTTTCTTCTAAAGTGATCCCTTCATGCTCTTAATCATACATTAATTTTCAACCAGATATTAATCTAAATTTGTAGAAATGGAATCAATGAACATAAATGACGAATAAAAGAGGCAAGAACAATAACCAAATGCTCATATTTGATCGAATAGTACAAAAACATGGATAGTAAACCAAATTTTGTTAAGACCTTGTGGAAATATCATGGAATGTTTTATAAATCTGTGTATATAAATACAAATTCATAGTGTATAATAAAGCTTATCAATATAATTAGTTTGACTTGAATTTTTCATTTTGTAGACAACATTTTCTTTAACTCTGTCTGATTTTGTGTGTGCAACCTATTACCAATGATTCTATGATTTATATGTAATTTAGTATGCTAGCTCTCATTCTCAATTTTTCCTCTTGATATTTTGTCTACAACCTACTACTAATGATTATGTGCTTTCTATGTAATTTTGATGCTAGCAACAATGATTCTGCAATTTCTAAGCAATTCTTATGCTAACTCTATTTCTCTGTGTGATGGCAAGTCATTATGCATGTGCGAGTAATAACAATTCCTTATGTAAGTGCGAGGAAGCAATGGCAAATGAAAGTTCACATATATACATGTGCAGGGACAAATTAGGATTCATAGACATGAAATAGCCAAATGGCTATCACAAAGCAATGTAATACTAAGCCACAATGCAATACCATGTATTTTAGGAAAACTTTTCCAAACAAAAGATATTATCATATTAATGCTATGTGATACTTAGCATTAGTATGTTGAAATTAAATTTTTACATGATATTCCATGTGTTTTAACTATACTTGAAACCTCAACCAAGTTTAAAATTTGTAAAGCCTACAATAAGACTCCTAATTTTCTTGTCCAATAAAAAAAAGATTAAAATTAAAATTAAATAATTTTAAATGAAAAGTTTCGAGAAAACATTGGTTAAATTGAGTGACATGGAAAAAGTCAACAGAATTAATAGGCTGCGAGCTATTTATCGATCGCTATATACCTATACTTCAATAGATATAATGACCATAAGCGTAGAAGTCCAAATAAACATGGCCAGCTGACTTTATGTACAAACCATTTACTCATAGTTACTCATACCTCGTTCTAGTTTAAAAAATGTTAATTCACGCAATTGACCTAATATTGAAATTTCTGTCACGTCGGAATTGAACTATATCTGAGCCAGTTTGAACTATATTTGAGGCATAATTTCAACATTGATGTCTTCGTAAACTACAAGAGTTTCTTTCTGTTTGTTTCTGAACCCAAGACGACCCCTTTTGACTATTTGTTGGGTGTTTTTAATTTGTGGTTCCCTATATTTGCTCCCACTCCTTTCACGGTTGGAGAGTCACAATGCTATTTCAGTGAACCCAACGACCCAAACACAACTTCATTCTCTGACATAGGAGCTGAAGAAAACTTTGACTCCGTCTCTTACAACCAATTCGCAGGGCCAGGAAAATAATGAGAAAGAAAAACCGATGGATATCCACATGAAAATTATTTTTGAGCGAAACAAAATCAAAGATACTATGCTAGTTAATGTCTTTAATCAAGAACTCTGTCATCAGAAAAGCTCTGCAAATTAATTAGGTAAGAAAAAAACCAGTCTTATTATATTGAATTAACTAAATTATGAATTTATTATTATTATTATTTATATAAAATATATATAAGTTATATATAGTTAAAAATATGGAAAAATATTATTAACCATATAAATTTATTTCTATTTTATTATGCAATCTATAATAAACATAAAAACAGCACCTACTTTATGATTATAAAATTAAAAAAAAAAATTAACTAAATTATAACTTTATTTTAAATTATTATAATTATTATTTTTCCTTTTAACAAAACTAGTAGGCTTTATATTAACATCAAATTGGTGAAAAGTTCATGTCCTTTTACATATTCAATTGATACCTATGGTACTAAGTTCATACAAGTCCAAAAATGGCCTTGATTTTTGTTATCCATATACTAAATAACTATATTCAAACTGCCTAAGAACCTTCCAAAAAAATTCTACCAACTGAGACTTATTGACCACAAACTGACATCCTACAGGGATTACAGGACACTCACGGGCCAAAGAACCACCCCAGGTGACCCAACCTTGAGCTAGACTGCTTTTCCAGTGACTTAACACCCAAACTAAATGCACAAGCTTGCATGAGTGTTGTTGTGACCCTCCAACCACATGCGCAAGCCTATCTGAGTGCAGTTGTAGGACAAAATCCTCAGTTCAGAGGGTGCAATCATGAGATATAATCCATAATTCCAAGCCAGCCTCTAGACCACTACCCAAAACTTCTTGGGACTTTTTGGAATGATAAATAACTTAATGAAAAAGCTAAGCATACCAACTTGAATTAGAAACTTGACCTAAACAGGTCTAACCATGACATTCATTTCATCAAACATATGGTGAACATGTACTGATCTACATGTCATGAATGAATATATGAACAAAGGATTTTGAAACTTATTTGAGAATCAACAAGAAGCTATAATTCCCTCTCATAGTAGCTGCAATAACACTTGTCAACACATGCATTCATTACCCAGCAAATACTTATCAAATCCCGAACAAGACATAACTAGTGTACATTATAAATCCATGCTTATAACCAATATATAACCAAATTACTAACCATGACATAAAAACCATCAAATCACCATAATAACATGTGCAAATGCTCTTAGAATACGATATGAAAATATCTCTTATTAATTGATGCAAAATCCAACCAAGTCAGGGACTTCCACGTACCGCCTGACCATAGATTGAGTTTAATCAAATATTTATTTAAGAAAAACACCCCCATGCCATATTCCAAGCATGAATGTGGGATCTCAAGAAATAAAAAATCAGGGCTTCCCGAAGATTAAACCACCTCCACCCTTAGGCTACCACAATCCCACCAAAACTGGTCAAGAGATCATTGAGCCCAAAACAAGCTTGAATCCCTCAGATTTTCTTCACCAATACCTTGAGGAATTTCCCTGTCTTTACCCACTTGTAGAGGGCTTCCTAGAGATTAAATCACCTCCACCCCCAACCCTTGGGAATTTTCGTAAGACCACCTCACCTAGTTCCAAAATCTTTTGAGAATCCAAACCTCAACCACAAAGGAATCCCATCACACCATGGCTATCTGGAAATGGAAGGAAAGGATGAAACCACTGTCACACTCGAAAAAACCCATGCCAATGACAACAAAAGATCAAAATATACAAATTCATGTATCATACATTCAAAAACCAAATAAGAAATAACACATGCAACATGTTACCTGCAAATCCTACTACTGAAGTTGTTTGATCCAACCTTCCTTTCTTATCATTTTCTTTCTTTTCACTTCCTTTGCCTTCCTTTCTCCAATGATAGAGTGCTCCACTAATTCTCTAATTGTGAAATAGTATGAGAGAATATACATAGCTCCAAAACTAAACTCAAAAAATCTTAACTAACAAAAGTCATGAGCTGATCCTTAGAAGCCTTTTTATCATTGAGGCCTCTACTTTCTTCAATTTCCTCTATTTTCCTTCAATTTTCCTCTCATGTAAATTTCTGACCTTTCATCTCCCTTTTTTTATATTTTCCTTTATTTCATAAATAAATTCCAATTAATGTCTCTTTTCCTTTGCCAATTCCTTTACCAATTACCTTAGCCATAATAAATAGAAGGTGTGTAGGTTTTAACCCTGTACAAAAATTACCTGCAAATGAATTATTAAACTAGAGAATAAACAATGGCGAAAACATAAAACATAAAAAAATATACACATAGATTTTCCCCTGGATCCCAAAGTTGGGCCTACTAGATTGAGTTTTCATTATATTCCTTTCAATGTTACAATACATATATATACATGCTGAATAATTCATACACCCCAATCCATAAACCCTGGATTAGAACATAACCATAGCTCGCTTGACCAGATCTACAAAATACCATGGACAAAAAACCATCATGCCAAAAACCATGTGAAAAACACATGCACAAAACCATAGGTAGGTCTGCCCACCTAATTTAGGGTCCAAAAAAATTCTCGAGACATTGTCGCGGAACCCATGCAGGGGGGTTATTTCCCCCTTACAAACACCCCAACAGGGGGGTTGTGCCCCCCTATGACCCCCCTGCTGCACTCAGTGCAACGAACAAGTGGGGTTTTCACCCCCCCTGTGGCACCCCCACGCGTGTGACTAGTCATGGAAATAATATAACACACACTCAACAAGGGGACACCCATTAGGATGATTTTCCCAACATTCAACTTGGAATACGTGTCCCATGACCTTGGTCATATTTTGACTTTATTAACTTTATTACATAAATTTTTAACCTAGGGCATTTATAAATAGAGGCAAGGGGGCAGACATTACCAAGGAGGAAGACCTGATATTCATTGTATATGGTGCAATAGAAATGGACATGATGTTTCCACATGAAAACTCTCTTCGAACAGGATCAAACAAGAAATGGATGAAGAGAAAATAAAGTCACCAAATCAAGGGAAAGTTAAAGCACCTAAATCTTCTCATTATGTTGTGGCACATTGCAATATTGGGGTAGCTAAAGACTTGTTTAATGCTTCAAATTCTTCATGGAAAAATGCATGGTTGATTGATTCAGGAGCAACTTGCCACATGAATTTTAGAAGAGATTTATTTGAAAAATTCATTAACAATATTGATGGAGTAGTCTACTTGAAGAAAAGTAAAAAATCAAGACATCAGAGCTTGGCACCATAAGACTCAAATTACCTGGTCCCCCAGACTTTCATCTACATGATGTCCTCTACCTCCTTGAGTTGCAGAGAAACTTTTCCTTAGTTCACATATGCCGGTAAGGAAACCCCATTCACATGTTTGATGGAAATTTTGAGGCCAGAAAAGCATCAAACAACTCACTTGTCATGATTGGGATAGAAGAAGAAAGACTCCAAAATTTGCAGGGAACATCTCTCAGCACAAAAATTTTCATACAATTCTCAATGTGATGAAGGTGCACTACCATCCAGTCTCTTATGGAATGCTAGATTTGAAATTTGAACTATGATATTCTATTCTTATTGAAGAGAAATGGTGTCACTAGTTTGCTTACCATTCCTAGGAAACTGAAGCAATGTGATGCTTGTATCTTAACAAAGCACACCAATTTTTTTTTTCATGATTCTCATTCCAGAGCACATAGAAAGCTTGAATTGATTCATTTTGACTTGTGTGGACCTATTCCTATTCCTTCTCTAATTGGTAATAAATACATGATGAATTTTATTGATGACTACACCAGAATGTGTTGAGTATATTTATTGAAACACATCTGAAGCGTTTGAAACTTTCAAAAACTTTCTTGCATGGATCGAAAATTATATACAATATCATATTGGTTCTATTCATATTTATAATGGAAAATAATATTGTTCAAATGAATTTTAAAACTATCCTTGCTAGCATGGGATCAAACATCAAACAATAGTTCCTTATAATCCCCAAAAAAATGTAGCTAAAAGAATGAACAATAAAATCTTAAAAATGGTACGCTCAATTATGTTTTAAAAAAATGTAAAGATGATGTTTTGGGCTAATGTAGTTCTATGTACATAGTGTATATTAAGAATATGTTTCCATCTCATGCTCCAAAAAATAGGACTCCCTATGAAATGTGGTACAACCAAATTCTTTTGGTGAGGCAACTCAAGGTTTTCAGTTCCACTTGTCATGCCTTGATACCTAAGGAACAAAGAAAAAAACTTGGTGCAAGGAGTCGAAAATGCATCTTATTTGGGTACTCATATACTTCCACAACATATCGTCTCTATGATGAAGCAAATAAGAAGTTTATATTATCGAGAGATGTAACCTTTCTTGAATCTTCCAAGGCTGACAATGTTGTTGAGCAATAACTTGATTTCTTGGATATATTCAAACATGCAAAATATTTTTAGGAATTTGATAATGAAATTCCATATATTAAAGGGGGTATCCCTATCCTATATCAATCTATGGAATCTCCTTCTGAATCGCTCACTCCCCCTCATGAAGCTCCAACAACTGATTAAGAACACACTTTGAGTGATGTGATTGAGAGAATTGGAAGGCTCATCCCCATATTAGTCAATTGAACAACCCGGGCCATATAAAAAAGGTCCTACAAAATGGATCTCCAAGACACTTGAAAGTGTTCATCCTAATGAGGTTTGAAATACAAGAAAACTTAGCTTTGCTAGATAGAATGGCGGTGATATATACGATTCTGATTTACCTATTGATATGGATGTTTCTTATTATTGTGACTTAAATATGTCTACGCATTTTGAACCAAATTTCTTCAAATAAGTTTCTTCTCATGATGAAAAAAAAGAAGCAATGTAGAAATAGTATGATTCTCTAATCAAGAATGGCACCTGGAAGCTAGTGGATCCTCCATTGGGAACCAAACCTAGGGGCTGCATGTGGGTCTTCAAGGACAAGTATAAATCATATTTCTCAATCGACAAGCATAAATCTAGGCTGGTGGGAAAAGGTTTTGCATAGAAGGAAGTGGTGAAATATGAGGAGAATTCACCCCCCCCCCCCCCCCAAACACAGAAAAAAATTTCCTACCATCTAGAATCTCTTTTCCTTGGCAGCTCAGAATGGTTGGAAATTCCATCAAATGGTTGTAAAAACAATTTTCTTGAATGGAGATCTGAAAGAGAATATTTTTATGTCCCAACGAGAAGGATTTGTTTTGAAGAGACAGGAGAAAAAAATAGGTAAGCTTGTAAAATCCTTATATGGCCTCAAACAAGCACCGCAAGCTTGGTACAAGAAATTGAGTGAGCATCTTCTGAAACTAAATTTAAAACACTATGATCTTGATGATGCAACTTTTTTTTTCAAGAAAGTTGAAAAAATAGTGATATATCTTATGGTGTATGTAGATTATCTACTAATGATAGGGAACAATGGAAATTATATTGCATCCATAAATAAATAATTGAGGAAAGGTTTCGAAATGACAGATTTGGGATATACAGATTTGAGATATGTTCACTACTATTTTGGTATTGAAGTAACCCGACATCTAAAGTTTATATTCCTATCTCCAAAGAAGTACATTGGAGATTCGTTGAAAAAGTTGGGCATGGATAAGTGCAATACTTTGACCACTCCAATGGAACAAAATTTAAATCTCACATCCACAAAAGGAAATGAATTTGAGGATGCAACAAAGTACACACAACTCATAAGATGTCTTAACTAGTTGACTACTACTAGACCAAACATTTTTTTTTGTTGGAATCCACTCTAGGTTTATGAAAAATCCTTGTGAGGGTCATTGATCTATTGCAAAAATATATCTAAGGTACTTGAGGGAGCTCAATACTTTGGAATCAAGTATACATAGGTGTTTGTCTTCATCTTGATTGGGTACTCTAACTTTGATTTTTATGGTGATAAATAAAATGGAGTATTTACTTCAGGACATGTTATGAGTCCGAGATCAAGAGTTGTTTCTTGGAGGTCACGGAAACAATCTATTTGATTAGATTCCTCAAGTGAGGCAGAATATGTGGCAACAACAGAAGAAACGAAGGAAATTGTGTGGCTCGGGAAAATTTTGGAAGAATTACAAGAGAAACAAGTGCATTCTACTCCTCTTTTGATTGAAAATACTTCTGCAATAAAGTTGACCAAAAACCCAAAGTTCCACGATCTAACCAAGCATATAAAAAAAAATTATCATCTTATTCGACATCATTTTAAGGCCAAGACTATTCACCTACACCATTTTTCCAAAAACAAGCATATTACAAACATCTTGACCAAAGCGCATGGAAGAGAAACGTTTGAAAGATTTAGAATGATGTTTGGACTCACCAACATCCCTTAAGATTAAGGGGGGAATGTTGAGACCTAATCATTGGGATTATGAAATTTTTTTAAATATTGTAAAGAGGAAAATAAAGAGGATGAAGAGACATTGGAATACAAATTCAAATAATAAGAGCACTAAGATTAATGATATTTTACATTAGTGGTACTCTCATTAAATCTATGTAATTATGTAAAATAATTTATTCCAAATTGAAATATTTGTGCCCAAAAATATATTTCTTCTCCAATTTATTTTATTGCATCATATATAATAAGAATTAGTCTTTAAAATTTACATAATTATTTTAAACACAAATTCAAACAATTTTATTTTCTTACCTGATTAAATACAATTGTGTGTGTGTGTGTGTGTGTGCATGTGCGTGTGCGTGTGCGTGTACGTGGATTTTGAATTTTTTTTCTTATGTTAAATTTTCTTACCAAATTTACTTGTGCAAGGAAAAACCCTAGAAAAAAGTGGAACATGTTTCATCTTTAACTTTAATACAATTTTGTTTCCAATTTTCAATCAAAACTAATAACTAAAAGAGAGATTAAAGCTAGGAGGAGATAAATGGATGATTACTTTTAATATTTTTTAGATAGATATATGTGAAATTTAAATATGATGTGTGAACCTAATGTATCAAAGTGTTGAAAATTAACAAGATTAATGGTGGTAAAACATATTGTGTAGAAAAATGTTTGGAACATAACATTTTGACTTGTGTAGAAAAATGTTTGGAACATAACATTTTGACTTTCACTCGATGATATTTCACACATGTGCATATGAAAGGTGGGTTTAGTTTTGAAATAAACGTTCTATTCTTGTGTACTTTCCACTTTTTATGTGCAACATTATTAAGGGATATGTTCACTTGTATTATTTTTATATGATTATTACTAATATTTGATAGTATTAAAATTTGGAATAATATGATCATTGTTTAAATAATGTTAAACATATATATGTGTATATGTGTATATTAATACTTTATTTATAATATTATTATATAACGCAACAATTATATAATAATATGCACATTAATATAGATATGTATTGATATATGGCATTGTTAATATGGTGTAACATTGCCCATTATTGTTGAAATATATTTAAGTTTATCCAATGATTGACCCTTTTATGTCATTCAAATGTGGTCAATGTTTACGTCATTTTCATGTTCAAAAATTTTGAAGGGGGTGTGATTCTCATTAGTTACTTTAAAATATTGAGGTATAGGTCAACTGTAAGGGGCACATTAGCATGGAAATGACGAGTTTTAGGAAATAGAAAAAGGCCAACGGTTATAGTATAAGTGTCCTATGTGGAATAGAACTTGCAGATATAGAATAATTTAATGAGGGTCAAATTGGGCTACAACAAGGGAAATTAGAGAATGCAAATATGACAAGCACTTATCAATAAAGGAAGCATGGTATCAAGGGGATACTTTAAAAGTACAAGAACAATTATGAGCAACATTGGAAGTGTGGTCTCCAGGAGAGACTCCATCTGAATGATAAAATGGTAATAGGAACGAGAAACATGGTTTAGTGAGGTCCAAAGGATAATATAGTAGAAAGTTATGGAGTTTTTTTATATACTTGGAAAATGCAAGATCAAGTTCACCCATAGGCATGGAATTTTTGTTAGACATTTGTGACCCTTTTCAACTATTTTAAAGGGGAATATATTTAGAAATTGATGCAGATATTGACTATGAGAAAAAAGAAGAAGAAGGAAGGAATCTTAATAGTCAAACTTGGGGTGTTCTCAGTACCATGTCTAGAGGTTTTTCAGTACATATCTAGGTTTGATGGAAAACACTGAGCATTAATATTTGATGGTATTTCCATCATTCACAAAGGGGGATAATTTTGCACAATATGTTATCATTGATGATAATAAATTTCATTGATGTCAAAGTGGATGTTCAAGACAACAACAATATCCCTCGTATGAGGTAGTATGGAATCCAAAAATATTAAATACCCTCACCAAGTGAAGTCAAAGGAATCATAAATCTATTTAATTTTTTGATGTAGTTAGGGTGCCCTAATGATCCTATAAATAGTGTGATTTTGTAGGCCTTATTGAGACCTTTCCAGTGATATGTTTTTATTTGAAAAATTCCTCTCGAATGAGAAGTTATAGCCATTTGAAAATAAGCATTAATTGGAGGCCCAAAATATATGGTAAAAATACAATATATTAATGTGTTAAAGAGTGCAGACCATTCAAGTGCATACATGTTCCATTGACTAGTTCAATCGTAGATCTCAATATAAATGCATGACATTTAGCTTAAATTTTTAACATTATCTGTAGAATGGATGAATCCAACAACTAGTTCAAGAGATTAAATAACATATGATGTCAGAGTTGCACAATAGCTAATCAATATCACACTATTAGTAAGTTGGAGGTGTGCATTTTGTAGCACTGATGTTGGAAAGTGCTCAATTTCTAGAAGCACATCCAAAAATAGGAAAAGTGTTGAACCTTTAAACCAATATATAGTTTTGGATGTTTTTAATGGATTTCTAGGGTCAATATTGGTCCAAATTCAATTATGTATGATATGTAGTGACCAGGGCTTAAAGGTGATTTTTGGAGGATTGGGAGCCTTTTTAAAAAATATTTCATGATCAAATTCTCTATTTCATGTTTTGAAGGTGTATGAGTAGGTTGATAGTATTTTTGGATACATGATGAAAATAGGTTTGGAGAAGTGGTTTGTGTGACCAGATTGATGAAAAAGATGGAGTAGAGTATGGAAAATAACATGACAACTAGTGACATGCATTTATATCATTATATTGTCAATGATAACATTATTTGCAGGATGTGGCAATGTTTGTTGTGTAAATAATTGTTGTGAAAATATTTGCAAGTTGCAATGATAGTGTGTGTAGGTTGTGACATTGGCAATATTTACAGGTTGTGAATGGTGGAAATAATGATTGTCAGTTGTGATTATTTCTCTTTATTAACAGATAACTATATATGATGACAATGGATTTAGTTTTAAAATGATATGAAATGTAGGTCCACAATGAGTTGAAGGAGGAGGTGGGTGTCATCATTGAGGTTGGAGCCTAGAGTAGGTTGGATCCCACCCATCATCAAGGTTGGTGCCTCAATGAGGTTATATCCTACTACAAGTGGAAGATTAAATTTCTTAGGGGTGTTTTCCTCTAGTAGGTCGAACCCTACAAATATTTATGATGTGATGACTTCTTGATGTGTTATTGATGTGATGGTAGCTTTATAATACATTGTTCTATATGATGATTGGATGTTTATGGTTATGATTCATAGTTATATAATTGTTTCATTTATGAAAAGTAATGAAATGGTAAAATTTCTCTCACATTGATCCATGCCCCTCATCTCAATGTGACCTTAGGGCCAATATTAAATCAATTTCCTAAAGATATTATGAAAGAGAAGTTACACCATTTTTTGACAATTGGGTTTTTTTACCCTATTTTCGATAATAAGTGGGCTTCACTACTTCTTGTATTTCCAAAATAAAGAGGTAAACATAATTTTTTGTTGACTATATATAATTAAACAAAGATACTTGAAAATGTCATTTTCCTCTTCCTTTCATGGGCCAAGTTCTAGATTCTCAAGCAGGAAAAAAATGTTTCTCTTTCTTTAGTGGTTTTAAGGCATACAACCAAACAGAAATTTCTGTAAAGGACCAAGACAAAACCACTTTTACTTTTCCATGGGGAACTTTTGGTTATCGAGTTTTACCATTTTTTCTGTATAACACACTTGCAATATTTCAGAGATTTATTTTAAGTATATTTTATAATTTAATACCAAGGTATATTGAGGTTTTCGTGAATGACTTTACAACTTTTGGAGATGAATTTGAAGAAGTTTTGGCTAAATTGGAGAAATTTATTTAAAAATGTATAGAAAATCATTTTTAATTGACTAAATTTGTTTTTTTCTAATGTTAAATGAAGGAATTATGTTAGTACATCATGTTCTATCGCATGGAAATCGGGTGGATATTGCAAAAATAATTGTTATAAAAAATATTCCAGTACCTACAAGATATATAATGTAAGAGTATTTTAGGCTACATTGGCTATTACAAAAGGTTTCTTAAAAATATTATTAAAATAGCTTCTCCCTTATTTATTTTTATTTCTGATGATGTTGAATTTATTTGCACAATAACTTTCACTACAATTTTGAGGATTTAAAAAGAAAGTTGATAAATGCCCCTATTTTACGACTACAATGGACATTTCATATATATATTGTAATTCTTCTTATAAAAGTGTGGTCATTTTTCTAGGACAGAAAGAAGATGCAACAATGTATGCAATCCATTATGTCAATGAAAATATTGGTAATGTAGAGCTAAACTATACTATTATTTAAAAACAATCCCTAGTAGTAGTACATGCCATCAACAATTTCAAACATTATATCATGGGATATCCTACCTTTGTACCTAGAAATAATTCATCCATTAAATATTTGGTGACTAAACTTGTTATTCATAGTGGAATAATTTGTTGTATTTTATTGCTTCAAGAGTTTGAGATTACCATTCTTGATAAGTTATTTTTTCATGATAATATAGTTTCATAATTTATTTTAAAGATTACTAATGATAAATAAGATGAACCCATGGATGAATATTTTCTAAATGAGAATTTGTTTGCAGTCTGTTTAATGACACCATGGTTTTTCGTTATTTCAAATTATTTAGCACCCAATAAATTTCCACAACCCTTTTTTTCTTGGGAATATAACACTTTAATTCATAAAATTGAAACTTATAAATGGATAAATGCTTAGTTATTTAGATTGTGACTAAATAAAATTATTACTAGATGCATTTGAGAGGATGAAGTGCATGAAAATATAAAAGCTTTCCATGATGAGTTGTGGACATTTTTCATCCACTTGAACATCTAAAAGGATTCTTTCTACCTAATACCACTAGCTAATATTGTATAAATATACTAAGGAATATGTTTGACGTTAAGATGCCTACGAGAGAATGGGTTAGCCTACAAAATCAGAGGAAATGGATATGTAACAATTGAATTTTATGGATCAATTTGAGAAATGGATCATTGATTTTGTTGGACCTAGGAATCCACCTTATAACCAGTTAAACTACATCTTGGTGTGTATTTATTATCTTACAAATTGGTTTAAAGTGTAACCATTAAAGAATATTCAAGGTAAATTTGTTTTTGAATTTCTCTATGATAGCATACTTACAAGCTATGGTGTTCCCAGGGAAACTACATCACATAAACAATCATCGTTTGTGTTAATATTGGTAGAGGATATCATCAATTTGTACAAAATAAAGCATTAAAGACCACACCATAGCAACCCAAGTCCAATGAATAGGTAGAAGTTAAAAGTAGGGAGTTGGAGAATATTTTAATGAAATAGTTCAATTCCATCCTAGAGATTGGGAAAATAAGTTTCCATAAGTAGTATGGGATTATTGTACTAAGTGGAAAACTTCTATGGGATTTACACCCTATGAATTGGTATTTGGTAAAACCACATTATTTCCTATGAAATTTGAGATAAAGACTATGTGAAAAACAATGGATTTGGGAATGATTGTTTTAAAAGCATAGAAAGAAAGTATAACCCAACTCAATTAATTGGACGAATTTTTTTAATAAGATCTATAACATACGAAAATAGTTCAACAAAAAAGGGGTTTGTGGCATGGCCAATTTACAAAAATAAAATCATCATATGATTCAAAATTCTGATTTCAAGGAAATGTTCAGTATACCATCATTATGATGGTCTGAGGTTGAACATGTGCATGAAAATGGAACTACCAAATTAAGAACTATTTATGAAGAAAAATTGGCACTCCTAGCCACTAGTTATCACTTGAAATTTTCATTTGAATAAGAGTTTCCACATAATTTCCAACTACACTAGGAATTGAATTTAACTTATGGCATAGAAAATTTGAGCACTTTTTAACTTTGTACATAACTATATATATAAAAAAAAAACCAAAACAAACTTACAACCAATTTAAATGATAGTGTAGGTTATAGTAGATTTAACTAGTAATGGAAATTATTACTATAGGAAATTCGAAAAAATAAAAGACACTTCTAATGAAAACCACTAATGGCATTACATAAAAGACACTTCTAATGAAAACCACTAATGGAATTACTGATTTTTTTAAACTTGTAATGGAAATTTTAACAATATTTAAATAAATAAATAAATTCTACAAAACCTTTGAGCAACAAAATGGATCAATTCTTAGTGGTAATCTATTAAAATTATTTAACATCAAAATTAAGAAAAATCAATACACAAAAATAATAAAATTATTTTATAAATTTTGTAATATAAATATCAAAATTAATTAATGTACTTGCTTTTATAAGTATTAAAAAAAAATCAATAAGTTAGTTGTAGGAAATTGCATTAGTTGTTATGTTTAGAAAATCATTCTTGTATTACATGTAGAAGATTTCAATAGCCATTGTATTAGAAGAATTACATAGATTCATTTTGAAAATAAATTTAGAAGGTACTATACTAGGAATTTTGTGACAAAGAGCAATGTGAAAGCTCATTAGTGGCTACACCAAGAAGGAAAACATCAAATGTTGAAATAATTCTTATACACCAATAAAACAAAGATGCACAGACCTTAGAGAATTAATGTAGCAAGTTGAAAGAACTCTTGTACAATAATAAAACAAAGATGCACATTCCTCTTAAGAATTAATGCATCAACAATCAAGTGGAGTGGAGCTATGTGATCACTTTGTAGTGACATCTAATTTTTTAACGTTAATCATCAGGTATTAGATAGATATTCATTTTGTTACAAGTTTCTAGCCATTATGATGTGCATTATGCATGAAGCTACTCATGTCCTTAATGTAACTCACGCCATAAATTTTTCTTAAATATTTGAACAACATGCAAGGTTACATGTACATACACCCACTTATTATCCACAAAAAAATTTAATTCTCCATCCTTTTCACTACCTAATATCATTCTAATGAAGCATAATCCCCACATTAAATGTGCAATTCTGCAAGGACCTGACTACACATCATAAATCAATAGAGGGCCACCACAAAATCAATTTCCAATGTAGCACATACTCCCATCCATATGAATAATAGGTATGGAAGCTAAAGTGGTTAGTACACACCTTCGAACGCCAAATTTCAAGGAAATTCAAATTTTCTTGCATGCAAAAGAAGTAACATTATATTTTTCCTATCAAAGAAGTATTATGTAACTTTTATTTAAGCCCCATTGTTAACCATTTTCGTGTGTAGAATATTTTGTATAGAAGGGACTCCGAAAAATATCTACATCGATTTTTTTCTCTATTAAAGAACAAAATTAGAAGAATATTTTTCTAATAAGATACAATTAACACAAATATGGTACTAAATAACACAAATGAAGTGGAGAATCTCATTTTGTTAATTTTGGAGCTATTTGGTTTACATTTCAATTCAAGAAAAAACACAACTCAAGTGATGGACCTCACATTTGTAGTTACTGAAGAAAGGATTGTTCAAGTGAATGTTTTACTTCCACATGGGAAATAGTGATTTAAGTAGTTGGTTGACTCAACAACTACTTGAGAAGTATTTTCAATTGTTGTAGAAACACTTAAAGATATAAGGTAATGAATAATGTGGTTTTCATTGTTGGTACCTTAGGAAAATGTGTTACAACATATTATTATTTGTACTTCACTCGTGAAGGTTGCTCTTTATTGTGCATGAATTACCATTTTTTCTTTCCATCTCATTTGAGAAGAAACAAAAAATAAGAATCTTCCTTTTTTCTTAGTAAAGTCATTGTAATTTATGTTCAGATAGTATTAAAAGGAGAGACATGACCAGTTGGTCCATTATGGACTAGTTTATCTACTAGTATAGCTTCATTTTTTCAACAATGGAGTTTAGAAAATTGGACTAAGTTGTTGGTATTTTGAGCCCGTTAAAATTTAAAAATAAAATAAATGCACAAGAAATAGAAATTGAATCACACAACAAGAAACAAAAATAATTTACACGGTAAAAACTTGACAATGTGTCAAGGAAACCTCCAGAAGGAAAGGGATTGGAATTCTTGTTGCTCCAGGTAAAAATTACTCTCCAAAACATTACATCAACCCTCTCCGGAAATCACCAATTTAATATTCAAACGTTTCATTACATAACTCCCTATGGTTACACAATTTTCTGAATGGTAAACCAAGTTTTACTAAGATGATTAAATTTAATAATTTTTGTCATTTCTAACAATCTTTACCTTAGCGAAATTTTTCCTAATACCTTGCCCATGACCATTCATCATCTCTTCTTCAAGCCAAGAGAAGCCAAACACTATCGTAGCTTCTCCACTAAAATTGGCTCCGTGAAAATGTCTGCATGGTTCTCCTGTGTATGGACCTTCTTGAGAGCTACTTTGCTGCCATCGATCACATGTATTAAAAAATGATACCTTACATCAATGTTCTTAGTCTTGCTATGATAATATGGATTTGTAGCCAAATGAATAGCACTCTTACTTTCACAAAATACATTCACTTTCTCTTCTATCCTTCCAAGCTCATGAAGTAGACCTTTCAACTAGATTTCCTCTTTACACGCATATGTAGCAGCTATATACTCTTATTCAGTAGTGGAAAAAGCAACTATTTCTTGAAGCTTTGACATCCAACTAGTTTATCCATATGCAAGAGTAAATACATATACTGTAGTATATATCATCTTTTCCAAATCACCTGCATAATCAGCATTCACATATGCGCATAATGAATCTCCACAACCATTAAAGATGATACAATGGTCACTTGTGCCTCTCAAAAAATGAAGAACCCATTTCACTACGTGTCAATGTTCTTATCCTGTATTTCCCATGAACCTGATGACAACTCGAACTACATGTGAAATATCAGGTCTTGTAGATACCATTACATACATTAAATTTCCAACCACATTTTCATATTTTACATGAGACATATACGTATTTTCTTCATCAATTCTAGGAATCAATCCCTAAGAAAGCTTAAAATGGGAATAAAGGAACATTAACATGTTTCACATTGTCCATACCAATATTTGCAAGTATTTTCTCCACATACTTCTACTATCATAACAAGAGCTTTCCATTTTTCCTGTCTCTATGTACCTCCATGCCCAAGATATGTTTTGCAGCTCCAAGATCTTTCATATGAACTTTCCTATAAAGTTAAGCCTTTAACCTGTTGATTTCTTCCATGATTTTGCTTGCAATAAGAATATCATAAACATACAATACCAAGATAATGAATATTCCATTGAAACTCATAAATTACACACAACTATCATAATCACTTCTAGTGAACTTCTAGGTCACCATGAAGTAGTCAAACTTAATTTACCATTTCCTAGGAGACTGCCTCAACTAATACGATGATTTCATAAGTTTGCAAGCTAATATTCTATTACGACGTTGTACAAAACCTTTAGGTTTTTCCATATAGATATCTTCATCCAAATCTCCATGAATAAATTTTATTTTAACATCTAACTATTCTGACTCAAGATCAAGTAATGCAACTAGTGTTAACAAAGTGCGAATAGAAACAAGTTTTATGAATTATGAAAAAATATCATGAAAGTCAATACCTTCTACCTGAGAATACCATTTTTCTACCAGTCTCACCTTATATCTTTCAATAATTCCATCAAAATTTCATTTCAATTTGAAGAATCATTTGCATCTAAAAACACTTCTCCCTTTAGGAAGTTCTACAAGATCCCGTGTTTTTTTCTTGGCTAAAGAATCCATTTCTTCATTCATAGACTTCTTCCATTTTTCATTATGTGCATCATCCATTACTTCCTGATAAAAAGAAGGTTCCCCATATTCAGTAATTAATGCAATAGATGAAGCAGAATCTTCATACCTTTTGGGTTTTGTTCTTGTTAGCCACCTATAATTTTTTGTCAAGCAAACAAGTGGCTAAAATGTTTCTGACCCTTCAAGAGAAAAATTTCCCTTGAAAATATTTCATTCTTGAAGCCTCTATGTGTCTTTTTCCTTGAAGAGATCTTCACTGTCATTTCCACTAAAAAAATCCCTGCTGTTTGTGAGAAAGAATGCTTCAAAAGGCCTCCATTTTCCCTTTTTTCATCCTCACAAAACCTCCATTCTTCACCACTTTTCCCCCTTTTCAAATCTCACAAAATCCCCTCCTCGACACTCCATCTCATCCTAAAACCATTTTTAAACCTCATAATATCCTTTGTCTGGTTTAAAACTACCCTTTACTGCCTACCGGAACCCCTTTCTAAGCCTTAAAAACCTTCATTCTGGCTTAAAAATCCCCGTTTTACATTTAGGGCTTAAGCCCCTTTAGGCCTAACCCTTGGCCCCTTCCTCTGCATATAACTGGCACCAGAACCAAGAACTGAGCTCTCGGGCACTAATCGCAATCGGAACTTTCAATGAGCACCTTTTCCTTTGTTATTCCGAAAATCTCCGATGCGATTAGTTTTTCTCTTCTCGGTCTCTACTGCAATCTCCACCGTTGATCTACATTAGATCGATGGCCATCGCACTTTTTCATTCTCTGCCCATCATCTCTCTCCATTTCCCCTTCGACTGACTACAGACTGTTGATCTACCATCCTAATTCGATGGCCCTGGTGTAATCGCACAATTGCAAAAGCCCAATCCCGTGCATTTGACCTCTGCCGGTTTGCGAGCCCCGATTAGATCCTAACCATTCACCCATTCAGATCCAACAGTAAAAATAATCTCTGCCACCATATAAATTTTCTCCCCCTTTGTAACACTGTTGCGCTAGTGTTAAATCTCAGCCGTCCAATGTATAGATCTAATGGCTCACAGTTAACCCGATGAACCCGATGGCCTGCTCCATCTCTCCCCCTTCGATCAAATCTCCATCATTGATCTGCCCACTAATCCAAAGTTCCGCGCTTAATCGCAAGATCAAACCTCATAGCTTTGGCCCCCTACCTTTCTCAGATGCGATTAGATCTCCACCGTCTGTTCCTTTAGATTTGACATCTCTCATTCTTCTTGCTCGTTCACTTGCCCCTTTGCCTTCCCACTTCCTCTTTCAATCTTGACCGTTCATTCTGTAGATCCGACGGTCGAGATGAAATCCGCCTTTAACCACATCCCAACTAATCGCCCTCACATCTTACCTTTATCGTGCTGTCACCTGCATTGTCAGATCTTTCGCCCCTCCATCCAACGGCTAAGAACGCATATCGCGTAAATTCTACGTCTGGGATTTAACGGTTTAAAATTATGTGATATAGGTGGTTTTGGGAATCCACGTGGCGATTTATAATAGGATTGCATTCCAAAAGTGAAAAATACATACCCCCCATTTGATTGTATGAATACCATTCCAGTTTCTCATCTAACCGCCTACCTTCCGCAACCTCAGCCTTTGATCGTGGTTGTGCTTTGATCTGATCTAACGGTCCATACTGTATCGCGTCCCCGTCCATTATCATTCATCGGATCTCCCAAATAACTCCGTCGGAAGACCTCCGATGTTGATTTCTTTAGTGAATCAATGGTCCACGTTCGTTTTCCTTCCTCCCTCCGAGTCTCACCATTAAAGGTCCCCGATCTCCTGCATGTGAGCCTTTTTCCTTTGTAAATCAGCCAAACATTAAACCTCTGCGTTCTACACTAAAGGTTATTTTCTTTGCCTAACCTTCTAAAAATACTTTCCCAGTGAATCCTGACCGTTGATCGTCGATGTCAGATCTAATCGGATGGTCTGAAACCCTCTTCGCACCAAACCTTCATCAGCTCCATTTTCACATTCCACCATGTTTTTTCTATCTTTCATTCACAGTATCTGTTATGTCCTTCATCGCGACACCATTTCCCTCGACCCTCCAGAGCAGCCTACCTCACTCCCCTCAGATTTTATAACAGGTTTATTGTATTGTGCAGGGTTTACAGAGTGAGAAATTCATTTTGTCTCTACAGTCACAGTCATTGTGACTCATAGCGCAGAAATACCATCACAGAAGTGGCAAAGAGTATCAGCAAGAAGATTAAAGGGATTTAAGCCTGTTATTGAAGACTTAATGCTTTAATCCCGAGTTCAAAGGACGAAGACGCAGTGAAAGACCATGAAGATGATTAGGAAGGCCTAATAAGGTCTAAAGCACATAAACAAGTTATATCAGTGATTCGAAATTGGCATAATGTATTTTCTCCAGAAGGGACTATCTACCTGACTTCCTCCATTTTCCATCGAACCCCAGAATAGTTATTGCACTGACAGAAGCTTCTAAAGAACTGTCAGGACATCAGTTATGGAAGTATGGAGACCAACAGATTTTCTATCCATGTTACTTATTTCATAAGGAAATACAGAGTACCTTACAGTCAGAGAGGACTTCAAAGAGCACATCCGAGGTTAATGTCAACCTGACAAGACTTTTGAAAAAACCTAAAGAGTACCAATATGTCAATATACAGCCATTAAGAAAAATGGGCACGGACACTTCCTCCACTCTGTCTTACTGAGTCTATTAAATTTACATCTGCTACTACTGCTATTCATTCTCCTATAAGAACCCCTGAAGAATACATTGTAAAGGTTATTTTCGGTTGTAGGGATTCATTCGATTGTTAGAACTATTACTGGGGGAAGTAGCTTAGTAGTTTGTAATTTAGTAGGCTGGGAGTAGATTGGAATGTAACAGCCATTGAGTTCAAGGTATGTGACTAGTTTTGCACATCAATTGAACAAGAAAATTTCACAGGATCCTGGTCTATATTACGGGTGATGTTTTCCTCACTACATTGTCTTATTTCATTTTAATCATATTGTCCATTATTCTCCGATAAGAATCAATAAATATAGCTTAGGATATACCCTTGCATGGTACCCTAATGCTTTCTTGCTCTTCTTATCTTTGGTTTTTTCTGCTGATTGTGTATCTAAGAGCAAATTTACATAATTTAACTAGTCAAATATTGTTGCATGCACATGCTTACTGATGTTCGAATTTGGGGTTTGTTGCTTAGATGTTCTTGTTGGGTTTAAGCTGGAAGAATTGGGATACTGGGGACATAGAGTAAACTCTATCCACTAGGGTCCTTTTCCAATAGATTGGTCCTACTAAGATCCCTTTGAGCTAGTGTCAAAAGCATTGAAGGTTAAAAGTCCTTCTCTGATCTTAGGCCTTGGTCTGTGTTAAATCTTAACTGTTTTTTCCCTTTAGAGTATGTCGAAAGCAGACCTAGATTTAAATGACATCTGACCTGATCTTAGACTTCCCTTTTGTCTCTTTCTTTCACCCATTCTTAATGTTCCATTTCACCATCTATCTAAAATATCCTTTAGTATAGATGACTTGCCCTATGGAAACCCTTGGTTGGTTGTTATGCAGTAATTCCCTTTCATGACTCCATAGCCCAATGGATTGACACTTTCTTGACCTATCTTCTTTTGCCAAAACATCCTACTACTTTTTTCCTTTTCATCCTATATAACCTTCTCAGTTAATGATCTCCAACCCAACAACCAAATCATTTAAAAACCCTTTGTGCTTCATACCTAGCCTAATACCTCATTTTGAGCTTCAAAGACATATTATTCTTTGCCTTTTATAGAGAGATCCCTCTCTGGATACAGGAGGGCTAGATCCTAGGATCCCAAAGTGGTTTGATGTTGTATTGTCTTTTAGTCTTGCCAATCTAGCAAAACACAGGAACCCCAACATAATGGCGACTCAACTGGGGAATTTCTGAGTGTTTTCCATCTCGTACATCCTTAGGATCTCAGAAGATCCAAAATCTCTGGTTAGATTGGAATTCAATTGTTGGTGGTGGACAACAGCTTGCTTAAAACATTCAAATTCATCCACCTAGCGACTCCTCATTTCCTAATAGACCTAAATAACCCACTAGAGGAAGAACCTGAAATATGGCCAGACCTCATAGAAGGATAGAACATTTAGGTTGGATTTGGTTTAAAGAATTCATTTTTTTATCTACCACTACATTCTATCCTACTTTAAGCCTGATCAAGCATACAAAGATGAAACCCACATTGAGTATGGGAAAGATCTCAAGCCTCAGCCTTCAGATCATGAGCAGACCTATACACTTGTGAAAAGCCCAATGAAACTAGAGCCTCATGCTGTATCTCTTACCCTTGATGAAACTTCAAGAAGTCATAAGTCTCATGTTCCACTGCCTGCACCCACAAAGGTCATAGAAAGATATAAGCCTCTAGTTTTGCCTCTTATCTTCTGACCCCTTCCTGCAGGAATTACAAATAAGCTGCCCCTTTTTTATGGAGAAGATTCAAAGATCACTGCTGGGCAGCATGTTCAAAAACTTGAGGATTTACTTGACTTATATGAAATAGAAGAAGATGATGTGCGTATTAGAATTTTTTCCTTGTCATTACAAGGAAATGTTAAGAGTTGGTTTAAGAACCTTCCAGTGGAAAGCATCATCAATTTTCAGTAGTTTTCTCAAGTTTTCCTTGATAGATGGGTAGTCCTGGGAACGTTTTCCTCATCCTAGAAGAATATCAGAATTTGAGAAGACAACCAGGAGAGATAGTACATAAATTTTCAGCCAGGTTTAATAAGGTATACAATGCAATACCTACTGATATAAAACCGCCGTTGGGATGGGCCCTATTGCACTATCCAAGTTCTTTCGACCTTGAGGTGGAATTCCATATAAGAGAAAGAGAGCCTTCGAGCCTGGAGGAAATGTAGAACATAGAAATTACTGTTGAATACAACATAAGATGCAGGGAGGGAAGATTAAAAGCAATAAATAAGGACCAAACAGAGCAAAAACGACTGATCTCTATAGAAAACAAGCTAGAAAGAGTGATAGAGACATCCAACACCTTTCTAAACAAAGAAGAGGAAGAATATGAGGTTGAAACTAGAAATGATGATTGGAAAAGCCCTACACCTTGCCCTCAGAAAAAACAAACCAGATCACTGCAAGACATAAGCAGCATGCCAGCCATGTATGATGAACAAGATTTTAGTTCAGAAAATGAACTTGCAGATTATTTTGAAGAAAGACTTGATGAGAGTCCAGGAGGTTTGATGGATAACATTTCTTATAATTACGATTTCTCTAATTTTGATCTGTCTGAGATTGATTTTTTCCAAAGGGAAGCTGAGCTTGCAGGACCATCATTAGTATATTCATGGGAGGAAGATCGTGCCCATCAACTTCAAGAAAATGATGAGCCAATGCAAGCCATCTATGATACTGATGAAGAAAGTATTGAAAGATTGATAGCAGGTGAAGATTCAATGAATTTTCACTCTGTTATATATTAGATCATTAGTAATAATCGCCATGAAGATGGAAGGCAGTAGCTTTCTAGTTCAGAGGATGAGGGAGAAAGAACTGAAGAAAATCTTGAGGCAGATGAATATTCTGAGCCTTCTCCTAAAAGGGTTGAGGTAATCAAAGAAAAACCTGCTCAAGAATATGTTAATATTTTCACAGAGTTCAGTCCGCTTTAGCAAAACCTTCCAGTGTTACCAGAGGACAGCACTATCAAATATGATGAGTCCTCTAGCTCAGAAAGTGATGGAGACGAGGGAGAGGTTCTTTCTCAAAGAAATATTTGTTTTTATCCAGTGGAAGAAGAGGTAGTCCTGGTTGAAAATCACCTGCCAAATACCCCCAACCAGGAAAAGGATGATTTTAAGGGCCACATTGTAGATGCAATGATTGAAACTGTCCAAGATGCAGATAGCTTACCAGCCATGGAAGGCCTTAAAGAAGAAATTTTATATCATGTTCTTGCTAATCCTGTGGCAGAATATATGGAGGCTCTGGTTGGCTCAGCCCCCCAAGCATTGATCCTTTGCAAGAGCTAGATACATCAGAAGTGGTCACCATTGGTGGTGGCCTCAGTTTTGAAGACCCACATGCGGAGTACCCTATGGTTATCCCTGACAAGCAGTCATTTTTTCTATCATTTTTTGTTACTGCTTGACTGGCTGCACTGGCATTATTGTATCACCTAGAGCATCAGAGATTTCCAAGTAGAGTAGAGTAGGTAGGAAATCTCAAATAAAGCTCAGTCTGTGAGCATTTAACTGGTTGTTTTTCATTTTCTGCAAAGTTTAGTCCATGAGCAGTTTTGTCTATATGTCACGGGCCCACAACAAACCAAACAGTCTAACCCTGGTTTGACTTTTTTTCAATTTTTGTCTTAGAATGTAGAGAAAGAAGTCTGCTAGATAGTTTAATCCTAGCAGATAGTAGTATAGGTAGAGAAGCTATGAGACCAATTGTTTAATCTGGTCTCATGGAGGAATAAGGGTAGTAGTAGAATAGGTTTATTTTCTTGTTTGTAAATAATTGATGATGTAAAGGTCTGCAAGGCCAAATGCACCTATGATGTCTTCATGATTTGTGGCAACTGATTAAAGGAAAGAAAAAGATGTGTCAAGTACCAGGCATCTGCCCTACTCCCAAAGATTATTTTCTGAGGTTCTTGGAACCTTCAAGAAGATGCCATCCCCATGTGGAGCCACTGTTAGCCACCTATAAATTTCTATCAAGCAAACAGGTGACTAAAATGTTTCTGAGCCTTCAAGAGAAACATTTCCCTTGAAAATATTTCATTCTTGAAGCCTCTACGTGTCTTTTTCCTTGAAGAGATATTCACTATTGTTTCCACTGAAAAAAGCCCTGCTGTTTGTGAGAAAGAATGCTTCAAAAGGCCTCCATTTCCCTTTTTTCATCCTCACAAAACCTCCATTCTTCACCACTTTTCCCCCTTTTCAAATCTCACAAAATCCCCTCCTCGACCCTCCATCTCATCCTAAAACCCTTTTTAAACCTCGTAATATCCTTTGTCTGGTTTAAAAGTACCCTTTACTGCCTACCGGAACCCCTTTCTAAGCCTTAAAAACCTTCATTCTGGCTTAAAAAACCCCTTTTTACATTTAGGGTTTAAGCCCCTTTAGGCCTAACCCTCAGCCCCTTCCTCCGCATATAACTGGTGCCAGAACCAAGCGCTGAGATCTTGGGCACTAATTGCAATCAGAACTTTCAATGAGCGCCTTTTCCTTTGTTCTTCCGAAAATCTCCGATGCGATTAGTTTTTCTCTTCTCGGCCTCCGTCGCAATCTCCACCGTTGATCTACATTAGATCGACGACCATCACGCTTTGTCATTCTCCACCCATCGCCTCTCTCCATTTCCCCTCCGACTGAATATAGAACGTTGATCTACCATCCTAATCCAACGGCCCTAATGTAATCACACAATCGCAAAAGCCCAATCCCGTGCATTTGACCTCTGCTGATTTGCGAACCCCGACTAGATCCTAACCATTCACCCATTCAGATCCAACGGTCAAAATCATCTCCGCCACCATATAAATTTTCTCCCCCTTTGTAACACTGTTGCACCAGTGTTAAATCTCAGTCGTCCAATGTATAGATCTAACAGTTCACAGTTAGCCCTATGAACCCGATGGCCCGCTCCATCTCTCCCCCTTCGATAAAATCTCCACCGTTGATCTCCCTACCGATCCAACGGTCCGCGTGTAATCGCAAGATCAAACCTAAGAGCTTTGGCCCCCTGCCTTTCTCCGATGCGATTAGATCTCCGCCGTTCATTCCTTTAGATCTGACATCTCTCGTTCTTCTCGCTCGTTCACTTGCCCTTTTTCCTTCTCGCTTCCTCTTTTCATCTTGATCGTTCATTCTATAGATCTGACGGTTGGGATCCAATCCACCTTTAACCACATCCCAACTAATCACCCGCGCATCTTACCTTTATCGCGCTGTCACCTGCACGTCAGATCTTCCACCCCTCCATCCAACAACTGAGAACACATATCACGTAAATTTTGTGTCTAGGCTTTAACAGCTTAAAATTATGCGATATAGGTGGTTTTGGGAATCCATGTGGCGATTTATAATAGGATCGCATTCCAAAAGTGAAAACCACCTACCCCCCATTTGATTGCGTGAATACCATTCCGGTTTCTCATTTAACCGCTTACCTTTCGCAACCTCAGCCTTTGATCATGGCCGTCCTTTGATCTAATCTAACGGTCCATACTGTATCACGTCCCCATCCATTATCAATCATCGGACCTCCCAAATAACTCCATCGGAAGACCTCCGTCGTTGATTTCTTTAGTGAATCAACGGTCCACGTTCGTTTTCCTTCCGCCCTCCGAGTCCCACCATTAAAGGTCCCCAATCTCTTGCATGTGAGCCTTTTTCCTTTGTAAATCGGCCAAACATTAAACCTTTGTGTTCTACAATAAAGGTTATTTTCTTCACCTAACCTTCTAAAAAGACTTTCCTGGTGAATCCTGACCATTGATCGCCGATGTCAAATCTAATCGGATGGTCTGCAACCCTCTTCGCACCAAACCTTCATCAGCTCTGTTGTTCAACCCTTAGTAGCAGCCACGAGAGTACCTAAAAGACGAACAGGTCACAGTAAAGTTATAATCAAGTGGCAAGTGTTAAATCAAATCAGGCCGAAAAGGGAAAGGTGGTGAAACGCACGTATATTTAAACCAAAAGATAAATAGCACTAAGTGATGAGGGGCGGAACAATAGTGAACGTCTAACACAAAGGAAGAGAAGACGTGGCTTTACAGGTCAACTCATATATGGGAAAAGGCCTCGGATTATACATGACGGCAGTATTCAGTAATTCCGAGGGGGTCAAGCCGTGGGGAAGGGACGAGGCCCTTACCCCCGCGGACCTGCGACACGTGGCAGGGTAAAACTTCACAGCAGAAATAAAATGACAAGGTTGGGCTGTGGGACTCTGTCTCGTGGTGGAGTTAAGGTGGGCCCGCTCAGGTGAGGAAGATAAGTGTTGGTCCGACAAAGGGGAAGTCCTACGTGTTAAGAATTGGATAGCGCATATGGAACAACGGTAAGGTAAGTCCATTAGGCTGGCTGGTACTAAGGCCCGTACCAGCTTTAAACCCGACACGAGGTGCCCACCTACATCCTGAATTACCCAATCTCCACGCGCCACGTGTCTCAGTGTCAGTGTCCTTACGACACTTGCCCTCTGTTCTCTTACATTTTCACCTTTTAGCCTAAACAGTCCTCCCAAATGGTAAAAACTCTCGTATTCCTCTCTGGTAAATCATTTTCAGGTAGTTTTCTACGGCGATTACCAAGTAGGGAAGAACGCCGGGTTTGTCCAAGTCACTGTCACGGTTCCCCTCGTCGCTTTCCCAAGCATTGTCACCCTCTGCTCAGGTAATCCATTTTCCGTTTCATTTCATTGTTTTTCCCTTTCTCTCTTTTCCGAATTGTTGAATAACTGCCATGGGGGGAGGGACGCCCAAGAAGAACGAACCTGAAACTCCTCAACTCCATGAGTCTAGAAACCCTCCTGGTTTTGAACCCCTTCGTGACTTGCAGGCGGGTATCTGTGACCCAAAATACCCTTTCGATATACGGAACATCAAGCCCCTACTGTTCGGCCGCCACTGTAAAAGTGCTGATCGTTTCCGAGTTGTCGCGTCCGGCTTTTATCACCACATTACCCCCCAAGTCCATTCCTGTGTCGATTTTATTGTCTGGCTTAGAGACTCCTACGATTCACATCGTGATGCCTTCATTTCCCCTCAGGGTAACATAATCTTCTCCCTTTCTCCCGATATTATAAGGCAGGCTCTCCGTTTCCCTTCCAGTGATGCCTACTTCAGTTTCAAAGATGAAACTTTGCTCGCACAGTTTAATAAACTGTCGAGGGAAGCCCGCCGTGCCTTCATAGCTGCCATAACCGTTGATCGGGCGACGGCCCTACCTCCGGTGGAACCTTTCCCATTGAGTCTGTTTAATGAAGAGGTCCGACCAGTCCTGTCCCTCATTGCCGACCTCCTGGGAGTAGGGACCCCTGAAGACATTTCTTGGGTAGGCATTCGATTCTTGTGGCTTATGATTCAGAATGGGGTTACACTGGATATTCCAGGTTTCCTGTCTTTTACCATCCGGACCCAATTTCGGGAGCTAGCCAAGGCCCGAAAGTTTCGTTTTTGTTCGTTGGTTTTCTACCTCTTCCTGTTCCAACATGCGGACAAGTTTAATCATTTGGGGCTGGACAGGATGTATTCTGAAAATTCTCAGCCCAGGCCAGTCTTCGACTGGAATTTCTCCGTTCGTCAATTGCCTAAGGGGGAGGGTTACATCAGTTTCGTGAATACCTTCATGTCCATTGCTTACACCATCATTCACGATGTACCTTCTCCTAGGGTTTTCCCAGAGATGAAGCGCTGGTTACAGGCTGGGAAGTACCAGTGTACCGGCGATTGGTTTCTATCAGAGGAGTATACCGAAATCCGTGTCTATGGAGCCGAAGTAGCCCCCTACCAGCTCCCAGCTTTTCCTGTCCGACGAGTCTACGCCCTTGAATACATCCGGCAAGCCCTCAAGGCTGACCAGCTTCACTTCGTCCCCGCTAAGAAAGGCTACATCCTGAAGCTTCCCGACAATATTGGCCCCTTTGTTGTAAATTCTAGATATGCCCTCCCGATTGTTGAGAAAATATTGCAGAACTTGGATCTGAAATTAGGGGAGAGTTGGGCTTATGACCCATGGGAAATTATCTCAAATAAAAGAAAGAGAAACAGGTATGCGCCCTACGTTCATGAATCCAGGCCATTTCTGGAGTGGAAGGCTAATTATGAGGTCTGGCCTATGTTTTCGCAGATGGAGACGGACTCGTCTGCCACGGGAGAAGAAGAAGAGGTGAACAAAGGGGGCAATGAGCAGGAAGCTGGTACTTCCGGAGCGCCACCACCGAAGAGGCAAAAGGTGGCCACTAGTGAAGCCGAGGTCATCGGGGAAGGGATAATTCTGGAGCCCCTCACGAAATTTGGAGAGTTTGATAAGAGCAAGGCAGGGATAGTGGTTCTAAGAGATAGCGTCGCCTCCTCTGGCTTCACTGAAGTCACTCAGGCCATCATCGAGCCTCCTCCTTCCAAGACAAAAGAAAGAGAGCTGACCAATAAAACCGTCCGAGACAAATATAGGGCCGAACTAGGAGGTTTCGTTGAGAAATATCACACCAGAATCTCTGCCTCGGTTAATGCAGACACTGAAGACCTGGTGCTTTCTATGGCCGAGGCTATCCTGGACCCGAATTCGGATGTCCCTAGCTACAAGGTGATTGAATTGGTTGTCGACATGAAGAAGGTTCCGGTACAGGACCTGAATGACCTTTTCCAGACAATCTGCGACATGATGAAGGATAAGATTTCGCAGATCACCCTTGCCCTAAAGAAGACAGAGCAGAAATTCGACGACCTGAACAGCTCTTTTTCCGCAGAACAGAGTGCTTGTCGTGCTAACGCACATCAGGTGCACGTCCTTAGAGAGCAGATTAAGAATTCAGACGATGGAGGGAAGGGAATGCAAGCGGCATTAATAGCCAAGTTGGAGAAGGAAATTTCAGCGGCTAGGAAACGGTCTGGCATACCGGCTTCACATCCGATACAGACCGATGAACTGGTGCATGTGGAGGAGGAGAAAAACGAGCTGATGGCCAAGCTTTCCAGAGAGAGAGAGGAGAAAGAAAAAATGGTCAGAAAAATGGAAGATCTGGAGAGCAGAGCTACCGAGCTGCAGACCCGCTGGGACACGCACAGTTGTCATGCAGCCGAGACATCAAGTGGGACAGGTTTAGCAACAGCACAACTATCCACAGCCATGGCTGAGATAGAAGTGTTGGGGAAGCAAACAATGACAGCCAAGCAAAAGGTGGAAGAACTGGAGGGCGCCCTGGCTGAGAAGGTCAGAACTATTGAAGGGCTGCGAAGAGAAGTTGAGGAAGGAAAGAAGACTACGACTGAGCAACAACAGACCATCACCGAGCTGAAGAGTAAGGTGAAGGGAAATATCACCCTGGCTGAGGCCAGAAGCCTAATCTGGTCGGATATAATCGTGGCCGTGACTGAAAAGTGGGAGTTCCTAACGATGATAGGGGAACTCAAATCTACCCTTCCATACCTTAATAGGAGGTTGCAGGAGGCCGGGGATAATCTGCCAACTAGAGCTCGACATGCCGGAATTTATATATCTTTTCTCTATACACTGAGAGCAAATGACGTGGTAAAACATGACATTCCCAGCAGGTTTATGGAAATCAATGAATGTCGGAAAATTATAGAGAAAGAGGAGGCTCAATTGGCAGCTTCAAAGGCTCTCCAACAGGTCGCAGACATTGTGGAACAGTTCAACAAGGTGTGGAACGAAATCATCACTGCTGGCCTCCCTTCATGTTGGGAACCAAACGCTCCGGCCGTACTCATGCACCCCGATCGATATACAGCACTTCTAGAGGCAGAACGGGATCGGTCCGATCTTCAGACGGGAAAAGGAACTCAGCTTAAGGCTACTACCATCATCACGGTCCTACAGAAGGAGTTTAGTCTCCTCCATATGATCCGGTATCGTCTCCCCACCCATGCAGACATTCACACCTTTGGCGAGGCATTTACCAGGGTGGAGAGACTCTCAGAGATGTCAGAACCAAATCCAGAAAGCCAGCGGAGGTTAACATAGTTCCTGACTCAGCATGCCAGTCCCTCCACCGATGTACCTCCTCCAGCGTCTACTACAGCCTCGACCCAACAGCATTCATGACACCTCATGTTTCATTCATGACATGGCCTAAACGGCCTTTACTTTCATTCAGTTATGCTTTTTTAAATTTCCGAGTGGGTGGTTTTTCCTCCCACTCTTGCATTTTTACTTTTACCTTGAACA
Source organism: Pinus albicaulis (assembly GCA_034641835.2). Classification (NCBI taxonomy): domain Eukaryota; kingdom Viridiplantae; phylum Streptophyta; class Pinopsida; order Pinales; family Pinaceae; genus Pinus; species Pinus albicaulis. Next base: position 204,924,665 of record CM076577.1, read on the forward strand.
ATGATCTACATTTTGGTTTTAAGTTTGGCCCGGGGCCTGTTACGCATGATGGAAGAGTTGTTTTCCCCATCATGCCATTTTGTGGTTTGACAATGACTGTTAACAATTTTGATCACGCGAGAAAGATATTTTCAGAAAATATCTTCTCGCTGAAAGGCAGATGGAATGCTATATAATACAGGAAAAAGAATGAAACAAGGTTCCACTTCTTCAGAAAATTGATTGTATTAGAATTTCCTGTGTGTCTGCTTTGTAAAAAATTCGGATACTGCCCGGAGGAGCCCATCGGGTCTCAATAATAAGAAGCTTCACTGTAATAAGGATTCCGGACACGGTTGTATGGTAGTGTGTGTGTCTCTCTATTGTTAGTTTCATCTATGCTCATTTCTCTTATATTACATCCTGGAATGCGAGTGTCTTTTGTCTTTTGATATGAACTTATCGTGTTGATACTTATGTCAGTAGCAGCTTGACACTTTAAATGGCTCAGGAGTAATGTATTGTTCCACAAGCATTTCACTCGTATTTCTACTATGTTGGTTGTATTGAAATGTTATTGACGGGAGCTCTTGGTATGTGTGGATTCTTAGATATTTAAGCCCATTTGTATGCCATGAAGTTCTCCTTAGTATCATCTATGTGACAGCCGATATCCCCTTCTCGCTATACAGCTCCGCTATTGTTTATACTTACTTTCTCTGCCATATGTCGTGAATCTGGCCCTGATTATGTTGATCTGTCTTACAATTGTCTGACGCAGTAGTATCTGAATATTAGCATTTCATTCGTTCAGCGTTATTTAAAATGCCTCAAACTGTCTGAAGTTCTGGTTCCATTGTAGTCTATTCGCTGTTTCAAAGGAAGTAGTGTAAGAGCTCTGTCATGTTAAGGGATGAAACTTTGTCTTAAATATCCTGCTCTCTACACCTCATAAGATGTCCTAGGCACTGGTCTATAACAACTCTAGGCTGTCTCTAGGAGTTACAACAAGCTCCATTTTCACATTCTGCCATGTTTTTTCTATCTTTCCTTCACTGTATCCATTATGTCCTTCATCGCGCCACCAATTCCCTCAGCCCTCCAGAGCAACCTACCTCACTCTCCTTGGATTTTATAACAGGTTTATTGAATTGTGCAAGGTTTACAGAGTGAGAAATTCATTTTGTCTCTACAGTCATAGTCATTGTGACTCAGAGCGCAGAAAGACCATCACAGAAGCGGCAAAGAGTATTAGCGAGAAGATTAAAGGGATTTAAGCCTATTATTGAAGACTTAATGCTTTAATCTCGAGTTCAAAGGACAAAGACGCAGTGAAAGACCATGAAGATGATTAGGAAGGCCTAATAAGGTCCAAAGCACATAAACAACTTATATCAGTGATTCGACATCAACATAACGTATTTTCTCTAGAAGGGACTATCTACCTGAATTCCTCCATTTTCCATCGAACCCCAGAATAGTTATTGCACTGACAGAAGCTTCTAAAGAACTGTCAGGACAGCAGTTATGGAAGTATGGAGACCCGCAAATTTTCTATCCATGTTACTTATTTCAGAAGGCAATATAGAGTACCTTATAGTCAGAGAGGATTCAAAGAGCACATCCGAGGTTAATGTCAACCTGACAAGACTTTTGAAACAACCTAAAGAGTACCAATATGTCAATACAAAGCCATTAAGAAAAATGGGCATGAACACTTCCTCCACTCTGTCTTAATGATTCTATTAAATTTACATCTGCTACTACTGCTATTCATTCTCCTATAAGAACCCTTGAAGAATACATTGTAAAGGTTTTTGTCGGTTGTAGGGATTCATTCGATTGTTATAACTGTTATTGTGGGAAGTAGCTCAGTAGTTTGTAATTTAGTAGGCTGGGAGGAGTATTTTGGAATGTAACAACCATTGAGCTCAAGGTATGTGACTGGTTTTGCACATCAATTGAACAAGAAAATTTCACAGGATCCTGGTCTATATTACGGGTGATGTTTTCCTCATTGCATTGTCTTATTTCATTTTAATCATATTTCCCATTATTCTCCGATAAGAATCAATAAATCAGGCTTAGGATATACCCCTGCATGGTACCCTAATGCTTTCCTGCTCTTCTTATCTTTGGTGTTTTCTGCTAATTGTGTATCTAAGAGCAAATTTAAATAGTTTAACCAGTCAAAGATGTTGGCATGCCCATGCTCACTGATGTTCGAATTTGGGGTTTGTTGCTTAGATGTTCTTGTTGGGTTTAAGCTGGAAGAATTGGGATACTGGGTATTTAGAGTAAACTCTATCCACTAGGGTCCTTTACCAATAGATTGGTCCTACTAAGATCCCTTTGAGCTAGTGTCAAAAGCATTGAAGGTTAAAAGTCCTTCTCTGATCTTAAGCCTTGCTCTGTGTTAAATCTTAACTGTTTTTTCCCTTTAGAGTATGTCGAAAGTGGGCCTGGATTTAAATGACATCTGGCCTGATCTTAGACTGCCCTTTGGTATCCTTATTTCACCCATTCTTAATGTTCCATTCCACCATCTATCTAAAAGATCCTTTAGTATAGATGACTTGCCCTATGGAAACCCTCGGTTGGTTGTTATGTAAGTAATTCCCTTTCATGACTCCATAGCCCAATGGAGTGACACTTTCTTGACCTATCTTCTTTTGCCGAAACATCCTACTACTTTGTTCCTTTTCATCTTATATAATATTCTCGGTTAATGATCTCCAACCCAACAACCGAATCATTTAAAAACCCCTTGTGCTTCATACCTAGCCTAATACCTCATTTTAAGCTTCAAAGACATATTATTCTTTGCCTTTTATAGAGATCCCTCTTTGGATCCAGGAGGGATAGATCCTAGGATCCCAAAGTTGTTTGATGTTGTCTTGTCTTTTGGTCTTGCCAATCTGGCCAAAACACAGGAACCCCATCATTTCTTTCCCTTGTAGACCTCCTTGAAGTAACTAGTAGTTGAACTAGTTCCTGAACTTCTATATTTTCCTTTGCATCTTCTTCACCTTTTTCTTTAGAATTTTCTTCTTCCTTCTGACTTTTCAAAAAAGGTTGAGTCTCCAACTAATTTTTTTGATTCGGTGGTACATGTTCCTGTTCAAATTTTTAAACATTTGACTTTAGAAGAGAATATTAATTCAATTTTACATCTCTAATAATGACTATCTTATGTGAAGAAGGATCCCACAACTTGTATCATTTCACTGCATCATCATACCCAACAAAGACATAACATTTTTCTTTTGGGTCTAACTTAGAACACCGATCATTCGGAATAAGAGCATAGGTATCACAACCAAAAATTCTTAAATTTAAATAATCACAAGACTGACCTGACCAAACTTCTTCAGGAATTTTACAATTAATGGCAACTAAAGGTGATCTGTTTACCAAATAACAAGCAGTGGATACTACTTCTGCCTACAACTTCTTCTATAGGTTAGCATTGTTGATCATGCTTATGGCTCTCTCCATAAGAGTCCAATTGATATGTCAGCAACACCATTTTGATGAGGAGTATAGACAATAATTTTATGTCTAACAATCCCTTCATCCTTGCAATATTGTTCAAATTATAAGGAATTAAATTCACTGCCATTGTCAGTTCTTAAACATTTAATTGATTTGTCTATTTTCTTTTTAACCATAGCTTTAAAGTATTTAAAGACATTAAATACATCAAATTTTATTTTTAACATATAGACCCAAAATTTCCTAGAGTAATCATCAATCAATGTTACAAAGTAAGATGCACCTCCATAAGATATTTTAGGAGATGGTCCCTAAAGATCAGAATGAATATTGTCCAAAATTATTTTACTATAGTGACTTCGGTTTTAATTTTTTGTTTACATTGTTTTCCATATACACAATGTTTGCAAAATTCCAAACTCAATGATTTAAAATTAGGAAGTAATTTGCAATTCATCAGTACTTGAAGCACCTTTTCGCTCATGTGGCCCAACCGTTGATGCCATAGGCGAGTATCTTCTTCTGCCTTTTGAGATACAATCGATGCCTCACCGACTTAAGTACATCCTTTGAGTCTGTAAATGTTTTTGATATTCTCTGCCTTCATAACAACCAGAGCGCCCTTTGAAAATTTCAATACTATATTTTTACTTGTAAACTTGTAACCTTCCAAGTCCAATACTCCCAAAGAAATCAAATTATTTCTCAACTCAAGTACGTGTCTAACATCATTCAATGTTATAATTGTATCATCATACATTTTAATTATGGAATTTTCCATCCCAACGGTTTGACAAGATACATTATTACCCATAAACACTAAACTAGCATTCACAACTTGATATGAAGTGAACTAGTTTCTGTGTGGACTCATGTGATGATAAGCACCAAAATCTAACAACCAATTTTTATAATGCTAAGAAAAATTGCAAACAGACTTAGCTTCATCTACCATACCTAATTCAGTATATAAAACTTCATCAATCAAATGTGATTCAACTTGATTTACTTTCTTCTTTGAGTTTTCAGTGGGCTCCTTTATTTTCCAACAATATTTCTCGAGATGCCATGTTTTATTGCAATACCAACATTTGACTTTACATTTCTTGCCTTTTGATTTAGATATGGAAGAACTTATTTCTTTCTCCCCTCTTTCCTTAAACAGACCTATAACTACCATGGCTTCTGGTGCGGAAGTTTCAATGCTAGAATTCCTATGTACTTCTTCAAATAACAAAACTCCCACAACATAATCAAATTCTAAAGATTTGGTTGTGCTCAAACTGATAGAAGTCACAAAGTGTCCCAAGACTCAAGTAAGGAACAATTGCCTCTTCAAATAGATTTTGTTGGTTAAATATTTGATCATATACAATGTTTCCAATTTTCCCCACAAACCTGCTGCTGAGGTAGTTTCTTCAATGATGTTGAAGAGAACTTCATCCACCAAGCACAGCCTGATGGTAATGAGAGCTTCAATAGCCAATTCCTCCCAATCCAAATATGTCATGCCATCAGGTTTCTTTCTTACCCCATCTAATACTTTGTGCAACCCTTGTTGCACCAACAAATCCCGTACCTTCAGTTTTCACAATGCAAAATTGTTCTTACCGGTAAAATTATCCACCTCAAACTTAACATTAGTCATTTTGGACATGTCTTCCTACATAGGTCTATAAATTTATTTTAACCTTTAAAAAACTTTGGTAGGTACTTTCAATGTTCCTCCAAAAAATTCAGCTAGGGTTTTCTGAATTTTCTGCCTGTTGGATTTTCTACGAGTTAATAATTTTTTTTGAATCTACTATTAATTTCTTCTTGCACAAACATATTTATTATTCCAAAAACAGAGACAATTTCCAAAAACCCTTCCCTTTTTTTTAATCAACCCAATAGTGAACCTTAAAAAAAAAAAAAACTTCATAAGAGATACGAAATTAGAAAAAACAATTTCCGCTTTCTTCGCTCAGTTCCAACTAATTTCTCATATCCAACAAAATATTCTCTCTGGCGGATTTATTTTGCATGGAACCGGTTAAACTAATGGACTACAGACTTAGTTTTCCATTCTTTGGCATAGACCCTTCTTTGCAACCAACAAACAACAATTTCAGTTTGCAGTAAATCTGCTCCCCTTTGCACAATTTAGTGGGCCCAGACCCTTTGTGGTGGCAAGTTTCAAGAAAGACAACCATCACCTTGCTACCGAATTCAACTATTCTTTCGATAGCGGCTTGACTCGTTATGTGGAGGAAACTAAACCGATGATGACGCTCCTTCTTAAACAAACGACTCTACATCTCCGTATGTGTGTATTTTAGTCAGCAGCGACTCCCAATCGGCGTCCGTCTAAAAAAGGTGGTTTCCAATCTTACCTTTTTTTTTATTCGGCAGCGATAATAAAAACAATTACACTACACGTTCTCTCCTCATTTTATGCCGTCTTGCTCAAACTGGTTATTGTGTGTGCAATTACATATTTTTTCTTTGAATCCTCTTGAAACTTGATATAGATTTTGTGGGATATGATTCCTGTCCGACCTTCGATGGAAGACAAACTTAACAAAGACACCAGACTATCCTCACAACAAAGATTTGATACCACTTATTGGTCTTTTCAGCCCGTTAACATTTAAATATGAAATAAATGCACAAGAAATATCAATTTAATCACACAACAAGAAATACAAAGAATTTATGTGGTAAAATCGTGACAATGTGTCAAGGAAACGTCCACGAGGTAAGGGATTGGAATTATTATTGCTCCAGGTCAAAATGACTCTCCAAAAAGTTACATCAAGCTTCTTGGGCAATCACCAATTTAATATTCAAACATTTTGATATATAAATCCTTATGGTTACACAATTGTTTGAATAGTAAACCAAGTTCTACTAAGATAATTAAATTTAATAATTGTTGTCGTTTCTCACATGAGTTTGTGGAAAAATTAGTAGTTCCAGTAATTAAAGATGAATCATTAGGAACTATATAATAATATAATAAAAGTAGTGACATCGACTATTACCATGCAATTCGATGACGTCGAGGAGGAAGAATAATTAACAATCTCTCACGAAATAGGCACACAACCATAATCAATTGAATTGACTTCTTAATTTCGTATCAATTTGATGATTGAATGAGATAAATTATGAGAACAAGTAAAAAGGCTCACTATTTAGCATAATACTTGGAAGGATTTATATACATATTTTAATCATAAGCACTACGTTTTTGTGAAGACACTACAAAATAAAAACTAATGAAAAGAATGAAAAAAAAAAAAAATTTCTGTAGCAACCAAGTATATACTATTTCATAAATCCTAGAAAAAAAATAAAAAATATACATAAAAAAATCATCAAAATGAAACAAGAACATGAAAAAGAAATCAATGAAAAGGAAGAAGAGATAAAAGAGCTAAATGAAAATGTTAATAAAAATGGGGAACTTGTTGCAAAATTGGTAACATGTAGACCACCCTTACCAATATATACGTTGTATTTTAAAGAGAAATGGATAATGTTTCAAATTGAACATTTAGTTTCAATTTTAGCGATAGACCAATGGGCCATCGAAATAAGTTCCTATGATGTGTATTTTGTGCATTTTTCAAATGACAAGATAATATAGAATTTTCTATGTAAAATATTTATTCATAATCACTTACTATAGATTAACTATCTAAAAACAAAACCATTATGTTGAAATATTAATTTACAATATTTTCATTCTATCCTAAATTTAAAAAACCCCATGAGATGGAACTATATAAAAATGAAGAATGCCCTACATGTTAACAACATTTTACTTCATCGTCATTAGAAAAAAATGGATCATTCCCCAAATTAGAACTAAGATAACACAAGTCCAATCACAACCTCTACCCAAAAAAAATACCATTCCCAAAATTAGAACTAAGATGACACAAATCCCAAAATTAGAACTAAGATGACACAAGTCCAATCATAGACTGAAGTAACATTCATCAAAATCTATAATAACTCAAAGCTAATGGTTTTAACGGGGGGCCTATTATTAGAGATGGGAGGAACCTCACTCGGTGCATCACTATTCTATGTTAGACTAGGTATGTGAAGATAGTGTGATATTCAAGAATAGAATGGATTTGATTAATATTCAATCATCCACTCCTATTTTCAATAGCAAAGTACATGGGAGAATTAATTGTAGAAAAGTAAAATGAAAGAAAAAGATGGAAAATGAAAGAAGTAATGGTTAAATTTCATGCCCCGTAGACATATGCACATCGATTTCCATATGATTATAGAAAATTATGCATCGAGAAATTTGGTAATAAGAAAGATGTGAAAAAGGTTAGTCCCGAAGATGATGATTATTATTTTCCGTAATTTCACATTCAACTACTTTTAGTCTTAAATCAACTTTTTCCTTCACAATCCTCATTTGACCGTGTTTTCCTCCAATTATACACTACATTTAATGTTTGTTGGATTCTATGTTAAGAATAAATCTTTTTATAGAAAATAAATGAGGTTATACACATTGGTGTGTTTATGATGGATAATGTGTTACACTCACTTTTTTTTTATTAGCGGAAGATGAGCTACACAAATTTCCTAGTAGCAACAATTTGTTTAAAATCTTTTCATTTGGAAGCAAATGATAAAGAAATTTTCATCAACAAAACGTCACTCGAATAGAAACTACAATATTTCTCAATAGCCTTATACCCAAGAAAAATATAAAAGCAAGGGAATAAAACTTTAAAAAATATATAAATTGTTTTTCCCAATTACATTGCTTCATATCCATTATGGTTAATTGGAAAATTCTGCATAGTATATCTAGGATTTTCTCTAAGGGATTCAAATGGTGTGCTATAAATCTCATACCCAATGCATGTTTTTTTTAGATCTAGGGTAATCGATAATTGGTGAGAGTTGCCTGAGCAAGGCCCGGGTTCAAATCCAACTGGCTGCCACTATAAACCTAGGCTAGGTGCAACAGCCTGCAAGCTGCACACAATAGCAATTAACTTATGCCTCAACAAGAGCCAAGACATCCGCTATGCATGTTAATATACCAAATTTATACCCTCTTATGTATAGACACCAAATGGCTATAAAATCACGTACCCATTGCTAGGGTAAGATTATCATCTCCAAAATTTTCATTTGAAGTTTCAATGCAATGAAAAACTAAGTTATAATTAAAATAATAATAATTTAATTAATTGATTAAAATGAAATAAAGAATAACTACACTTATTGACAATAATAATGGTTACTATGCTAACTAATTTTTTATTTTTATTTTTTTGTCTTTTTGGTAGAAGGACAAGCTTATTGACAATAATGGTTACTATGATAATTTTTTTTTTTTCCTTTTTTATGAAAGGGCAAAGGAGTAAATATAAAATACCTCTTTAAACAAGGTTAGGGTTAGGGTGAAGGGTAGGTTCAATATAATGTTTCATATTTGAGTGTAGGGGAAAATTGAAAAACTATGAAAAGTAATTAAAACAATATATAGGTTATTTTTAAATTTATAGTTAAGTGATATTATTTTTAAAATATCAAATATATGTATAAACATATAATCATATAAATATATTTATCTAAATTCTTATGTAAACTATTAAAAAGATAAAATAGAACTAACTAACAAACAAAAGAGAAGAGGAAATAATTTATTTATTTATTTTGGGTGGTGAAACAATTATATGAGGAAACATTAATAGACGAAGGCTTTCTATTCATTAAATCTCTCCCAATTACAAATGTTGGAGCACACACATGTATGCACCAAATGTGATTTATACAACTCTGAGGTATATAAATTATTCCGTCTAAGGTCTCATATGTCTATGCTTCAATAACATAAGGTACCTTCCACTCTTTTGGTTTCAATGTCATTCTCCTCAATTTACAAGAAGCATGAGAAAAGTGTAATTTTTATCATAAGGAATAATATGGTATGGATATTAACCAATCTATAAAGGTTGATGATAATTTATCATGACATGTTGAGTGTAGATCATCATGAAATGAGAAATAGGTCACCACTAAATAACTATCAAAACTATCTCCATGTGTAAATGTTCGAGGGACTAGAAACCACTAAAATTTAATCTAACATTTTTAAATTATAAATGGGATCTTTTTAAGTTAAATATTATTTATTTAAGTGGGGAAAAACATTGGATCTCTAAATAGTTATTAGTTATTGACTAGTTATTTTACTTGGATGGACTTGTCCATTTTGGAATAAAGCTTCTAGAATTTTAAGCTAATTACCAATAATTATTAGGTGGATGGTAGAGATTTAAACTTCGCCAAATATTTTATAATAATGACATATACACAAATCAAAGGGTTGAGATTTATTTCCAAAGTAAATTTTCTCTCTTTTCTTCTTTTAATTAAATTGATTAATTAAAAAAAAAACATTTGAAATGAGTTATAATTTTTTGGGCATGTGGTATGGTATTGGCTCATAGTATTGTAACAAAGGCTATTTAAAAAATAAGAATATACATCTAAAGTAGGTTAAATCTCCATGATTTAGATGTTATTTTAAATGTATATGTTTTACTTATATATTAATTCTTCTTATAATTAATAATTATTTTAAAAGTTATAATTTAGTTAGTTTTTATGATGTATAATAAAATAAATTTTTTAATGTTTATTATGGATAGATTAAGTTGATCAACTATTTAATTTATATACTTGCACTAATATATAAAGTAACAAATAATTTTTTTTAGAATTTTATCAAAGCAAGAAACTACTATTCTAATAAAAATCCAAATAATACCCAAAAAAAATAGATAATTAAATATTTAATAATGATAATCAAACACATTAATAGAAATTGTTATAAATAAAGTAAAATCATAAAAAAAATGCATGGAATGTTTTTATCATCTTACCTTTTCTCCTTATTATGAAATTCACTAATTAAAAAAATATATTCTCATTTAATATATTAAACTGCAATATTTTAAACCAAAGAAATTCATAATCTCTTACATATGAATGAAAGATACAAAGCTATAAAGTTTTCATTATTTGGAAATGAAATGTCTTACAACTCAAACTACATTTCTTAGGCATGATTTTAATTAAGGATATGAAATCATAACTCTCGTTAACATACTAAACTTTAATTTATTTTACTTTTATAAATAAAACTTGTTTTGAAACTTCTCTGCCTTTCATGTTTTCAAACTACCTTTAATGTCCATGTAAAATTATATCACATCCTCATATTTCCTAGTAGCAACAATTTGTTTAAAATCTTCTCATTTGGAAGCAAATTAATAAGAAATTTTCTTCAACAAAACGTCACTCGAATAGAAACTACAATATTTCTCAATGGCCTTATACCTAAGAAAAATATTAAAGCAAGGGAATAAAACTTCAAAAAATATATATATTTTTTTTCCAATTACATTGCTTCATATCCATTATGGTTATTTGGAAAATTCTCCATAATACTTTAATAGTACGTCTAGGATCTTCTCTAAGGGATTCAAATGGTGTGCTATAAATCTCATACCCAATGCATGTTAATATACCAAATTTATACCCTCTTATGTATAGACACCAAATGGCTATAAAATCACGCACCCATTGCTAGGGTAGGATTATCATCTCCAAAATTTTAATTATAAGTTTCACCAAAATTTTCATTTTAAGTTTCAATGCAATGAAAAACTAAGTTATAATTAAAATAATAATAATTTAATTAATTAATTAAAATGAAATAAAGGATAACTACACTTATTGACAATAATAATGGTTAGTATGCTAACTAATTTTTTTTTGTCTTTTTCTATGGAAGGGAAAAGGAGGACATATAAAATACCTCTTTAAACAAGGTTCTCTTTAAACAAGGTTAGGGTTAGGGTTAGGGTTAGGGTGAAGGGTAGATTCAATTTAATGTTTCATATTTGAGTGTAAGGGAAAATTGAAAAACTATGAAGAGTAATTAGAAGAATATATAGGTTATTTTTAAATTTATAATTAAGTGGTATTATTTTTAAAATATCAAATATATGTATAAATATATAATTATATAAATATATTTATCTAAATTTTTATGTAAATTATTAAAAAATAAAATAGATCTAACAAACAAAAGAGAAGAGGAAAGAATTTTTTTTCGTGGTGAAACAATATGAGGAAACATTAATAGAAGAAGACTTTCCATTCATCAAAGCTCTCCCAATTACAAATGTTTTGTTTTTTTTTTTTTCTTCTTCTGAATAAGTCTAATTCTATTTATATAACATAAAAGTACAATACTACCATAGATTTAGCTGAGTGAGCCTGAAAGTTGGGTTTGATCGTCAAAAAATGCATGGTTCTGGACTGCCCTCGAAGGTGAAACCAGTCCCTTAGAAGCTAGTCTTGCCGCCCTCACAGGGGAAACCGACGTTGAGTTCAGATAATCTAACCATATAAACAAAAATTGACCTATGAAGATAACATTCTTCTCTTTCAACAAAGGAGATCTAAACAGAAATACAAAAAACAACCCATTAAACCTGGGCTTCAGAACCGTGTTCTAGCAGAGGTTGCCGTGGTTACTTGTCATTAGCAGGAGAGGGAGGTTCCTCCACAATGCGGCAGTATTCGTCGCCGCTACCATCTTCATCTTTAGTGGTTGCACAGGTGGTTTTACCAACAGCCTCCTTCACTTGCTCTCGATGCTTATCAGCTCGTTCCATCTCCAGAGGCTCCCATGTATCCTTAGCAGCATCTTTGTCTAGAGGGGACTGAGGATCGGGAGCAGAAGAGGGGTTGAAGCCATCAGCTTCCTCCTGAAGGGTGATGGTGATATAAGCGGTTATTACAGGCCTATCCATAGTGCATTCAAATTGGAATTCAGCTCTTTGGGAGGTTTGGCGGAGGGGAATTTGAGCAAACGGAGTGGAGACAGGGGAAACAAAGGGTTGGGAGACTGGTTGCAAAGGAGATGCAGCATGGTGAGGCTGGAAGCCCTGGGTAGAATGCGCTTGCCCAGCAAGGCTGGCTCTTCCTCTTTGGTGCCTAGTTTCCAGATAATGGCCACGAGAGAAATCCTCAGAGGAGGAATCGGTGCTGGAGGAAGACCGGGAGAGAATAGCTCATCCCCTGCTACTGCCTCGATGACTTCTCATCCTATGTCTGAGCTGAGGCATTTTGGCAATGGAGTGCAGGCTATGGGGACTGAAATGCAGACGGGAATGACACTGAGCGGATAAGAAAGGCATGGCAAGCTGAGTACAGGGCCGAGACTTCGTGCAATAAAGTGCACTCTAAGTGAAATGAAAATCCGGCAGAGTTTCAATGCAACAGATCAGCGAACAACGTCTCCATGTGGGCATTTGAGCACTTGGCTCGGCACAAGCAGGAGGATAGGAGCTACTCTATGGAGCAAGAGACCTGTAAACGGGGTGGACATGAATTGAATTGCTGTGTTTTCACGCCATTAAAAACCAGAGGGGTGGCTCGAATTGGCGGTGGAGCGAATTGAAAATGCAAATGCTGAGCAGGTTGGCCACATTTAATGAAGAGTAAATGCACCTTTGGGTGGCCATATGGCCACCCCTCGCGGTCGACATTGGGATCCTCCCAGGGACGAACTTCCCATCCATTTCAATAAACATCTGCATCCGGAATCCCAATTACAAATGTTGGAGCACACACATGTATGGAATTCAAATGTGATTTATACAACTCTGAGGTATATAAATTATTTCGTCTAAGGACCCATATGTTTATGCCTCAATAACATAAGGTACCTTCCACTCTTTTGGTTTCAATGTCATTCTCCTCAATTTACAACAAGCATGAGAAAAGCATAATTTTTATCATAAGGAATAATATGGTGTGGATATTAACCAATCTATAAAGGTTGATGATAATTTATCATGACATGTTGAGTGTAGATCACCATGAAATGAGAAATAGGTCACTATCAAATAACTCTCAAAAATATCTCCATGTGTAAATGTTCAAGAGACTAGAAACCATTAAAATTTAATCTAACATTTTCAAATTATGAATGGGATCTTTTTAAATTAAATATTATTTATTTAAGTGGGGAAAAACTTTGGATCTCTAAATAGTTATTAGTTATTGACTAGTTATTTTACTTGGATGGACTTGTCCATTTTGAAATAAAGCTTCTAGAAATTTAAGTTAATTACCAATAATTATTAGGTTGTGGATGGTAGAGATTTAAACTCCACTAAAAATTTAATAATATTGACATATATGCAAATCAAAAGGTTGAGATTTATTTTGAAAGTAATTTTTCTCTTTTTCCTCTTTTAATTAAATTGATTAATTAAAAAAAACATTTGAAGTGAGTTATAATTTGTTGGGCATGTGGTATGGTATTGACTCATAGTATTGTAATAAAGGTTATTTAAAAAATAAGAATACACATCTAAAGTGAGTTAAATTTCCATGATTTAGATGTTATTTTAAATGTATATGTTTTACTTATATATTAATTCTTCTTATAATTAATAATTACTTTAAAAGTTATAATTTAGTTAGTTTTTATGATGTATAATAAAGTAATTTTTTTGATGTTTATTATGGATAGATTATGTTTATCAACTATTTAATTTATATGCTTACACTAGTATATAAAGCAACAAATATTTTTTTGTTAAAATTGTATAAGGCAAAAAACTACTATTCTAATAAAAATCCAAATAATACCAAAAAACAAAGTATAATTAAATATTTAATAATGATAATCAAACACATTAATACAAATTGCTATAAATAAAGTAAAATCATAAAAAAAGAATGCATGGGATATTTTTATTATCTTACCTTTTCTCCTTATTATGACATTCACTAATAAAAAATATATATTCTCATTTAATATATTAAACTGCAATATTTTAAACCAAATAAATTCATATTCTCTTACATATAAATGAAAGATACAAGGCTATAAAATTTTCATTATTTGGAAATGAAATGTCCTACATCTCAAACTACATTTCTTTGGCATGCTTTTAATTAAGGATATGAAATCGTAACTATCGTTAACATACTAAACCTTTAATTTATTTTACTTTTATAAATAAAACTTGTTTTGAAACTTCTTTACCTTTCATGTTTTCAAATGTCCATGTAAAATTATAACCTAAAATCACATCTTCATAACTTTTACCCTATACTTATATCTCTAGTAAACTATTTGAAATACCACTTTATTGCTTTGGCATGCCTTTAATTAAGGACGTGAAACCATAACTCATGTTAATATATTGTCAAGTGGGTGTATGTCAAGTGGTAGGGAGGAGTCCCTATTATCCTCCCCACCGAAGTTCCATTCCCATCTAGATTGGCATGGTCCATCAAAGATAATAAACTCACCTAAACAAGGGAGGGTGGTTTTTCTAGTATTGATCTCCAATACAATGAACCAAAAAATAAAAATAAAAATAATCGATTCAATTAAACATTTAGAACTTGAGTTGTGATAAATAAGTTAATTGAGTCAAACTGGTTCTCTCTCCAATAATCACTAGAGCTATAACTCATCATTCATTCAATCAATAACTAAAGTCCCAACTCAGCCTAATTTGAACTCACAACTGCCACTCGATCTTGTAGTCAAACTGAAGAAGGGTCCACATAACTGATCCTCCAACATTATGCATGAACTAAATTCTAAATCACGATTCATATCATGCTAAGAGAAGGACAACCCGTGGTATTTATTTCTAAGGAACAATCTAGAGAATGTCTTACACACTACAATTTTCAACACTCCCTCTTAAGGAGGAAGGGATTTTGTACACCTCCAAACTTGTCTCTGAAATAGATGAAATTATTTCTTGCCAATGCCTTGGTCAAGATATTTGTTGTCTACTCCTCTACTGGAATGTATGGTAGCTTCACTATCCCTTTTTATATAATATATTTGAGATGATAATACCTAATCTCGATATGCTTAAAGTGATCATAAAACATTGGAAGATCAGAGAGCTTAATATAACTTCGAATCTCATAATGTATCATAATAGGCTCCATCACATGTCTGAAAAGTACCACAAGAAACTTCATCATCCTGATAGCTTCTCACATTGCCAAATTGGTAATAATGTACATGGCCTCTGCTAAACTAAGTGTAGTTGATCTTTTCTTCCTATTGTACTAGGAAGCAACTACTAACCCAATGTTGAATACACAACCTTAAGTAATCTTCCAATATGTGGAGCTCCTTGCCCAATATGCATATGTGAAGCCCTCAAGCCTCACTTAATCTTCATTTTCGTGCCATAATCCATAATCTATTGTGCCTCTTGAATATCTCAAAACACACTTCAAAAAATCCCAATGAACTCTAGTTGGCTCCATCGTGAACTGACTCAAATGGTTCACTACAAAACAAATATCAAGCCATGTGTTGAAAAAATACACCAACGACCTAATGAGCTATTTGTGTACTATAACATCTACTCGCTTTGATATACTAGCATCCACCTTACTCTAGCTTGTGACTAGAGGCATCAACATAGTCCTACAATCCTGCATATGAAACCTCCTGAGAATATCATGTGTGTACTTGCCTCGTCTCAAAAAGGTCTCACCATCACCCTACTAAACGTACAATCCAAGGAAATAATGCATAAGCCCTATATCCTTAATATCAAACTCCCTTTGCAAGGTCTTCCTTGCAATCCAAAATCAAGCTAACTGCTCCAGTAAGTATAAAATCATAAGCGTAGAGAACTAGAATGAGATGAAGCCCTCCAACCATGATGTAGTATAGGTTGGGATCCGCCTCACTCTTAGTGAAGCCCAATCCTTGAAGGTAGCTATCAATACAAGTATATCATGCTCTTGGAGCCTGCTTGAGCCCATAAATAGCTCTCTTTCGCCTACACACATGTGTGTCTCTATTGAACTGCTCAAACCCCTCTGGCTGCTCCATATAGATATCCTCCTCAACCACTCCATTGAGAAATGTTTTCTTCACATCCATCTAGTGGATATTTCACCCCCTCTATGCTACCAATGCTAAAATCATCTTGATGGATGAATATCGCACTATTGGGGCAAAAATATCATCATAGTCTATGCCCTCAACCTGTGAGAAGCCTTGGACACAAACATGGCCTTATACTTCTCCACACTCCATATGCTCTATGCTTCACCTTGTACAACCAATGTGAGCCTACTACTAATTTACCCTTTGTTCGCGGCACAATCTCCCATACATCGTTCTTTATGATGGAGGAATATTCTGCCACCATGGAACCTTTCCAAACCTGCTGAGAGGCTACCTCCTCATAACAAGAAGGATATGTTTCTAAAAACTCTATCATCAGTGCCATATACCTAGTGTACCTTTGTGGTTGCTTTATCTGCATGAACATAGAGCTGGGAGCTTCAACATGATCTTGGGCATCCTCAATCAACCTGTCATCCCACTTGGCCTTATTCCTCCTTGTGCTAGAAGTCTCTGATTAACTATCTTTCCGCTCTCATCCTGATCTACCCTCCTCATCATCGTGCTAGTAATCATGATGTGCAACCCTATTTCCACCTACCTGAGACTTAGTCTGTGATCCTATCTTAGGCTCCTCCTTGGGAGTGAATAACTCCTCCTCAGTTTCTCCAACCTGCTCTCACTCTAAGGAATCTCTCAAAGCTTTTTCCTCCTCAAACCTCATGTCTTGACTAACAATTATATTCTTGAGTGATGGAATATACAACTTGTACACCTAAGATGTCTCACTGTAACCCACGGAAATATGCTTTTCAATTGTGGGCTCTAGCTTCTTCCTACTATCTTTGGACACATGGCAATAAAATTTTATGATAGAGATATGAAAGTTTGAAACATCAGGCTTCTTTCCTGTGAAAGCCTTCTCTGATCAAACTAGTCCAAGCACCCTCTATGGACTCTTGTTTTGAAAAAATACTGCAGTGTTGCATGCTTTTCCACACAAGAACATAGGTAGTCCTTGATCATGTAACATGGCCTTGGCAAGTCCAACTATACTTTGGTTCTTCCTCTCAACCACCCAATTTTGTTGAGGGTTATGTGGTGTTTTCCTTGTCACATAAGTCCTTGAAGGTGATGGAGACATATTCCCCACCATTATCACTCATTAGTAATATTGTTACCGATGAAATAGGTAACCTGACCTCAAAATGGGAACTCTAGCCCAAAAAGTCTCAAAAAACATGAAAAAACACCCAAAAAAAAGTGTGTCTTCTAGAACGCACTTGGTTTTTTTTTAAGGTCAAATTTCAACATTTTATAAAATTATGCTAAAAACAAAATTGTTTGTTGAAAAAAGGATTGAAAAAACACCCTCAAAACAAAACCAGTTGATGCTGGAATAACAAAAAATAAATTGTGTCATAATTTTGACACTTGTAACAATGGAATTAAAGACAACATATTAGGACATTTTTTAAAATCGTAAATTTCTAACATTTTTTATAGATGATGTTAATGATAAACAAATAAATGTTTGAAGGGCTTATCATTTCGAACAATTTTCATCCATGTTGTTAAACATAAAATATCTTGACTCTAAACAACCCCAAAATTGTAATTATTGTCAACCATAACATTAAAGATAAAATCTGGTAGCACATAAAAATCTTAATGAAAAGTTGTAAATCTAAAGTTTTTCAATCTTAAGTGTTCAACATACTTGAACAATGAAATTATGGAGAAATTATAAGACTTAACAATTTTAAAAAATGAACAAGTAAATGAAAAAATTATCATTGAACAGAAACAAGTAAGAGTAATTTTAATTTTAAAGGATAAAAAATTATCTTTTTTCAAATCTTAGCATAAGACAAATTTAAATGTAATTTCAACCAAAACCTAAAAAACAAGCACCAAAACAAAGTGTTCCCTTTCAATGACGCATATAATTATTAAAAATTTTAAAAGTATCTTATACCAAATGGTAAAAATACATAATATCATTGTAATATCACTGCATAATCTAAAAATTCAACATTAGTTTCTATTTTCTATTTTACTTATAATTAAAATATCAACATTGGTACATTGAATATAACATAAATTATTTTTGTAATTCATTGTTGCATTGTCGATATTCTAAAAGATGAATTCTTCATAATTAAAACATATAATCCAACAAACATAGAAATGTCTCACAACTTCATGAAAAATGAGATGGAAGTCAAAAATTTTATTTCAAGTTACCATGCAAACATGAATTACATAAAAGTGTCTTAGATAGTTATTCAAAATCAACCATAGGTTTTGGCACACCATCATAACCTACATCTTCAGATGAATGGCTCGATGCAGATGAAGATGATCCATATTCTTCTCTTTCATCAACTAGTGCTCCATTTGAGTCAACATGCATGCCCACCATTTCGGAGTTCAAAAGTATTATAGATCTACGTCTACATTCTGTAGAGTCCCATCTCAACAGTAATTGTTATGGTAGCAATTTCTTCAAAATATTTATGGTCTGCAACCGAAGAGTTCCTCTCTTTGTCAAATTGAAGTCATACACAAGTATGTCAACATCCTCCAATTTTAAGACATCTGTGCGGTGATGATTTATATTTGTGCCCTTTCTTTTTCTCTTTCTGCCAATTCTTTTTTCAACTACCATCTCTGGCTTGTACACACCATTGAAAGGGTGGGTACTTGTGGCATACCAATGTACATCAACAGCTGTAATATCTTCATTTTCATTAATGACCTTTATAACCTTGGCAATCCAGAATGGATAGCCAAGTGGATCTTCATCTGCTAACACTGTTATCATGCAACCCTCCTTAAGATCCCGCACAGAACCCCTGTAAAGGTCTTCCATGGTTTCACGTTGTGCACGTAATCTTCTAGAACAAATATAGATGTCTCTTTCCTCTACCTGTGGGGAATTAATAATGGTTTGAGGTTGTTGTTTTTCAACATTGTGTGGTTCCTGATGTTCATGTTCATTTGGCATATTTTGTGGCAAAAAAAAGGATTCTTCAAAAGCGTATCCCCATTTATTGATCTTGAAATCATATCACTTTGATTACTGAAAAAATACTCCCACCAAACTGAATCAGCAACATCGAAGTACTCATATGTATCTCTAATACATCTTTTAATTTCCTCTAGACATTTAGAATAATTTATGTTTCTCTTCTGTCTTCGTGCATTATGGAGTTCAAAAACTGACTGTAATAACAATATCTTTGATGAAAATATTGGATACTCTGGAATGAACTTCAAAAATGATAAACCTGATGATGGTCCCCATTCTTCAACAGTTGAATACTTCTTGCCCCATATAAGTGTTATCCCATCAATTTTTTTGATACGAAATTGATGCTGGAAGCTAATGTCGTTAAGTTGTTCAATGCATTTCTCCTCACCATGTGATCCAAAAATAAACCTTCGCATGTCAATAGTTTCTTCCAACACATGAAAAATAGGCTCTGGAATGTACGATTTCTTAATACATTAAATTAATGATGGCAGGATCCCAACACCTTTCCTCCTCAATGTTACTGAAAAACAACTGAACATTTGATCAATATGATCATGAGTATGCCCAACAAGAAGGAAACCAACCTTTATCTTTTTAAAAATCCCCAATTCAACGAGCATGTTTAGATACCCAAAAAGAACTTGATTTGTGTTCTCACGACTTGTGTTGTCTAATTGTAAATACAAAACTTCAGGAAGAATCGCAGACCAATGAGTAACCACATCATGGATTATAGTTATGTTCAGATTTGCATCATTGTGAATATTTGGAGTTGTGAAAAAAACTCTTGGGAACATATTCTCATTAAATACCATACAACCAACCAAGTGAAACTGAATGAAATTTTCCTCCTGTAATTTTTTTAGCTTGCGGAAAAAATGTGGAAGAAGTGTTTTCTTTTGGTTCACACCATCAATTATCAATCCCATATATTTATTTGGATGATCATAACACTTCTTTCGATGTTTATACAACTTTTTCCTTTCACTTGTTTGCTGATTGCAATGGTCTTGAAGTTCTTTGACAATGGAATATGTACACAAAATAAAAGAAACATATGAATAAATATATTTTCATAGTTGATAAGTATCAAATTTTAAAAAACAATGTTTTGAACACATACCTCTTTCCGCCCCTTGACATTTATCTCTTTTTGCTTTAAGAGAAGCACATGTGCTGTAAATCCCCATCCTTGTCTTCTTAGGAATACGAACATTATTGAATTCAGTTTTCCATATCCTTGTAAAATAATAATATGTAATAAAATTACCAATTCCTTCAACAGCTTCTGCATAATCTTTGTATAACATGAATATTTCTCGTCTTGAAAAATTATCTGGAATATGTATTGTGTCTTTATTTGGCATACACTCTCCATGATTTGAAAATAATTCTTTCATCCATGTCTTAGTAGTATTTGCAAATGGCCCCACCTCCCGTTTATAACGTGCTTCTGAATAATATGTGGGATCCCTTTCCAATCTATCCTGGATTCTTGACAAATGACAATTACCAATTGAATACAACATTTTGAACGCCTTTCTACAAAGCAATACATTCCCAATATGATAATCATAACCTGCTAGTGTAGATTGCATGCAACCCACTAAATATGAATTTTGCATGCTTTTATTCATTGACATATATGTTTTCCTTTTATCCAAAACAAAGTTGAAATCCATATTTTTCAAGAAATCCCTTCAACAACATCCACTTGAAATCAAATGAATGACAAAACTTCTTTTCGTGAGATATTTTGTCCTCACCCTTGTATAACTAGAATTCTTTGGATTGATATGAAAAGGTCTACTCCTACTCCTAGTTGCAATATTTGCTTGCAACGGCTTTATCATTCCATCATCCTTTGTAAAAGTAGTTTCATCACCATTAGGAGGAATATTATCCCCACTATCATCATCCTCAACATAGTTAAGAAATTCATCAACATCATTTCCTGGAAAATTTTCTTTACAATCATCAGTTGAAGAAAACATTTCACAAGAATCATCGGCACTTTTGTAACCCCGACTCAAAATAAATTCTTCACCATCTTGACCCATGCTTTCAAATTCTTCCCTGGGAAGATTCAATTCTTCATCACCATGAGTGTCTTTGAAATGGTCACTGGGAGAAAATGCACTATTCAGATCTGTGCCTCTAAAATTATCGTTTGCAAGAAACTCTTCATCCTCCCCTTCCTCAGTGGTGCTCTCATAATCCTTGGAATTAGGCATAAGTGGAAGCTTTGAATTTGTATTCACTAGAATTTCTTCATCCTGCCCCTCCCCTTCCTCACTGAAGCTCTCATAATCCTTAGGATTAGGACTAAGTGAATGCCTTGAATCTATATTTATTGGAAATTCTTCATCCCCCCCTTCATCAGTGGTTAAATTATAATTGTTATGATTAGGATGAAGTGAAAATTTTAGCTTTGGAAATTCATCCCCGTCTTCATCAGTGGTGCTAGCATAATCCTTAGGATTAGGACAAAGTGGATATTTTGACGCTGCAAATTCTTCATTCCCCTCTTCCTCAGTGGTGCTGACATAATCCTTAGGATTAGGACGAAGTGCATATTTTGACTCTGCAAATTATTCATTCCCCTCTTCATCTGTGGTGCTGACATAATCCTTAGGATTAAGACAAAGTGGAAATTTTGACTCTGGAATTTTTTCGTCCCCCTCTTCATCAGTGGTGCTAGCATAATCCTTAGGATTAGGACGGAGTGGATATTTTGATGCTGTAAATTTTTCATTTCCCTCTTCATCAGTGGTGCTGGCATAATCCTTAGGATTGGGACGAAGTGGATGTTTACTTTGAAACATTATCATTCCCCTCTTCATCAGTGGTGCTCGCATAATCCTTACGATTAGGACGAATTTGATATTTTGACTATGGAAATTTTACATCCCCCTTTTCATCAGTGGTGTTGGCATACTCCTCAGGATTAGGACAGAGTGGATATTTTGACCTGCAGATTCTTCATTCCCCTCTTCATTTGTTGTTCTCGCATAATCCTTAGGATTAAGCTGAAGTGGATATTCTTCATCTCCCTCTTCATCAATGGTGTCATCATAATCCTTGGGATTAGGACGAAGTGAAACTTTTGACTCTGGAAATTCTTCATCATGCCCTTCATCACTGTTGCTTTCATAATCCTTAGGATTAAGAGTAAGTGGTATAATTGGCGCTCGATTTACAGAAATTTCATTTTGCTGCGCCTCATCAATTTTTTTCTCATCATCTTTAGGATTACGACCAAGTCGATTTTTTGACTCTCTATTCATGGTGAACGAACTCCCATTATATTCATCACTCTGAATAGAGTTGTTGCGTGACGAAGATGTTGATGTTGTACAAAGAAAAACTTCGCTATCAGAATAAACCATGGCTTTCATCAAGAATAGGTTGAATGATAAAAATTCCTCTCCCACTTACAATATATAGCTTAAAGACTGAAAATTTCCCTCCAAATTTTCCCTCCAAAAAAATTCACGAAAAAATTTCCCTCCAAAATTTTCATTTCGAATATTTGGTACAAATATTAGTCAAAAAATGTATTTAACATTTTTTTTAATAAACTGTTTGTGTTGAAATATTTTACTGATATTTATATTCAAAATATCCACAAAATATTTCTATCATGGATGCCTTCCAAACTAAAATAATGTTTTTATTTCAATGATTTAACATTGACTAGATGTAAGTATTAACTATAATATTACTATAATATCTACATGCAAATATTAACTATAATGAAAACATGTAAATATTTCATCTAAAATATATTTCCAAATTTATTAATAAAGTGTTGGTCTTCAAATATTTCACCATACTTTCTATTCAAAATATACACAAAATATTCCTTTCATGCATGTCTTCGAAACTAAAATAATTTTCTTATTTGAATGGTTTAAGATTGACTACATGTAAATATTTACAAAAATAACAACATATAAATATTAACTATTTAAACTATAATATTAACTATAATTAACTACATGTAAATATTTTAGATTTTAAAATTTAATTCCATGATTTTAAACATTGAGTACATATAAATATTAACTATGATAACTAAATGCAAATATTAACTATTTTATCTATAATATTAATTATAATTAACTACATGTAAGTATTTCATATTTTAATTTTTAATCTAAGATTATATTTGAATTATTCAACATTCAGTACATGTAAATATTAAATAAAATATTAACTATGATAACTACATGCAAATATTAAGTATTTTAACTATAGTATGAACTATAATAAACTAAATGTAAATATTTTAAATTTGAAATTTTAATCCCACATTCATTAAACAGTGAACCAATCAGATAATATTCGCTATATAATAAAAATGATTGTTTCTATTCATCACATCACATCAAGTTTTCTGGTATTTGTTAGAGCAGATTTCTAGAGGTGTTGCGTTGGCATTGGTAACTTCGTGGAGGCATTGCATTGGCATTAGAGGCGTTGTATTGCTATTGGTAATTTTGTGGAGGTGTTGCATTGGCATTGGTAACTTCGTGAAGGCATTGCATTGGCATTGGAGGCGTTGTGTTGCTATTCGTAATTTTGTGGAGGCGTTGTGTTGGCATTGGTGACAACAATTTTTTGCATTTCAAAGGTTAGTTTTTCTTCTATTCTGTCAATTTAAAGACGATTTTGGGGAAAATCTGTTTTTCTATAGTTTTTTGTGTCCAAAAACTATTTTTTTAAGGTTTTTAGTTTCAAAAACCATAATTTTTTTATATTTTTTTAGTGAAAAAAACGCAAAAAGAACTAGACTTTTTAGGGTTTTAAGGACAAAAATTTAGAAATTTTTTTCTTTTTTAAGACTTGTAGGTTCATCTAGACAGAAAAATCCATAAAACGACCATGTACATTAAAAAAAATAGTAATATTATAACATTTTTTATTTGTTTTTTTTATCATAAATATATTAGTGGTTTCATTATTTAAAATGTTTTTTCTTTAGTTGAGAATTTTTTGATTTTATATTCTATTTTATTTTTAATTTTTTTAATTTTGAATCTTAGTTTTATTCTTTCTAATTTTAAATCTTCAATTTTTTTTTTCTTTATTGTTTTGTTATATATCATATTTTTTTCTTTTTTTTTTAATTGTATTTTATATAGTTTTTTTTTTTTTTTTTAATTTATTGTATTGTTATATTAAAACAAATGTTTTTTAATTTTTGTTTATTATATTGTATTGTTTTTTTCTTTTAATTATACAATGTTTAAAAACAAAACATAATTGTTATTTAATAAATTGTTTTTTTTTTAATATATTTGTTATATTTTGATATTTTTAACAATTATTTTTTTTTTATTAAATAATGTTTTAATAATTATTTATTAATTATATTATATTTAAAAAAAATTAAAAATTAAAAAAAAATTTACAAAAAAAAAAAAATTAGAAAAAAATATATATATATCCATTGGCCATAGATGCAGATCAATCTGGGCGAGGGCCCTGTGGCCGGCTGGGTAGCCCTCGTGGCGCCGCCCGCCAAGAATCGGCCCGCCTGCCTAGTGGGGGCCCTGGGACCGGCTGGGCAGCCCCCGTGGCACCGCCCGCCGGCCTCCGACACCCCACGGGCACGATATGCATGCATCTACGACCACATTTTTGTTTTAATTTTTTTTTTTTTTTTTAAATTTGTTTGAATAAAACAATTTTTAATTTTTGTTTTTTTAATTTGTTTTTTAAATTAGTTTTTTTTTTTTAATTTTGTTTTTTAAATTTTTTTATCTTTAATTTGTTTTAATAAAACAATAAAAATTTAATAAAAACATTGTTATATAATAATTGTTAAAAATATCAAAATATAACAAATATAATTAAAAAAAAAATTATTGAATAACAATTATGTTTTGTTTTTAAACATCATATAATTAAACAAAAAAACAATACAATATAATAAATAAATAAATAAAACATTTGTTTTAATATAACAATACAAAGAAAAAAGAAAAAAACTATATAACAATACAATAAAAAAATTAAAAAAATATATAATATTATAGCATTTGTTTTTAACATTTAAATATTTAAATTTCTTTAATTTTTTTAATTTTTTTTAAATTTAAGTATTAAAACAACATTATAACAAATTTAATTTTTTCTTTTATTTTGTTTAATTGCTTTTATTTTATTTTGTTTATTTTTATTTAATTACTATGTAATGTGAAATAGAAATTTGTAATTTTCAAATATATTAAAAGATTATATAAATTTATAAACTTTAATATTAATTGTTTGTAATTTTAAGTTTATAATTTTTTATTTAATTGCTATGTAAAGTAAAATAAATTTTTATTTTATTTTATTTTGTTTATTTTTATTCAATTGCTATGTAATGTAAAATTAAATTTTAAAATATATTAAAATATTATAAGTTTTTTTAATAAAATCATTACCTTAAAAAAAAAAAAATTTAATTTTAACATTTGTTATAAATAGTTAGTAATGTTTTTGTTTTTTTTTTTTAATATTAAACAAAAATTGAAGTTTGAAAATAATAGTTTATTTTTTTTAAATTGTTTTATACAATTTAAACATATTTTTAATTTTTTTATAAAATGTATTCAAAACATATTATATAGATATATATACATACGATTTATAATATTTTGTTTTTAAAAGAAATTTTTTATAGTTAATTTTACTGCTTTAATTTCAAGCTATTTAATTTTAGAAATAAATTTTGTTTATTAAATGATTTTATCCGCATTATTTTTCCATTAACATATATATATATATATTATAAGGAAAATGGCATCAAAAAAGATTTCTGTGAATGTTTCTGCACCTAGGGCAGCAACTCTCAAATCTACAGCTGCAGCTCAACGCACTATGGATACAACTCCCAAATATAAAGTTGCAGCTGGACGCACTATGGACACTGTTGGACACAATAAGGACATTGTTGCACACACTAATAAAAGTCAAGCAAGTGGGGCACCAGGTTCATTAAAGCTTATTTCTGATTGGAAGAACGCCGAGGAAATAGATAAAACCGATTTCTCATGGTATCTTGAAGACAGTGAAACGGAGGCTGATATACACATCTATCTGATTTGTGGTATTACTAACTTAAATGAGCCATATGATGTGATGGGCAGAGTACGAGACATATGTATGGTCCCGAATACAAACAATATTTATGTTCTTGCAAGGAAGGCTCAGAAACGTGAGAAGGTTAGATATCGTCTATTAATTGTCAAGTATGACACAGATGAAATATTTTCAAAATTTTCTAAATAAATATCAAGCAACATTGCAAATAACATTGTAAGTATGCTTATTTGTATTTTCTCTATGCATTATTGTAAGGATGATTCAATTTTTTATAAATTATTGATCATTGACATGTTTTATTTTGTTTCATAGGATTTTGTTCCGATTCTTTCAAACATGTTTAAAGGTATTTATATGTTGTGCCAAATGTTATGGATGTGATCAACACTTTCCACAAAGACAAAGCAGAGGAAAGGAGATTGAAGCAAAGAGAAATAGCTCGTGACACTGCAACAATACAAAGAGGGGATCAACCAAGAGTCACTAAGGTGGGTCAATCTAGTAAACTTAAACATGTTTCTTTTGAAGGTATCAAGCATTAAACAGAAAATTATGATAGAATTAGTGAGGAGGAGATTAGAACTGTTGTGCAAAAGGAGAAAATAGATCAGACACCAAAAAGAAAAATTTCCAAAGATATCTCTCTTTTACCTCATGAAGGAGAGCTTGTTTATAAAAAAACTGATATGTTATCCAATAAGACTAGGAAATAAAATATTGGTGAACCTGTAAAGGTCATGAGCAGCAGTGAAGAACAAACTGAAAGCTCTCACGAAAGCAGAGAAATCATAATACGAGGTGTTGAGTTAGAGGATGGCATTATTAAAACAAAACAAAATGCTATTCGACAAGAGTTGAGGAAGAATAAATTAATTCTTGGTGGCCAAAAATTTGAGCTTAATGTTAACCAATTTTATGGCCCAGATGAAGGACAATCTCAATATCAAATTAGAAAGGCCCATCACCTACATGTACATAATCTGAAAACATTGTTCAGGTTCAATCCATATGCGCGTGTGGTGGATTATGTGGTTCTTGTCGATCCATGTCAGGTTCCCAACAAACAAGCATTTGACAAGGCAAAATGTTTTGATTATAAATATTATGTAATTGGAGGAAACCATTCAATAGAGGCTAAAAGACAATTGATTGCAGAATATCCCAATAACTATCTTTTTCAAACAGTGAAATGCATCATTTACGCTGGCTTAACAGAAATAGAATCAAAGTTATTGGCATGGGATCATAATGTAGATAATGAGTACAGAATGAAAATGACTTTCATCCAAAGGGTCAGATTTATTCATAATGAATTCATAGAAAAATGTGGTGGGGATAAGACACAAGTTAGTGTAGCATTTCGAAAGGAATGTTTAATGGAAATAGGTTATCAAATTGATGAAAAAAAAGAAAAAGATGGAAAATTGAATACAAATTTCTTCAGAGGCACAGATAACATTTTTCAGTTGGCATTTAGAACTGTGGAGGTATGGGATTTGATTGATGAGATTTTTGATCGGTGGGAGAATATTTCCATAAAAAATCAAAAGGTTAGAAAGAGTAAACCCATAATATGTACCAACAGTAAGGGGGGTCCTGAAATGAAGCAGCTTCCAGAGGATATGACTATCACACCTTGGAGAACAATGCAAGGTGTGAAGAATGATAAATTAGTCAAATCAGTATTAGCCCGTGTGAAGTCGGGTGAATTATCAATGGAAGAAATGTGTGCAGAATTTCAAAAGTAAGTTTCTTGAATTATTTCTTTCATTATAATTTTATTTTAAATAAAACATAATGATGTTGGTATAATTTGTTATACATGTCAATATATTAACATTTTTAACTTGATTTATTCAGTCAGAAAATTTATATGAAAATACAAGAACACATGGTTAAAATGTTGAATGAAGACAATTGGGATGATGTTGTACGCAACTACCCAGAAGCAAGTTCTACATCAACACTAAAAGAGTTTTATATTGCATTTAATAAGGTATGTTGATTTATAAATTCATTTTATTCATATTTAAACTATTTTTATTTTATTACTTATACACACACACACACACACACACACACACACACACACACACATATATATATATCATTAAAGATGTCGAAGAAGGATGGAAATGGAGTACCAGATATTTTCAAAAGCTTTATTGAAAAAATTAAGATGGAGAACATGAGAAGGAAGCGTCTTATGAATGTTGAACTAGATCCTACTCTTAATCATTACATTTGGAATGGGCTCGACATTGTCCAATATCAAATAATACAAGGTGACTGTGAAGACATTGCATCACTAATACCTAAAAGGGAATATGGCCTAGTTATTGCAGATATTCCTCATGGTTTCAATTTCCTAGACATTGAATATGATAGAGAACCATATACTTATCAAGCTTTTAGTAAAGTGGTTACGGGTTTTCAAGAAGTGACAACATCACCACTTTGGCGATTTGTGACATTTCATTCAGACACACAATTTCCAATGTTATTAACAAGCTTCAAGGGTAAAGCAAACTCAAGGTTGCAACCTACATGGTAGGATTTTGAAATTGTATGTTTGATTCCTCCTAAATTTTTTTATTCATGTAAAATTTAATTGAACTTTTACTATGTTATGTTATAGGAAAAAGTCAAATATTGTTTCTTCCGAAGATCAGCCTATTATAAATGATTGTGAGTTCATCCATGTTGAATGTTGGACAAAAGACGATAGCTATAAGCATATTATTATGAATCAAGTAGATGGGAAGAGTCATAGTCAAGTATTGGTTTATGATGCAGTGGTAAGAAAACTAACATATGAGGATAAAGATGCAAAAAGAGATATAGTTAACATTTATCAAAAACCACAAGCATTGATTAACTATCTTATAGATCTATGTTCAAATGAAGGAGAATGGGTTTTGGATTTATTCTCAGGTTCAGGTAAGTTTTATTATACAAATTTAAATTTAAATATTGTCTTTTTTACTTTTTATGTTTCCATACTAATTTTTTTACTTATTTTTTGTGCTTGATGATTAGGTACAACACTAGCATGTTGCCTACTAAAAGGAAGAAATTGCATTGCCATTGAGAAAGACCCAGTTCAATGCAAATTTATTCAACAAAGAATTAACGCTCTTAAATTCCTTCCAGATGCGAAGCAAGAAGTTGGTTTGAGGAAAGGAGATTTTAATGAATCACGTGTGGCAAAAAAGCAAAGGAACCTCAACCACCATTATATGGAATGATTGGAAATGGACACTTTGGAAGATTTGTTGATATGAAAGATCCATTAGAAGACGACAATGATCAAAATGAAGAAGAAAATGTTGCGGAAGAAGCCATCAATGTTGTTCTAGATGATGTTGAAGATGTATTAGTTGATATTGTTGATGATGTTTAAGTTATGCTTGCAAACAAAGCTTATTTTTTAGAACTATTAGTCAGTTTTACTTGTAATGTTTAGACTTTGATATTTTATGAGAACAACCCTTTTTTTTTGCAAAAAACATGTGATTGCTATTATTTTTTGACATAAAATTAAATAAAAATGTTGTTTTCTTAAGTTTTTTTGTTAAGATTCTCCCAAAAAATTAGTTTATTTAACATGTTTTTTCCAACAAAAACTCTGTAAAAGTGTATTTTTTTCATTGTATTTATATTGAAAAATTGTATTTTTTTGTCATATGGTTCAAAATATTGGTTTTTTAGCGACAATTTTTTGATGTGCATTGAAAAATTATTTAACAATACATAAACATATAGAAAATATAAACTTCAGAATATTGACCCTTTTTCCATCTTTTATCTATGTGAAAAAGTGAAGATATCATTACAAGTTTTTATTTTAATTTTAATTTTTAATTTTTTATTTTAAAACACAAGTACATAAATGCACTTAAAAATAAACATCTCACAGAAGAAGAAGACATTAAAAAATCTATAGTGTCAAAATCAATCCTATAAAAAAATGTTGGTGATGATACACCACCACTATTCGAAATCGACATAAAAAACATCACATAAAAAAAAATTAATAAATAAATAAATAAACAAAATGAAAAAAACTTAAAGTGCCAAAAACATGCTCAAATTTTTTTTTCTTGATTCTGCATCGCCACTTTTTCAAAATCAGGTGTTTTTCTTGATATTTCAAAAATTAGGTAACAATGAGGTTACCTATTTCATCGGTAACATTGTTTAGTGCCTTGATTTTATTCTTGGTTCATTTTTATACAAAGGCCTTAAACTCTATGAACTTGGTTAAGACCTCGTCCTTCTTCTTCATACAAAATATCCAATTTTTCCAAGAATAATCATTTATGAAAGTAACATAGTACATGTGTTTCATGAGTGATGGAGAAGAGAAGCACCCACATACATCTGAATGCACCATTTCTAAAATCCCTTTGACTTTGTCGTCTCAAGCTTGGAAATATGACTTAGCATAATTACAAAGGGTGCATCCCTTGCACACTCTATTATTGTTAATACTATATTGTGGTAGCTCTATGGATATCTTCTATAGGATATTCAACACCCCATGATGCAAGTTTCCCATGTGTCTATTCCAAATTTCTCCTACATCTCTACTCTTCCCCCCTGCTACCTTGCTACTCAAGGGGGTGCATGTCTGGACCTGCAACCTATAGAGATTATTCATCCACATGGCTATCTACTTTACTGATCTAGAATCTATATGCTCGAGGTGAGCCTTACCTCTGTTGAATATGACATTATAACCCTTTTCCTTTAGGGTTGGCATCGAAACAAGGTTCTTCTTCAAGTGTCAAACATAGAGGACATCTCTTACATAGAGAGAGTTCCCAGACTCCCCCTCAAAGCTGATAGTACCAACTCCCCTAGTCGTGTACTTTCCATTATATCCTAGTTCAATATGAACTTGCATGTAATTCTCCTCTAGTTAGCTGAAATAATCCTTATTCTCGGTCATATGGAAGGATGTTTTGGAATCAATAAACCACATGTTGTTGCCTATTGAGCTTGACATGCAAGCTATCAATGAGAAATATTTCTTGAACTGAGAAGAAAACCCATCTACCTCAGTTGATGCAGCCACATGATCCTTACTTGACCCCTTCTTCATATTGTGACACTTTGTAGCATAGTTCCCAAACTTGTGGCAATGGAAGCACTTGATCTCTCTTATATACATCTTCTCTCCATTCTGACTAGTCTTGACTATTCCTTTCCCCTTCTTACCCTTAGATTTGTTTCCTTTAACTACTAGGGAAAATTTCTCCTCGTCCCCTATCTTCTTAAATCTACCATCTCTCATTCCTCTCCGAATTTCTTCTTGAACGCGGTCACTCCAAAACCTTTCCCAACTGGGAAAATGTTTCTTTCTCACTCACTGTATCTTAGAAACTATACCAAGACTTATGGAGTCCC
This sequence comes from Pinus albicaulis, assembly GCA_034641835.2. NCBI lineage: Eukaryota > Viridiplantae > Streptophyta > Pinopsida > Pinales > Pinaceae > Pinus > Pinus albicaulis. The sequence continues at coordinate 204,956,650 of CM076577.1, forward strand.
AAAAGTGCAAGACTCATAAGGATTTTTTTTTCTATTGTCTCACCCACACCATCTATCTCATCCCAAACCTAAGTGAACATTGAAATATATGTGATGATGGATTTTCTTTTCTCATCTGGATACTTCTTAGCTTCTCCTTGAGAGCTAGCTTCTGGACATCACTAGAACCCTGATATATATGTAAGATGACTTTAAATATTTTATATGTTGTCTTCTTCCCATGGATATGAGGGATAATATGGTCTTTCAGCCCCTCTAGAATAGTCCTCCTCACCTTGGTATCATTCTTCTTATGTTGAGACAACTAATGGGAATTTTGAGATGGCATTATAGTCTGATTTATAAACTCGAGAACCCCATTATCTTCCAACACTACTGATATTCACTCATTCCATGCACATAAGTTAGAGGCTCCCTCTAAAAAATGATCCTGCCTCATTCGTTGAAACACCATCCTACTTATCCAAAGAACTACTCTCCAAAACTCTAATGCAAGGCTTCCTAACTAATCTAAGCTATTCACTAAATGATCAACTTGATGCTTGTCTTTATGCTGATATTCTCTTTGATAACATGTTAATTTTCTATAAATCCTTGCAACTAATTAGTGAATAATTGAAAACAAGGAAACCAATAATGAAACCAAATTTACTTTCACCCAGATATATTTTTTCTTAAATATATTTCAGAAATGGACAAATTATTGAAACATCTATTAAAATATTGTTATAAAAACTAAAGCCATATCTATTTATTTCATTCAAGAACACAAAAATATCTGAAGCTCGCTATATATATATATATATATATATATATATATATATATATATATATATATATATATAATAGCGAGGTGGCGTTCACCCAGTGGCCTCAGGGAATGTTTTTTTGGGTTTTTTTCTGTAGCCAAGTGGATGACCCTTTCTGATGGGCTGCTGGGTGTTGTTAATATTATGTTCACCATTTTTCTGTTAATATTATGTTAATATTCTCTATTTTTACAGTTGGAGAGTCGCAACGCTGTTGGAATGGACCCAGCCACCCAATCACAGCTATAAAAAGGTAACCCCATGAGAACCTTAAAAAATACTAACTTAAATGACTTTTAAAAAATAAAAAATAAATAAAAGTAATTATTAAATTTCTATAATAAGATTTAAAATAATAGTAAACAAAGGATTGCTTTAAAATTTTACATTTAATTTTTTTTTTTTTTTAATAGACAATGATCTTGTATTTTGTTAAGACATCGATAAGGTGTTTTGCTAAGATATGTAGTGTTATAAAAGTTATAGGTACCAAATTTAATAAGAAAAAAAATCTAGTTTTGCTAAGAGTTAGTATAGTACGTGGATATGTGGTGATTTATAAGTTAGTATAGTCCAAATCAGATGAGATGGGCGATTTTGACTTGCTGGTAATTTAATTTTTTTTTATGTAGTTCACAACTAAAACATAATTTTTCAATATGCAATGTTAACTAATGATGTGTACTTCAAAATATATCAATATATTTTAATTTCCAAATAAAATTGTTTTTTTTTCTGGTAAATTTTGCCCAAATTATGATAGAATTTTTTAAGAAACATAAGTTGTTTAATCTATAACATGATTTTTTAGTTTTTAGGTTCTTGATTTCATTTGCACATTAGGAAATCATAAGCTTGCTAGGATTTTTTTTTTGTATTAGTTAAATTAAGTTAATGAAAATAAGTAATTGAAAGTGAAAAATTCAACTACTTCTTGATAAGAGTAATAATAAGAGGATACATAATTCATTTAATTCCTAATATAAAATTAATAAGTTACATTTAAAAATATTAACAATAATTAAAAAATTCAATGTAAACCATAAATAAAATATTTCAATATGCAAGGTTAAGTAATGATGTGTATTTAAAAATATAAATAACAAAAAAAATAATGTGGATAATGTTTCCATATTAAATTTGTATATGATATATAAATTACATTGGAAAAAATAAATGCTCATGGTTAAAACATTTTAATTAGTCTCAGTAATTTACAATTTAGTTATTTTTAAGATATACATTTTAAAGTCAATTTAGTCTAAAATCTAGCAAAGATTGGTTGGAATTGCAAATTGAAATTGTATAATCTACACTACACAATCCATATGCCTAAGGTGCTTGAAGTTTTTCAAAACATTGAATCTATTTATGTATTGGAAAATGCAAATTGTAAAATATTTTTAATACTGAAATGTGTTAGGCAAGTTTTTAATCTATGAAGATGTTTTATGGGTTATTTTTTATGTAGTTTGGATGCATTATATGAATATCTTTTAATTTGATCTTGCTATGTTTGAATATATCACTTAGTGTACATATTTTATTTTGGAGGCATTCTCATTATATTATGTTTTAAGAAGCAATTTTTTGAACAAAACATATTTATCATATTTCCTAGTGTTGTTAACTATAACTACAATTTTCCAATAACATGTGGGTGAAGGATACATATAACAATGTAACTCAACTTCAACCCTTTGTCTCTTTAAAAAAAACTAGCACATTTAACAATGTAACTCAATTACAATGATTTGTATCTCGAGGCAGTAGTTTTTTGTCTTAGGATTAGGACATTAATTTATCCATTGACTTATTGTATTAATAGAACTTAATTTTTTATTAATTTATATTTGTCTATGTATGTATAAGATATTTTTATTTTGATTCAAGTTGGAGCCTCTTGAAAAATTTCTTTGGAACTCAAAAACTTATAAATACAATGTTATACTTTCTCTAATGCTTAATGCTTGAGGTCTACCTCTCCACTACAACTACAATTGTTCTTGGTAATTAATTTTCTTCTAATTCCCTCAATTCCTACCTAAGAGCATCATTAACACCTAAAGGTTTCCATGGACTAATACCATCATTAAATCAAGAGAAATAACTTGACATCTCACATATCTCTCCAATAAAAAAAAATCCTCCTTTTTACAAGAATGTCATTCATGGAGATGGAAAATATCCCAAAAAAATATTTAGTACACCTTACAATTAAATATCAATCTTCTAGCATTCCAAGCTACTAATAACATTTTCTATCGTATCAAGCTACTAACTATTTTTCATGTAACTAGATATATCTAATAATAAGAAATAGTAAGACTTATGTTTTTATTCGTCTATATTATTTTTTTAATTAAAAGAATATTTTATGTTTATTTTATCATGACCAACTAGACTAATTATTGCACGAATTACACATCTACTTATACTAACTTGATAGTATGTTGTTACTTGATACTATATTGTCTTTTTTTTTAATATAACCTATAATTTTTTTTAATTAAGAGAAAATTTTATGTTTATTTTAAAAAATGCCAATGAAGGAATTACACATCTACTTAATACTATGTTGTGTTTTTTTATTATAGCCTATATTTTTATTATATCTTCTTTGTTATAGTAGCATTAGGATGCTTGAGGTCTACCTCTCTACTAAAGTTGCTCTTGGTAATTAATTTTGTTCTTATTCCCTCAATTCCTACCTAAGAGAATCATTAATTAACACAACCATCATAAGATTATATTAGTTCAAGTGAGATAACTTAACATCTCACAAAACCCTCGAGTAAAATCCTCCCTTTTAATCTAATGCCACCCATGAAGATAAAAAATATCCCAAAAAAACATTTAGCACACTTTACAATTAAATGTCAATCTTCTATAATTATAAGCTACTAATGACATATTCTAGTATATCAATATACTAACTCTTTTCCATGTCACTAGATATACCTAATAATAAGAAATCGTAAGACTTGTTTTTTTATTATATTTTATATTTTTTTATAATTAAGAGCATAATTTATGTTTATTTTAAAAAGTTCAACTAGATTAATCAATAAAGGAATTACACATTTACTTATACTATGTTGATAGTATGTTGTTACTTGATACTATGTTGTATTTTTTTTTATATCCTATATTTTTTTTAATTAAGAGAACTTTTTATGTTTAAATTGATTGCTCAAGATCAATGAAGTAATTGCATATATATTTTATACTATGTTGTATTTTTTATTACAACCTATATTTATAGTATTTTTTATTACAACCTATATTTGTTGTATTTTTTATTAAGAAAACATTTTATATTTATTTTAAAAACCATCCATGAAATAATTACATATCTATTTGATACTATGTTGTATTTTTTTATTATAGCCTATATCTTTATTATACCTTCTCTATTATTCTACCATTATGATGCTTGAGGTCTACCTCTCCACTAAAGTGGCTCTTGGTAATTAATTTTATTCTCATTCCCTCAACTCCTACCTAAGAGAATCGTCATTAACACCTAAATATTTCCATGGACTAATGCCATTAGAGTATATTAGTTGAAGAGAGATAACTTAACATGTCATAAATCCATCCAATAAAAAAGTACTTATTAGTCGAATGTCACTGATGGAGATGGGAAATATCTAAAAAAACTATTTAATGTCAATCTTCTAACATAAACCCATTCCTAGCTACTAATGAAATTTTATAGCGTATCAAGCCACTAATTCTTTACTGATTCTTTTCTAGCGTATCAAGCCACTAATTCTTTACTTATTCTTTTCTAGCGTATCAGGCCACTAATTCTTTATTGATTCTTTTCTCGCTTATCAAATTCTTTACTGATTCTTTTATAGTGTATCAAGCCACTAAAGATATTTTATAACGTATCAAGCTACTAATTCTTTAATGATTCTTTTCCATGTCACTAGATATACCTAATAATAAGGAATAGTAAGATGTTGTAGCCGCTACAACACCCTCCAAAATTTCACCCTTTTAAATTTTTTTAGCCCTTGAGCATTAAAAACTAGAGTCAAGCTTGAAGTTCAATCCTTCAAAATCCTTAGGTCACTAAGTCGCTGAATAGGTCAACTTCTCCGATGAGCGACCTTGCGACCTTGTGACCCATCAGGTCGTGAAGTTGCGAAGTCGCGTATCACACAAAAACTAAACAATCGCGACCTTGCGACCCCTACGACCCCTAGGTCGCAAGGTCGCAGGGTCGCGAGGTCGCACATCTTATCAACGCGGCCCCGTTGTGACCTTGCAGCCTCATTTATTTCACGCACGCATGACCTCTTTAGATATAGATGGGTCGCACAGGTCGCATTCCACTTGCGTGACGGAGAACAAAACGCCTCTGACAAGCCAACTGGAGCGCATTTTTCTCAGGTAAGTTGCCTGATCCTCCTGCTGTTTCTGTTTTTTCTAATTTTTTCCCTCTGCCCCCTCACCTTAGCCTATTAAAACCACATCCTACCCACTGTTAGGACCCAGTTGGTGAAGCTTACACCCCCCTCTTAGTATCCTGACTTTGTCAGTATCATCCAAAACCCACTTGATGAAGCTAACCAACCCCCCTTTTGTCAGTGTTTTCTTCATGTTTGCTTACCTTTTGATGTGTTACTTTTCCTCCCTTTTCCCTCTTTCGCTCTAAGAGAAAGAAGGACAAAGGACCTCGTTGCCATGTAGAATCGTCCGCCCAGGCCTAATGCAACCTGCAACCCCGCGACCTTGTGACCTCGGTCCCTGGTCGCTACGTCGCCAAGTCGTGTATTGATAACAATTAAAGTGTTGTGACCTTGCGACTCAGCGACCTGGCGACCAAGTTGCTAGTCGCTAAGTCGCTAGGTCGCATCCTCATAAAAATTTAAGCCAGTGCGACTCAGCGACCTCGTGACCCAGTCGCAAGTCACCAAGTCACGAGGTCGCTTTTCTCTAAGGTGTTAAACCAACACAACTCAGCAACTCAGCGACCCAAGGGAGAGGTCGCTAGGTCGTAGGTTCACCCCTTTTCTTGACCTTAGTTGGGCAGAGCTAAAAGAAGTTTAAGCCTTTATTAACATGGCATCTATCTTATCATGGGATTGTTTTATGAACATGCCAGGGAACCTCGAAGCAGAGCTAGAGTGCGTTTCCATCTCCTCAGCCTCGAGTGATATGGGGCCTCCGTCAATTCGCAGAAAAAACAAGAGTCCAGAGATAGGAATCTCAGAGGATGAAATACCTATGTCTCCTCCCCCTACCTTTGGAGATACCGCATGCATATTTAGCAAGGGAGAGAGCATGAATTGGTATCAAGTGTAACAAGAATTCGCAAAACCTGAATTTCCAGAAGACCTCCCAAACTGGCAGGTATATGTGCAAGTTAAGAGATCAAAGCTTCACTATGCAGGGGCCCACCCACCTATATTTCCATGCACTGATCTCATTGAATGGATATTACAAAAGGTCGACCCCAGGTTTTGGTTGATTCGGGATCATGAGGGGAAAGCATTTGCTAATCGGAAGGGACAAGATGCGAAGTTATATTACGCACTTCCCACCCAAGAGCAGACATTCACAGAGGAATGGGCCACTACTCATGCAGTTCCCATATCTGAAACCTTGAGAGGATGGTGGGAAGAACCAGAAAATTTCAAGGTCAAGAAGGACCAAGAGTATTAGGTAGCAGGTCTTAGGAAGGTCTACAAGCTCGTGGAAGCTATGTTGTGTAGGATGTATGGTCGTCCTGATGCCACCACTTTCAATAGCTCTTCGGTATCTCTTATGTACTTTTTTACCGTATACGGATCCCGCTTCAATTGGGCAAGCTTATTGATAGGATCCCTCAAGACAAACATATCTTCAGCACTAGCGCCCGAGGAGGGGTATGCATCGAAATTTTACATGGCCTCCTATCTGTTGGATGCAGTTTGTGCAAGGTGTCATTTTGAGGGGTGGGCACACAACTGGGATCAGGAGTATGCCTGCCCAATTCACAAGGAGCTACAGGTATTTTGGGACTCCAAATATAAGCATGATATAGAGCCGATCTCACACAGTTTCATACCTGCACTCTATGGAAAAAATTTTGGTAAAGATACCCCGTACATGTCCTGGAGGGCCATGGAAATAATAACCAAGGTGGCACACTAGTTTCCTTTCGTAGAAGGCACCTTCATTTGAGTCTTCAGTTCACTCAAGGCTCCCCATGCACTACCCTGATTCGTCACTGACAGACTACTGCTTTAGGAAACATGTTTTCAAATGGTTCAAAGGTTCTTAATAAAGGTAAGAAGAAGCCATGGCCCACTCTACCACTCACTATTGACGCTTATACAGTCAAGGATTTCAGATAAGAATAGGCGGAGGCTTAGCAAATTAGAGGATTATGTCTACCTCCTTTGGCTCACTAGACGTACGATCTTGAGAGGATGATCCATGCCCACTAAAAATGGGCCAAATTTAAATGGAGTTACCAACACACTGAATGCCCAGCTGAAGATGGGGTAAAAAAAGGGTACAATAAGGACAGGGAGATCACTCCAGAGGAATTAACCGATCAGGAAGATCAAGATGATCAAAATTTAGAAGAAAGAACCCACGAGCTAGGAGGAGCCTCATCTTCTCAAACCAAGAAGCCTTGAACTAGTACAAGCCATAACTCTTCCACCCAACGAAAAGAAAAGGAAGCAAAAGTTCAACGGTAAGCTGAGGGGAGAGCAAAAGAGGAGGAGGATAAACATAAGAAACAAGTAAAGGAAGATCAGAGAAAGAAGCAGGCAGAAGACGCCCGCAAAACAAAAGGAAGAAGACGAAGCAAAAGTAGAAGACGAGTGTCAGCTTAAAATAGAACTAGATAAGGTGGAAGATTCCTGCAAAAGAAATGAAGAATAGGAAGAAAAAGAAGAAGCTGGGCGTCAGCTTAAAATAGAACTAGATAAGGTAGAAGTTGAATGAAAATGAAAATAAGAACAAGATAGGGCAGAGGCAGAGCAACAGTTGGAAGAGGAAGAAAAGCAAAAGAGAAGGGAGGAAGAGAATCAAAGGTTGAAGGAAAATTCCTCCAAAGACGCTGAAGGTAGTAAGACACCTCCTCCTGTGATAGGGATACAGACAGAGCTACAAGCTATCGAAGTACCTCAAAAAAATCCTGCATCCAATATGCATTTTGCGCTCTCAGAACTGGGTACCTCCGAGGAGCAGGAGGAAGAAGTGTTTGATCTGACAAGGCTCACCTATGACCAATTCACACACAAAATCAGGAAGGAAAAGAGGAGATGCTTAGCACGGAATCCTGCTACACCCCTCACGGCTATAATAAAAAAGGATATAGTCCTAGACACTAGGACCAATCTAGTTATGATAGCATCAGCTGGCACTGCTTTCGCCACAGCCATGGAAGAAAACGTGAGCAAAATGAGTAGGGAAATTCTATCCCTACATAATAGATTACAGGCCTCCGAACAAAAGACAGCTATATCGGAGCAAGAGAAAATGTCACTAGAGGAAGAATTTCAATAGCTTCAGGGTAGGAATGCCCTTACTAATGAAGTACCACTCACCGTTCGAAGAGAGCTGGTGACTCTGGAAGCCACCATGAGGCAAGTATACAAAAAATTGTTTACAATAAAGCATACGGTTGCACCTCTGCTGAGAGCTCAAGCAGAAACCATGAAGAGGAAAAAGCAACTAAAAGAAGCCTCCATAGCCTTGGAAAGAATGCTAGAATGGGTAAACAGGTATCCACATCCTCCAAATACTTTTCCGAGAAAATATTGTATTCACACTCAGAACGACAAGGTCCAAATACGCATGAAGGTGCAATCCAAGGAGAAGTTATTCAAATACCTAGAGCAGGTAATGACCGCTTAAGAACATTTGATTAGTAGCATTGACTCAATGGCTGAACTACACCACATTCCTTCTCTAGGTACATTGGGTGAAGAAAAAACATGGGAACAGGTGGACCAAGACATTCAGACGTTTCTTTAACCTATTAGATAAGCTGTCGCTACTCTTGATATTCCGACATCACAGGAGAACGTGGTGAAATTCATCGTGACGCCAGTCTGGATTTACACCAAGCTGGCTTCCTTATCTAACCAAGTCACGATCAAAAGAGAAACTCTGATCCCAAACGCTCTAGAATTCCTGCATAGGTTAAGGGAAGATACTCCTTTTATCTCTCTGGTTGCTGCAGATTATCGAGCATGGTGAAATTTCCTTAAAGAGCAATAGGTAGATGTTCCCGACCTCACAATCACTCACATGCTCCCATGATCAAGTCGCAAGTCGTAGCCTACAGGAGGGGCTGCAGGTTACAACCAAGCATAAGGTCGCAGGTCACTTTTCCCTTCGGGTCAGAAAGCATGCCAACAATCGGGAAGGCGAAAAGTCAGGGCACCCAAGGGTCAATTTTGTCCTATAAATACTCCCTTCGGGGACTTGTAAAAGATCTTTTTTTTGGACTCCAAAGGAGATAGGAGAGTTGTAAAGCCTTGAATAGACCTTTATTTGAATGAATACAAGCATTTGTCTTAAATCCACTTCTGGATATGATGAGAATTAATGTGTTAACACTGTGAATATTTCCTCTTATATGTCTGATATATTATGATTAACTAATCTGTGTTTTCTGCTTATACTATTTATGCATTTAAGCTCACTGAATGTGTTAATGATGGTAGGTTGTTTACCTAGGAGATGTTTGTAATTTCATTATTTACATCTATCTTATTTATGAAATCTCTTAAGGAAGTGAAGGGTGTTCTTTCCAAGCAGAATTGTTTCTTCTATGGTTCAAACATCTTTTACAAAAACGACCCTAATGATATGCTGCTAACAACATCTCCTTCGGCTGCGTGTTTTAATTCATCTTGCTATTTGTAGTGTTTTAATGCTCATTGAGGATCATCGATAATTTGTCTTGTATCATCCGATAATTGTATTTCCATAATTCTGTAGGGCTCATTTGTGTCCAAGAAAAGGAGTATTTAGCGGTAGCCAGACCCACACCTCGGACGGGATCCCTATCACAAACGGTTTAGAGTCTAATCAGGAATTTTTACCGGGGAGATCCCTTACTGTTGGCCGAACATTTTCTCCTGTCAACAAATTTGGTGCTAGAAGGAGGGCCTAAATGGCAGGCTCCCAGCACACAAGTAACATCCCATTACAAACTCCCCAAGGGGAGATCATGCATGAAAATATCGGTCCCCCCCCTTTGGAAAATTCCCAGGAAGAGGAAGCCCCTTACTATAAGGTCACCCTAGAACAGATAAGGGCCACGTCCCATCACTTGAAACCTTGTCAGAGGCTTGAAAAATGCCCCGGTTACTAGTTCCTTGGCTAATCCGAGAACTCCCATAGCTAACCATACTCACCATGGAACCCTTGTCAATTCCCTACCTCAACTGGTTGGTCTTATGATTGAAGATTATGTGGACGCGGTTGAGCGTAACTTTGAAGAGCCCCCGGACAGCCCCCGAGTGGCTAAAGAGGGAGGCCCCGAGATTACCGAACCCTAACCCAATACCAGTCCTCAGCCAAACCAGACCTTGAATGATAACACCCAAGCCAACAACCCACCTGGGGGGGGACCTAGGAGAGGCCAGGGTAACAAGGGCAGAGGGGACAGAGGCCATGGACAAGGCCAAAATGTCGACCACCAAAACCAAAATATATTCCCTTTCCTTTATAACTGGAGAAACATCAGAAATGTAGGGAACCATGGAGAAAACCAAGACATGCATTCCCACCACGAGGGCGAGGTCTCCAGTTCTGGCATGGGTAGCGAAACCGAAAGTGAAAGGGGACATGTAGACATTCCACGACACCAATAGGCCAAACGTGTACAACCTTTGGCTTGGATGGACCAGTCCCCCTTAGGTATCCAAGGTCCCCTCCATGACATGCCCCGACACCCTAAAAAGCATCTCCCTAAGTTTGAACCCAAGAAAGGCACTTTAGCTGAAGACCACATTAGCAACTTCTACTTATCTTTGTAGATGATGAGAGTGTAGTATGACACTGTAGCATGCAGGATTTTTCCTCATACTCTAGAAAATAAAGCTGCAAAATGGTATCAGTCGCTCCCTGTTGCTTCCATCCCTTCATGGGAACACTTTCGTCGTACCTTCCTACAAAATTTTTTGGAAGATAAAACCCCCTCGATGCTCCTCACAGAGCTCATTACACTTGAATGTCAGAAGAAGGAGAAGGTCAAGGACTTTAATCAACGTTTTTCCACTATACTGAACAAATTCCCTCCAAACATGGCCTTAGATGATTCCATTACCATTGACTACTACACGAGAGTCCTCCCACGGGATATTGCCGTGTTTGTGAAGCGTGAGGCCAGAGCTACCCTGGCAGAAAATTACACCACCGCCCTTGCTGTCGAAAAGGACATGCTATCCATAGGTTTCCTTGACCATGAAGGTCAGGATGATCAAAAAACAACCATGAAGAGAGCCCAATCTTCAAGTCATAAATCCGGGGACAAAGATAAAGACCCCTTTGATTTTGAAAGTATCACAAAATCCCTCAAGTTGCTGACCAACAAAGTCTCCGATCTGAAGAGGAAGAATAAATATCCTGTCCCAGCCTTTAAAATGCAGAAACCTTTCTTCAAGAAGAATAATCCCGCCATGACTTGGCCCCCGTCAAACTCAAGCACCAGCCTTAACGTTGAAGAAATCGGCAAGGAAAATTTTTGTTCTTTCCATCAAGCCTCCCACTCAAAGAAAACTTGTCCCCAATGGATTAATAGCATGACCTCCATGGTGAAAAAAATTCTGGAAGACCAAACCCCTAAAGATCTAGAAGAGGAGACCATCTCGGACAACGAGGAGGCCTCCCCCCGGATGAATACATAGGTTCCACTGTCCTTGCCTTTGAGGTTATCCGTGGAGAATCCTCCCTTTCAATAATTGGGATAAACCTAGCTGACGACCCTCATTCTAAACCCCATCGGAACTATGGTCTGAGGAGCAAAGGCTCGGTCCCTGACTAGTCCTTTGAAGAAAAGAGGAAGACTTTCTTAAGGAAACTTTTGCCACCTAATGCAGAAAACCAAAACAATACTCCTGAAAAATTTAGTCCGACTAATCCTCGAGAAGGCCCAAGGCTAAAGCTTCATCTACTTCCCCTAAAAACTCCGCTGAAATTTCCTCACACACTGATTTTGGATATAACATCATCGAGGATATGAAGAATACCTGGGCCAATATCTCTCTCTACGAGCTTGCTCTCATTGCCAACCAACGAGACCTTATCCTCAAAGCCTTTTCCAATCTATAGGAAACCAAATCCATAAGCATCACATCTACCCAAACTGCTGCTAGTCCCCAATCCATCGTAAATGCCGTAAACACCATCTCCAGGGGATCCACACCACCTTTCCTCCTATCCTTCGAGATCTTTAACTTCAATTTCCATAATTGCCTCGTCTATTCTGGTGCATCCATGAATGTTATGCCCTTATCCGTATGCAAGAAGTTAAACCTCCACCTTGAGAAAACTAACGTTAGGATCATCCAACTCGACAGATCTCAAGTCCCCAAAGTAGTTGAATTAAACAACGTCATCATCTGCCTATCCTCTGATTCCATAGTGCACCAGTGCATCGACATAGTAATCGTGGTTATCCTCGAGGCCTATGGCCTTCTGTTAAGCAGAGATTGGTCTAGTAAGCTCCAGGGATACTTTTCCACTGACTGGTCCCACCTTTGGCTCCCGTACAAAGGCAGGAATAACCAAATCCGGGTCGAGAGTGACCCATACATGAAACATACTGTGACCGACCTGGATGCAACTAACGAACCAGTCAGTTTTGCGCAAGAAGAGCTCGGTATGTGTTTCTTATAATCCATTATTGGGTGCTATCAAAATCCCCAATCTCTGGTCACTCAAGACGTCCAGTCTGAGCTGCTACTAGCCACTGAAAACCCCTCCACCTCAATAAAGGACCCATTGGAAACTGCTACTCCGAGTAGTTCCTCAATTTTCTCGGATAGCCTCGTCAAATAAAAAGATGAAACATGGACCTTGTACTATGACGGTTCCAAAACCAAAGATGGGGTTGGCGCTGGTTGTATCTTGCTAGACCCTGAGAAGAAAAAATTTCTAATTTCCTGTCAGTTAGAGTTCCAGTGCACGAATAATCTAGCCGAGTATGAGGGATTGTTACTCAGACTCCAAAAGGCCATAGATCTAAAAGTCCGTTGTTTAAAGGTAATTGGTGATTCCAAGATTATCACTTGTCAGGTACGTAACACCATCCATTGCTTGTCTCTGCATCTGAAGGGTTACCAGCAAGAGGTATGGCATTTAATTTCTGCTTTTGATGCTTTCGATATTAAATATGTACTTAGAATGCATAATGCGGTAGCCGATACACTTTCAAATGTCGCCGCTATGTTCACCCCACTTAGAGATGGATTTTATATTAAAGTTATTTATAAGCCATCCATACCAGATAATGTTAATAATTTCCATGTTTTCAATGATGACCAACAGGTACTGAATTTCATGCTCAATACAGACGTTTTCAAAGACGCGGTTATAGAAGAAGAGGACCATCATCGAGCTTTACAGGAAGAACTATGAGAACAGAAAGAAAATCCCATACCCAAAGGGGTTGTGTCACTCGAAAAATTATTCGATCTACAGAACCATTTTCGAGGGCCCCCAAATACGAAGGTGCTTAGTTCCACGTTAGCGCATCGACAAATTAACCTCGGGACAGACAAGGATCCCAAGCTTGTCAATATGGGTAATGAGTGCACCCCTCAGAAGAAATAAGCATTCATCAGATTATTTAAGAAATACCGAGATGTGTTTTCCTGGACATATGATGATATTTGAACTTATGATACTCAAATCATCCAGCACGTCATACCCATGAAGGAAGGAGTGAGGCCGTTTCAACAGAAACTAAGGAAATTACACCTAGCTTTAGAACTGATGATCCAAAAGGAACTAAAGAAGCTCTTGGATGCACGGATAATTTTTAAAGTTAATCATTCAACTTAGGTATCAAACTTGGTCCCTATTCGCAAGAAATCTGGCGAAATCCATTTGTGCATCGACTTGAGGAATTTGAACAGAGCCTCTGACAAGGACAACTACTCGGTCCCTCCTATGGAGCAAATCCTTCAAGCAGTATCAGGGTCAATTTTTTTTTCTCTATTGGATGGGTTTTCAGTGTATAATCAAGTACTAGTGGCTGAGCCCGATCGGCTCAAAACCACATTCAGAACTAAATGGGGAATGTTTGCCTTCAGATGCATGCCCTTTGGATTGATTATTTCCAGCGCAACCTTCCAGAGAGCTATGGACATCGCCTTCAGAGGAATCATTGGGGAAAGTGTGGTAGTATACCTTGACGACATCACCATGTTTTCAAAGCACAGATCTGACCACCTACACCACCTCAAGCAGATTTTTGAAAGGTGTCGGAAATACGAGATCTCTCTGAACCCAAAGAAAAGCATTTTAACTGTCGCTGAAGGAAACCTGTTAGGGCACATAATAACTAGAGACGGCATAGTAGTGGACCCAGAATGTGCGAAAGTCATCACTCAAATACCGCCCCCAAGTGGTAAGAAAACTATGCAGTCCTTCCTCGGAAAAATCAAATTCGTTTAAAAGTTTATATCATATTTCACCCAAATTGTGAAACCATTGCAAGGCATGATTAAGAAAAATGCCAATTTTAAATGGAATCCTCCTAAGAAAGAAGCATTCAATAACATCAAATGAGCCATCACAGAATCACCCGATCTTCATAGTCTGAATTTCAACAAAGGCTTTATCTTGTATACCTTTGCCTCATATTCATCTTTGGCAACCATCCTCACTCAGAAAGATGACAACAACGATGAGTGACCTATATCATTTATGAGTACTGGGTTACAAGGCACCGAGCTGAATTATCCGGATATTGAAAAACAAGCTTACGTGGTATACAAGGCAGTTAAACAATTCGGGCCATATATTTTGAAGAATCATGTCACAGTATTCATACCTCACCCGGCTATGCGCTCACTATTCATACAACAGGAGTTGGGCGAGAGACGAGGCAACTAGATGACATGCCTCCAAGAGTATGACTTGGAATTCAAGCCAACACACACTATAAAGGGCCAAGGATTGTGTCGCATGGCTGCTAAGGCAATAGACTCACGGAGCAGTGAAGAAGAAAATTGGGAACACGAGATTGATATGTATCAAGCTAATAGCACAGCCCTGCAGGATTCCTCCTCTTGGTACGTATATCTCCAGCAATATTTGAAACACGGCACCATGTGCCCCACCTTAACTACTCAGCATAAGCGTGCGTTAAGATTGAAAGCTGTATCCTACCAGTTGGTGTAGGGTAAGTTGTTTCGCAAGCATCACAACAGTGTCTTGCTACGCTATTTGGAGTATCATGAGGCGCAGAAAGTGTTGGTAGAACTCCACAATGGTCTTGCAAGTGGACACTATGTAGGGGATACCACTGCTCACAAGATCATGCGTGTCGGTTTCTATTGGCCTACTCTGTTCAAAGATGTGCACGCCTATGTTTGGAAATGTCAACAATGCCAAAAGTTCGCAAATAGAGATATATGGCCTTCAGCCCCGTTACAGTCTATTGCGGTGGAAGAACCATTTCAACAATGGGGGCTGGACGTGATTGGGGAAATATTGTTGCACTCTTCCAAGAAACATAGATACATCCTCACTGCCACATACTACTTCACAAGGTGGGTTGAAGCGATACCGTTGCGTCAGGTCAATGATCAAGAGGTAATAGCCTTCATCACCCAATGCATCATGATCAAGTTTGGCATTCCAACCTCCCTTGTTTTTGATAATGCAACATATTTCTCGTCATTGAAATTATATGATTTTTCTCTAGAAAATGGTATCGTACTTAAACACTCTACCAAATATTACCCTTAAGGAAATGGGTTAGCCGAGTCAACCAACAAGAACCTAATCTGCATCATCAAATAGACTCTATTGTCCCAACAGTGAAATTGGCATAAGGCACTCCACAACGCCCTTTGGGCTGATCGAGTCACACCCAAACCTACCTTGGGTACCTCCCCATTCTTCCTTATATATGGAAAAGAGGTTGTCCTTCCCCCCAACTTGTCTCTCTCGGCCCTTCAATTATCTCAAGAGACTCATGGCACCCCTTGCCCTGCTTTGCAGGCCCGTATAGACACACTGTTGAAACTCAAGGAGGAAAGACAAAAAACCCGGGGAAAATTTTCCATCCACCAGAGTCGGATAAAACGATGGTTCTGTTAGCCACCTATAAATTTTTTACATATAAAACAGGTGGCTAAAATGTTTCTGAGCCTTCAAGAGAAACATTTCCCTTGAAAATATTTCATCCTTGAAGCCTCTTTATGTCTTTTTCCTTTAAAGAGATCTTCACTGCTATTTCCATTGAAAAGCCTCACTGTTGGTGGAAGAAAATGCTCAAAAAGGCCTCCGTTTGCCCTATGTCATCCTCACAAAACCTCCATTTTTCACCACTTTTCCCCCTTTTCAAATCCCACAAAATTCACTCCATCCACCCCCATCTCATCCTAAAACCCTTTTTAAAACGTCATGTTACCCTTGTTCTAGTTTAAAAACCCCTTATTCCCTCTACCGAAACCCTCATTTGGCCTCAAAAACACTAAATTTGGCCTAAAAACCTTCTATTCTACACTATAACAGAGTTTAGCCTCGAGGGCTTACTCTCTATAGCCCCATTCCTTCATATAACTGCTGCCCGCAATCAGGCGCTAAACAGGCTGAAAAACCCTTTTAAAAAGGCCTAAAATACTTTTCCCCGCTCCTTTATAGTGTTAAGCCCCTGAGGGCTTATTTATGTTAACACCTCCCCCATAAAACCTGCACCCAGGACTAGGTGCGAGCCCCAATCGCGCGATCGCAATCGGAGCTCACAGTTCTTTGTTAAAATTCTTATTTCAAAATCTCCGATGCAATTGAGACCTATCTCCTCCGCGCTCGATTCAAATCTTGACCGTCCAATCGTAGAATCCAATGGTCATGATGAAAACCTTTTCTCCGCCCTTCGCCTCTCCCCATTACCCCTCTGACTAACTTTGGACCGTTGATCTACCATTCTAATCTGATGACCTGGTGTAATCACACAATCGCAAAAGCCCAATCCCGTGCATTTTACCACTGCCGATTTGCGAGCCCTGATTGGATCCTAACCATTCACCCATTCAGATCCAATGGTTAAGATCATCTTTGCCACCATATAAATTGCCTCTCCCTTTGTGACACTGTCGTGCCAGTTTTAAATCTAAACCATCCAATGTATATATCTAACGGCTCGCATTTAACCCGATAAACCTGATGGCCTAGCATATGCAATGCCGCCCCATCCAATCTTAACCATTCATTGTATAGATCCGATAGCCCACAATTAATCCGATGGTCTGTTTTCACCCTGCACACCTTTTCCCATCGCACTCGTACCTCCATCGTCGGATCTCACCACCCCACATCAAACGGCCAGGAAACATATCATGTTATTTTTATGCCCAACAGTTAATGCTCAGAAATTACGCAATACAAGCGGTTTTGTTTTTCCACGTGGCGCGCGATAAGTGGAATCGCGTGATTTTTGTTAAAACCATTTACCGCCTTCGACCCTGCGTGAAAACCGCTGCCGGTTTCCGCTTACCACCTTTCCTCCGCAATAGGTCCTTTCATCTCTTGATCCTGACTGTTGATTAATCCAAACCTACGGTTCTAATCTAAACTCCCTCCCCTTCATTTAATATTCACTTATGCCCCCATTTCACTCCATAAAACTATCTCCGCCATTGATTTCTTCGATCGGATGGCCAACATATAATTTCGCCCCCATTTACCTATTTGCTCATCCACCTTCCAAATGGTTTCATCGGTGAATCTTGACCATAGATCACTGCTGTTAGATCTAATCTAATGGTCCAGAATGCTTAACACACCAAATTCTATCAGACTATTTTTTTCACCATTCTGCTGCGTTTTCATTCGTTTTCTCACCTGCCTCCACCATTTTTCTTACCTGTGCCACCATCCTCCGGCCCTCCAGAGCATCCATCCTACACTCCCATGGATTTCTATAACATGTTTATTATGTTTTTGTAGGGTTACAGGCGGTAAATTCGCTCTGTCTGCCTAGTCACTGACATGTTGATTGAGGAGCATAGAGAGGCCTTTTTCAGTGCCGAAGATCTCAGAGGACACATCAGAAAGGGTTTTAAACATGATTTCTATTAAATATTGGGTGATCGACCCTGTTTTAAACCCTCCTGCGCCTCCAAAACCAGTAGGTGCACCAAAGCAGTCAACAGAAGCAGGAAGAGTATCAGTGAAGGAAATCAAAGGGTTTAGGCACCTTCTTGAAGATTTAATGCCCATAACCCCATGATTAAAGGGTAAAGACACAGATGAAGACCGAAAATATGATTAAGAGGCCTAATAAGGTCTAAAGCACTGAAACAAGCCATATCTGTGTTTTAATATCAGCAGAACACTTCTCCTCCGAAAGGACTAGCTACATCACTTCTACCAACTTCCATCGAACACCAAAACCTTTATTACACTGACAGAGGCCTTAAGAACTTTCAGAACAATAGTTTTGGAGATTATGGGAGACCTGTAGACTGCCTATCCATGTTACTTGCTTCAGAAGGTAGAAAACAAAGTACCATGCAGCCAAAGCACTTCAAAGAACACACCTGAAGTCATGGTCAATCTGACAAAGACCTCCAGACTAGCCTAAAGAGTACCAATATGTCAATTACAAAGCCATAAATCAGAGTGGGCACGAACACTTCCTCCTCTCTGCATTAATGAATCAATTAAAATTACATCTACTACTACTGCTATTCATTCTCCTATAAGAACCCCTGAGAAATACATTGTAAGGTTGTTGTTGGTTGATAGGGGTTTTATCGACTGTTAGAACTGTTATTAGGGGAAGTAGCTGAGTAGTTTGTAATTTAGTAGGCTGGGAGGAGAAGTTTGGAATGTAACAGCCATTGAGCTCAGAGTATGTGACTAGTTTTGCACATCAATTGAACAATCAAATTTCACAGGATCCTGGTCTATATTTCTGGTGATGTTTCTCTTACTGCAATTGTCTCATTTCATGCTTTCATACTATCCATCATTCTCTAATAAGAATAAGTAAATCTGGCTTAGGATATACCCCTGCATGGTACCCTAATACTTTCCTGCTCTTCTTATCTTTGATTTTTTTTGCTGATTGTGTATCTAGGAGCAAATTCATATAATTTAACCAGTCAAAGATGTTGGTATTACCCATGCTTACTGATGTTTGAATTTGGAGTTTGTTGCTTATATGTTCTTGTTGGCTTTAAGCTGGAAGAATTGGGATACTATGGATTTAGAGTTAGCCTTGTCCACTAGGGTCATTTTCCAACAGATTGGCATTTCTAAGATCCCTTTGAGCTAGTGTCAAAAGCATTGAAGGTTAAAAGTCCTTCTCTGATCTTTGGCCTTGCTCTGTGTTAAATCTTATTGTTTTTCCTTGAGAGTATGCTAAAAGCAGGCCTAGAGTTGACCTCTGACCTGATCTTAAGCTACCCTTTGTGTCTTTATTGAGAGTTTCCTTTGAGGTATGTCAAAGCAAGATAGGTTAAAAGTCCTTACCTGATCTATAGATTGCACTTTGGTTTCTTTCTTTCTTCCACCCACTCTTAATGTTCCAGCTCACCATCTATCTAAAAATATCATTTAGTATAGATTACTTGCCCTATGGAAAACCTTGGTTAGTTTTTATGCAAGTAATCCCCTCTCATGACTCCATAAGCCCAATGGATTGACACTTTCTTGACCTATCTTCTTTTTTTGAAACATCCTGCTGCTTTGTTCCTTTCATTCCATAACCTTCTCAGTTAATGATCTCCAACCAATCCAACCAAACAAACCATCAAAAACCCTTGTGCTTCATACCTAGCCTAATACCTTATTTTGAGCTTCAAAGATATATCATTCTTTACATTATAGAGAGATCCCTCTCTGGATCCAGGAGGGCTAGATCCTGAGATCCCAAAGTGGTTTGATGTTGTCTTATCTTTTGGTCTTGCAAATCTGGCCAAAACATAGGAACCCCAACATAATGGCGACTCCGCTGGGGAACTTCTGAGTGTTTGTATCTTATACATCCTTAGGACCTCAGAAATCCAAAATATCTAGTTAGATTGGTATTAATTGTTGATGGTGGATAGCAGCCTGTCTCAAACATTCACATTCATCCACCTGGCGACTCCACAATTCCTAATAGACCTAAAGACTCCACTGGAGGAAGAACTTGAAATATGGCCAGACCTCATAGAAGGATAGAACATTTAGGTTGGATTTGGTTTAAATAATGTTGGGTGTGGAGCCTGATTATCTTGTTTACTTTGTATCACAGCATTGGACCCCTGTACCTTAAATGGGGCGGCAACGCCACCCGTAAATTAATCCATGCCGTGGGGGGTCTAGGGGGGGGGGGGGTAGCAGTGACTTTATGGAGCCCCCCCCTGGCGGGGGGTTTCGGGGGCAACACCCCCGAAGCTGAAAACAAATGTAAAATTGCCTTGTAAAAGTATAGTAATTTCTAGTCAATCTGGGCTGTTCATTAGGCAAATGATCTGATGGTAGAAGTTATGTTTAGTTTAGGGTTTTTTTTCCTAGAAGGCAACCCCTCACTTTTATGAGGGTATTGTATTGCGGCTGTGTAATTGTATGTGTATTCTCGGAGCGAGAAACAAAGAGGGAGACTGTGAGACAGAACATAGGATATTGCAGATCCAATTGCTAGGTAAACATGACTCGAGGTAGAGTCAATGTTGCCTAGGGTAAATAGTAGTGGTTTTGGGGCACATGGTTTTGTGCACCCATGTTTTTGGCCCATGGTATTGCATGTAATGGAGCCTATAAGAGGCTGGAAATAATTCATTGTAATGCAAGCCTGGAGGTGAGCGGTGAAGGCTCACTTGGCTGGATTGGCTAGGGTTTTGGCCAATGGTTATTGAAATTTAATTGGTTGGTTTTTTCCCGGATTTGGGGTTTTCCCGGATAAAAATCTGTGTTTATGTTAATGTTTTGTTGCTGGTTCTTTTTCATGATTATTATTCCTCTCGGTAATATTTTATTTCTGTAGTAAATCCTAACAAATGGTATCAGAGCCAAGGGTTTTATTGGCCTGGTGAATGGAAAAATAAATGTATAAATTAATGAACTCTCCTTTTACTGTATTGAAGGTCAATTTTGATAGAATACCAGTGTGGATGGCCATTAAGGAGATCAGGAAATTTTCTCAGAAGGCTATGAGAACCACTGATGTGAAGATGTTGGATGAAGATGCTGGATGTTGTGCGAAATTTGTGATTATGTGTTTTGTTTTTAAATTTTTTATTATTCCTCACGGACTAATATTGAAAATGGTGGTTGCCACAGCGAAGTTGTGAAAGACACAGCCGTTTTGGTGGCCGAATGTCAAACCTAGCCACCAGAAACTCAAGCTGGTGTGAGAGATCGCGAGCCCGTTTGGTAAGATGTCCTAGGAAGGGACCACAGTCATAGTGGTCTTGGTGAATACAGAAGCGAGGAATGTGATTTTCTATTAGTCACAGGTGGTTTATCCAAGGATGATGGATAGGAGCGAAGAAGCATGGGAGTGGATGTGCTGGCAGGTGGTGCACCATCCTCTTCCTCTCTTCCATCACTCGTCACTCTCCTAATTTGATCAGATCAGAGGTGTAGTCTGCAGTCGATTTTCATGTAATGGAGGTCTTCAGATCGATATCAAGAGTGGTAGATATGCGTGCAACAATGTTTGACACAGATGGTGGATCGACGCAGAAGAAAGGCTAACATCCAAGCGGTAGAGTAGCAAGGCATTGAGGAAAGGGTGTCACATTTGCGAAGTTCAGGCCGGACTGGTCAGAGCACTTCCAGTTCATGTCAGCTGTTAAAATGGAATCCGACATGACATGCCTGAATGTCTTACCCTGCGAAGGTGACGACGACGTTGGGAAATATGTGGTGATTGGAAATCTGGTGGGGGATGATTGGCATGCCCTAGGCATGGAGCATGTGCATGTTCTCTCCAAGAGCCGAGTGGGTGACGATTTGCCGGTGGTCGTGCTCGAATTGGAGGTGCATTATGTCAGAAAAATGTGGTACTTTCTTGGCATCGAGAGCCGAGGGAAAATTCATTTCTTTTGTGAGAATGGGATGATGTATGAAGTCGCGAAAACTTCAAGCGATAGTAAGCTATTGGCATTTCTAAGGCATATGCTACTATTCTTGACAGAGACGAGTGTAGGGTAGCAAGATTTAAGAAGCATGAGTGTTGAATGGGGACCCTCGGTGATGTGAGAAACTGAATTGGTTTCTTGGGTATATGGTAGTTAAGTGTTTTTCACAAGGGCTGAGAGTTTATGAGGGAGAGAATATGTGCTAGAATAGAAAGCCATTAGCTGCGCTAGGAGAGAAAAGTATGTTAAAATAATAGAGGATATGTGCACGTGGATTAATTAATTGATGAACCATGTATCTGAAGAGAACTCCTAGAAGACTGGTGGCTACAGAGGCTAGTAACCCATGTAATCTGGTAGATGTGTTCTTTTCATATGGACATTGATGTACAACTATGATGTCCTCTTTGGAGAGGACATCATGAATGAATGTAAAGAATGGTCATATAAAGACAGCAACAATGAAACAAAAAAATATATATATTATTATAAGGGAGTTAATTTTATTACATGTGAATGGGCATACTGCTGTAAGACTTGGTATGGCATGCGTACTCCTGGGTAATCACTGGTAAATTTTGGGTTAGACCTAGGTGATAGGGGGGATGTCAAGTTAACAATTACCCTGGGTAAAAATTTGAGGGGGGAAGAGCTAGAGTGATCGGGGTTATCTCACTTAGCAAGTTTGGCTGGATTTAGTCAATAATCCCCAAGTCAAGTTTAAGGGGGGAATTGTTAGGTAAACATGACTCGGGGTAGAGTCAATGTTGCCTAGGGTAAATAGTAGTGGTTTTGGGGCACATGGTTTTGTGCACCCATGTTTTTGGCCCATGGTATTGTATGTAATGGAGCCTATAAGAGGCTGGAAATACTTCATTGTAATGCCAGCCTGGAGGTGAGCGGTGAAGGCTCACTTGGCCATATTGGCCAGGGTTTTGGCCAATGGTTAATGAAATTTCATTGGTTGGGTTTTTCCCTGGATTTGGGGTTTTCCCGGATAAACATCTGTGTTTATGTTAATGTTTGTTGCTAGTTCTTTTTCATGATTATTATTCCTCTCGGTAATATTTTATTTCTGCAGTAAATCTTAACAAAGAATTCATTGCTTTTATCTACCACTATGTTCTGTCCTACTTTAAGCCTGATCAAGTGTAAAAAGAAGAGACCCACATTGAGTATGGGAAAGATCTCAAGCCTCAGTCTTCAGACCATGAGCAAACCCATATACCTGTGAAAGACCCAGTGAGACAAGAGCCTCATATTGTATCTCTTACTCCTAATGAAACCTCAAGCAGTCATAAGCCTCTTGTTGCACTACCTACACCTACAAAGGTCATAGAAATATATAAGCCTCTTGTTTTGCCTCTTATTTTCCAACCCCTTCCTACAGGACTTACAAATAAGCTGCCCCTTTTTGATGGAGAGAATTCAAAGATCACTATTGAGCGGCATGTCCAAAATCTTGAGGATTTACTTGAATTATATGAAATAGAAGAAGATGATATGCGTATTAGAATTTTTGCCTTGTCATTACAAGGAAACGTTAAGAGTTGGTTTAAAAACCTTCCAGCGGCAAGCATTTTCAGCTTTCAGCAGTTTTCTCAAGTTTTCATTGATAGATGGGTAGTCTCAGGAAATGTCTTCCTCATCCTAGAAGAATACCAAAATTTGAGAAGACAACCAGGAGAGACAGTACAGAAATTTTTAGCCAGGTTCAATAAGGTATATAATGAAATACCTTCTGAGATAAAATCACCCTTTGGATGGGCCCTATTGCACTATCCGAGTTCTTTTGACCCTGAGGTGGAATTCCATATAAGAGAAAGAGAGCCTTCGAGCCTGGAGGAAATGCAGAACATAGCAATTACTGTCGAATACAACCTGTGGTGCAGGGAGGAAAGATTAAAAGCAATAAAGAAGAACCAAGCAGAGCAAAAAAGGCAGATCTCTGCAGAAAACAAGCTGTAAAAATTGATAGAGATAGCCAACACCTTGCTAAATGTAGAAGAGGACGAATATGAGGTTGAAACTAGAAATGATGATTGGAAAATACCTACACCTTGTCCTCAGGAAAAAAAAACTACATCATTGAAAGACATAAGCAACATGCAAAGCATGTATGATGAACAAGAGTCTGAATCAGAGAATGAACTTGTAGATTATTTTGAAGAAAGACTTGCTGAGAATCCAAGGGGTTAGATGGATAACATTGCTTATAATTATGATTTCTCTAATTTTGATCTGTCTGATAATTATTTAGTCCAAAGGGAAGCTGAGCTTGCAGGACCATCATCACTAGATTCATGGGAGGAAGATCGTGACCATCAACTTCAAGAAAATTATAAGCCAATGTAGGCCATCTATGATATTGATGAAGAAAGCGTTGAAAGCCTGATAGCAGACGAATATTCATTGAATCTTCACTCTGTTATATATCAGATCATCAGTAATAATTTCCATGAGGATGGAATTCAACATCTTTCTAGCTCAGAGGATGAGGAAGAAAGAAATGAAGAAAATCTTGAGCAAGATGAATATGCTGAACCTTCCCCTGAAAGGGTTGAGATAATCACAGAAACCCCTGCTCAAGAATATGTTAGTCTTTTCACAGAGCTCAGCACACTAGATCAACATACCTCTGAGCTACAAGAGGACAGCACTGCCATATATGATGAGTCCTCCAGTTCAGAGCATGAAGATGAGGGAGATTCTCTTTCTCAAGAGAGTCTTATTCTTGATCTAGTGGAAGAGGAAGCAATCCCGGTTGAAGCCTGCTTGCCAGATACTCACAACCAGGTATCATTTCAAGATCCTTATGCTCATTTCCTGTGGATATTTGAAGAAGGATCAAAGGTCATTTTGAGTAGCTTGTTGCAGACAAGAAGACACATTTTAGAAGCTACTGCTAAGAAACAAAGAGAATGGAAGTGGCCCTGCCTATCCAGCATGGTCAAAGAAATGAGAAGAAAAGACCAGTCATGGGATCATTTGATTGAATGGATGTATTGGAAAAGAGTTTTTATAAGCTAGACATGTAAATATTTCAAGTTAGAGTAGGGTAGGTAGGAAATCTCAATAAAGCTCAGCCTGTGAGCATTTAGTCAGTTGTGTTTGATTTCTGCAAAGTCTAGCAAACTAGACAGTCTAATCCTGGTTTGGCTGCGTTTCAATTTTTGTCTTAGAATGTAGAGAAATAAATCTGCTAGACAGTTTAATCCTGGCAGATATTAGTTTAGGTAGAGAAGCTATGAGGCCAACTGTCTAATCTGGTCTCATGGAGGAATAAGGGTAGAAGTAGATAGGTTTATTTTCCTGATTTTAAATAATTGATGATGTAAAGGTCTGCAAGTCCAAATGCACCTAGAAGAAAATTTTTTAGGACAATAGGATGGGTAGGTAGTAATTTGGGAGAATATTACTGCTGATATGATGTCTTCATGATTTGTGGTAGCTGATCAAAGAAAAGGGGATGTGCCAAATACCAGGCATTTGGCCTACTCCCAAATATTTTTTTCTGAGGTTCTTGACACCTTCAAGAAGATGCCATCCCCATGTGGAGCCACTATTAGCCACCTATAAATTTTTGACATAGTAAACAGGTGGCCAAAATGTTTCTGAGCTTTCAAGAGAAACATTTCCCTTGAAAATATTTCATCCTTGAAGCCTCTTTGTGTCTTTTACCTTTAAAGAGATCTTCACTATTGTTTCCATTGAAAATCCTCACTAATGGTGGAAGAAAATTCTCAAAAAGTCCTCCATCTGCCCTATGTCATCCTCACAAAACCTCCATTTTTCACCACTTTTCCCCCTTTTCAAATCCCACAAAAATCCCTCCATCCACCCCCATCTCATCCTAAAACCCTTTTTAAAACCTCATGTTACTCTTTGTCTGGTTTAAAAACCCCTTATTCCCTCTACCGAAACCCTCATTTGGCCTCAAAAACACTAAATTTGGCCTAAAAACCCTCTATTCTACACTATAACAGAGTTTAGCCCTGAGGGCTTACTCTCTGTAGCTCCATTCCTTCATATAACTGTTGCCCGCAACCAGGCACTAAATAGGCCAAAAAACCCTTTTAAAAAGGCCTAAAATACCTTTCCCCGCTCCTTTATAGTGTTAAGCCCCTAAGCGCTTATTGCTGTTAACACCTCCCCCATACAACCTGCGCCTAGGACTAGACGCAAGCCCCAATCGCGCTATCGCAATAAGAGCTCGCAGTTCTTTGTTAAAATTCTTATTTCAAAATCTCCAATGTGATTGAGGCCTATCTCCTCTACACCCGATTCAAATCTTGACCGTATGATCGTAGAATCCAACGATCGTGATTAAAACCTTTTCTCCACCCGTCGCCTCTCCCCATTACCCCTTCGACTAAATTTGGACCATTGATCTACCATTCTAATCCGAAAGCCCTGGTGTAATCACACAATCGTAAAAGCCCAATCCCGTGCATTTGACCACTGCCGATTTGCGAGCCCTGATTGGATCCTAACCATTCACCCATTCAAATCCAACGGTCAAGATCGTCTCCGCCACCATATAACTTGCCTCCCCCTTTGTAACACTGTTGCGCCAGTTTTAAATCTCAGCCATCCAATGTATAGATCTAACGGCTCACATTTAACCCGATAAACCCGATGGCCTAGCATATGCAATGCTGCCCCATCCAATCTTAACCATTCATCGTATAGATCCGACGGCCCACAATTAATCCGATGGTTCGTTTTCACCCCGCGCACCTTTTCCCATCGCGCTCATACCTCCACCGTCGGATCTCACCACCCCACATCAAACGGCTAGGAAACGTATCGCGTTATTGTTATGCCCGACAGTTAATGCTCCGAAATTACGCGATACAAGCAGTTTTGTTTTGCCACATGGCGCGCGATGAGTGGAATCGCATGATTTTTGTTAAAATCATTTACCGCCTTCGACTCCGTGCGAAAACCGGTGTCGGTTTCCGCTTACCACCTTTCCTCTGCAATAGGTCCTTTCATATCTTGATCTCGACTATTGATTAATCCAAACCTATGGTTCTAATCTAAACTCCCTCCCCTTCATTTAATATTCACTTATGCCCCCATTTCACTCCATAAAACTATCTTCGCCATTGATTTCTTCGATCGGACAGCCAACATATAATTTCGCCCCCATTTACCTATTCGCTCATCCACCTTCCAAATGGTTTCATCAGTGAATCTTGACCATAGATCACCGCTGTTAAATCTAATCTAACGGTCCAGAACGCGTAACACACCAAACTCCGTCAGACTAATTTTTTCACCATTCTGCTGCGTTTTCATTCGCTTTCTCGCCTGCCTCCACCATTTTCCTTGCCTCTGCCACCATCCTTCGACCCTCCAGAGCATCCATCCTCCACTCCCATGGATTTCTATAACATGTTTATTATGTTTTTGCAGGGTTACAGACGGTAAATTCGCTCTATCTGCCCAGTCACTGACATGGTGATTTAGGAGCACAGAGAGGCTTTTTTTAGTGCCGAAGATCTCAGGGGACACATCAGAAAGGGTTTTAAAGATGATTTCCATTAAATATCAGGTGATTTACCCTATTTTAAACCCTCCTGTGCCTGTAAAACCAGTAGGTACACCGAAGCAGTCAACAGAAGCAGAAAGAGTATCAGTGAAGGAAATCAAAGGGTTTAGGCTCATTCTTGAAGATTTAATGCCCATAACCCCATGATTAAAGGGTAAAGACACATATGAAGACAAAAAATATGATTAAGAGGCCTAATAAGGTCTAAAGCACTGAAACAACTCATATATGTGTTTTAATATCAGCATAACACTTCTCCTCCGAAAGGACTAGCTACATCACTTCTACCAACTTCCATCGAACACTAGAACCTTTATTACACTGACAGAGGCCTTAATAACTATTATAAAAACAGTTATGGAAAGTATGGGAGACCTGCAGACTGTCATTCCATGTTACTTACTTCAAAAGGCAGAAAATAGAGTACCATGCAGCCAAAGTACTTCAAAGAACACACCTGAAGTCATGGTCAATCTAACAAAGACCTCCAGACCAGCGTAAAGAGTACCAATATTTCAATTATAGAGCCATAAATTAGAGTGGGCACGAACACTTCCTCCACTCTGCCTTAATGAATCAATTAAATTACATCTACTACTACTGCTATTCATTCTCCTATAAGAACCCCTGAGAAATACATTGTAAAGGTTGTTGTTGGTTGATAGGGGTTTTATCGACTGTTAGAACTGTTATTGGGGG
Organism: Pinus albicaulis; assembly: GCA_034641835.2. Classification (NCBI taxonomy): domain Eukaryota; kingdom Viridiplantae; phylum Streptophyta; class Pinopsida; order Pinales; family Pinaceae; genus Pinus; species Pinus albicaulis. The sequence continues at coordinate 204,984,993 of CM076577.1, forward strand.
AAGTAGCTGAGTAGTTTGTAATTTATTAGGCTAGGAGGAGAATGTTGAGATTGCAACAAAATGATGAGCTTAGTGGAAAGGAGTCGCCTTCACTAAGTGGGCCCGCAGGCTATTTTTGGCGCAAAGTCTATTTTTAGACTATGTCTATTTTTAGACATATGGATCATGTTCTATCAGTTACAGGATGCTATTTGTGGATGGCTGGTCAAGTCGGAAAAAATAGATGGACTAATATTTTTAGACATACTGGGCGGAATCTATTTTTAGATTGCCAGTCTAAAAATAGATATGTCGAATATTATTAGCTCTTAATAATATTTGGACTCTAAACATTATCTTATCCTCTTGGAGCACTTCAGTTCGAGTCACGGATGTGGCACATGTAGCTGACAGAAGGAATTACACTATTCCTAGGGTTTAGTGGAGCTATTGTATGGTTGACTTCAGTTTGAACTCATGTGACAAAGTTTGGTGGAGTTGATGAGACAGTTAATGGAGTTGTGTTCAGTTTAACTTAGTTGAGCTAGGTGTATCTAGTCTAACTGATTGATACAATTAGTGAGAGTGGTGTGAATTAATTATTAATTAATTCACTAATTATTAACTCATTAATCAACTAAAGCATACATCAGTTAACTTCAGTGCATGGACAGTTTTAGTGGAGACCAGTGAAGAGGTAGGTGAAAGAGCAGTGTGACTATCAGTTGTGACTATACTGGTGCATGAGTTTGCACTACACATTGATGGAGATGCCAATGAGGATTGCGTAGTACATACTAGTGGGATTCGAACCTGGATCTTGGTATTATCCATATTGGATTGCGCAGTAGAGGCAGGCTAACAAGTGGAGCAGATTGGAGCATGTGTTTTGTATGATTTGAGCTTGTGTAGTGTGTAACAATTGGAGATTGTACTGAGAGATTGTGAGGAGTTTGTACAATTATTGTTACATGATATCTATCATTATAATATAGAGATAGTTTGGGGTTTTCAGCTTTAAGCTTTCCCATAAATATTGTGTTTATATGTGTGATTGTTTATGGTTTTAATGTGCGCATGCGATTGTTTATATTTCCGCAAATTGATGATCAATAGTAGAAGAGATTATGTATTATGCATGAAGCTCAAATAGTGTGTGATCAGGATAATCTCGGTGAATAATTTAACAGTTATTCAAATTTCTACATGGTATCGGAGCAGTATTGATCATTGGAGCAATTGCAAAACATTAAAGCGGTTGAGTTTTTTGCTGGTGGAATTCAAATTTGCAGCAGTGTTTTCTTGGTGTCGAAGTTGAGATGTCTTTCAACGGATTGCGATTGGAGTATGCCCTTGAGGGAAGCTCGAATTATATCTCATGGAAGGATAGGATGGAGGCGGTGCTGGATGACAATGGGTTGAAGGAGTTCATAGATGCAGAAGTCCCAAAGCCTACTTCTAGCGATGCTGTCGTAATTGAGGCTTGGAAAAAGAAGACAACAAAGTGTCAAAGGATTATGTTGGAGGGCGTGTAGGATCACATAGTGTCTAGCCTGCATGGTAAGGCTTCTCCATTCTTGATGTGGAAAGCCTTGACAGATTTATTCCAAAGCAAGAGCGACCAAAGGAAGTTGGCGCTCAAGGATAAACTCAGAAACATAAAGATGGAGAAAGGCGACAGCATGCCCAAGTACCTCACGAAGTTCATCCAATGCAGGGATGAGCTGGGAAGTGTGGGGGTGACTGTTGATGATGAGGAATTGGTGAGGTTGGCTCTCCTTGGGCTTCCGAAGAGTTGGCACTCCTATCAGGACTCTGTCAATGGTCAGGAGAAATTGCCAGGATGGGAGCGACTTTGGTCGGATCTTGTGCAAGAGGAGATAAGGCGGAGTACCAGGGACAGATCTTCATCAAGGAACTCACGATGAAGAAAATTGCACTTTGTTGCAAGAAAAGAAGGGGAAGAGCAAGAAAGCTTCTCATTCCGGTGCGAAAGGCAAGAAGCAGGACATGTCCAAGGTGAAGTGCTTTCATTGTCACCAACATGGACATTATGCCACAAATTGTCTGCAGAAGAAGAAAAATAAGCAAGCTGCTGGATCTGCAGCGGGAGAGACCTTAGCCTCATAGTTTGTGCTGGATTTTTCGCTAATTGCATGCTTGGTCTCAACTGTGATGGGATCAGTATGGTTCTTGGACAGTGGTGCGTCTTTTCACATGAATGGAGATCGAGATCTATTTTCAGATCTAGATGAGAAAGATCTTGGAGTGCACATTGAGATGGGCGATGATGTTAGATACAGTGCGACCGGTACCAGTACCGTTTGCTTTGAGAGGGAGTATGGTAAACCCTTCGTATTGAAGGAAATGATGCATGTTCCAAGATTGAAGAAGAATCTGATCTCTGTGGTGATGTTAGAAGACAAGGGTTACGATGTTGTCTTTAGCGAAGGAAAGGCTTTCCTACGCAGTAAGACAACTGGAGAAACCCGGAAGATAGGGGTTTGAGTCAAGAACCTTTATCACTTGCAAGTAGATGGCTGCGCAGTAATGGTATGCAAGGAAGAAGGAGTGGTGAGTCGGGATGATGGCGAGCTGTGGCACCGGAGATTGGGCCACCTTCACCATGGAGCAGAATCTTTTCACGATTTCTCTTGGGCTTCCTAAGGGCACTCTTGCGCGGTCGGATCGGTCTGAGGGTGTACCTTGGGAAAATTTGTGAAAGCCACCTTTCATGAGAAGGATAGTCGTGCCACGATGATCCTTGAGAGAATTCACACAGACGTGTGTGAACCTTTCTCAGTAGCTTCAACAGCAAAGCATAGGTACTATGTGATCTTTGTTGACGATTTTTCTCAGAAGTGCTGGATCTTCTTCATGCAGAAGAAGAGCGAGACATACTCAAAGTTCTGTGAGTTCAAGGCGCTGGTGGAGAAAGAATCGGGGAAGCAAGTGAAGGCTCTTAGGAGCGACAATGGTGGTGAATTCATCTCTGGCGAATTCAAGGACTTTTGTAGCGCAGAAGGGATTCGAAGAGAGCTCATAGCACCTCATAACCCACAGCAGAACGGGGTTGCTGAGCGGAAGAACAGAACGATCGTGGGTGCTGCACGGGCGAAGTTGCATGATCGGGGCCTACCCCTTCACTTGTGGGCGGAGGCATGCAATAATGCAGTATATGTGCAGAACCGTTGTCCAATCAAGATACTTGGCATGAGTACACCCGAGGAGGCGTTTTCTAGTAAGAGGCCTGATATTTCCCATTTGAGGATTTTTGGTTCACCTGTTTACATTCATGTGACGAAGGATGCCAGGAAGAAGCTGGAGCCGACTGCAAAGGTTGGGATATTTGTGGGGTACACTGATACACCCCACAACTATCGTGTGTATTTTCCAGACAGTCGCAAGACTGTTGTGCGACGGGATATCAAATTTCATGAGGAGAAAGCCATGAAGTGTTCGCTTAAGAGGGAGCCACACTTGCATGCAGATGAGTAGCTATTAGTTCCTAAGGATGAGTCTCTGGATGTGGATCAGCCACAAGAGGAGGTTCATGGAGTGGGAGAGACCACTCATGCAGCGCCAACCATTAGAGGGCAGAAGCGCACTACAAAAGCTGAGCGACTGGCTCAAGATGCAGAGAAGTTTGTAGGAGCACCTACATCACAGCGCAGACAGAGACAGTCACCTGACCGATATACTGGATACATGGCTCTTATGAGCAAGTGTATCGTGACAGAGCCATCCTCTTTCGAGGAAGCTGTGGAGGATCCCGCATGGGTAGATGCCATGGTGGAAAAGTATGATTCGATTGTCAGAAACAGTGCATGGGAGATTGTCCCAAGGCCGGAAGGGAAATCAGTGGTGGGTTCGAGATGGATCTACAAAGTGAAGCAGGCAGCTGACGGGAGTGTGGAGAAGTATAAGGCAAGATTTGTTGCCCGAGGCTTTTCACAGATTGAGGGGATCGATTATGAGGAGACCTTTGCACCTGTCGCAAGGTATTCTTCCATATGGACGATTCTTGCTCTCTTAGCGCAGATGGGGTGGCACATTCATCAGATGGATGTGAAGACTGCGTTCCTCAACGGAGTCATTGAGGAGGAGGTGTACATAGAGCAGCCCGAAGGTTTCGAGATCTTCAGCAGCGAGTCGCATGTGTGTAGGCTCAAGAGAGCGTTGTATGGGTTGAAACAAGCACCTCGTGCTTGGTACACACAAATATAAAATTATTTCACCGGACTTGAATTCTCCAAGAGTGAGGCGGATCCTAACCTATACCAGATTGTGGTGGAGGGTAAGTTGCTGATCATTGTACTTTATGTTGATGATTTGATTTTGACAGGTGATGAGCTATTGATACTCTCATGCAAGGAGGATCTTGCAAAAGATTTTGAGATGAAGGACTTGGGCCTCCTTCATTATTTCCTGGGATTGGAAATTTGGCAGTGCAATGGTGGACTTTTTGTTTCTCAGGGTAAGTATGCCCGGGAGATACTAGAGAAGTTCAACATGCATGGCTGCAAGCCTGTTGATACTCCTCTTCCTGGTGGTTGGAGGAAGGAGGATGCTACTTCAACGGAGGTAGTGGATGCAATTGTTTATCGACAGTTGGTGGGGTCGCTTATGTATTTGGTCAATACATGACCCGATATATGCTATTCAGTTAACCAGCTTTCACAAGCTATGGTTAAGCCAACCAAGCTCTTTTTGAAGGCGGGCAAGCATTGCATTATCTCAGAGGCACATCCGGATATGGATTGTGGTACAGACAATCAGATGAGGTGAATCTGTGTGGTTTCACGGATGCAGATTGGGCAGGGAGCCCAACAGACAGAAAGAGCACATCTGGAGGGGTTTTCAGTATCGGGTCGACAATAGTTTCTTGGTACAGTAGGAAGCAGAGATCCGTGGCACTCAGTTCAGCAGAGGCAAAGTATATGGCAATGAGTTTGGCTGCATGCGAGGCTATATGGATGAGGAAGATCCTTGTCGGGTTGTTCGGTTCACACTTAGATCCTACTATGATATATTGTGATAATCAGAGTTGCATTAAACTCTCAGTTAATCCAATATTTCATGATAAATCTAAACACATTGACATCCGATATCATCATATCAGATATTGTGTGCAGCGGAAGATCATGTTACTTTCTTACATTCTTACATAGGATGAGGATGTTGATATCTTGACGAAGGCGCTCACCAAGAGAAAATTCAAATACCATAGATGTAGGATCGGGGTGGCAGATAATCCCTATCTTGTTGAGAGGGAGTGTTGAGATTGCAACAAGATGATGAGCTTAGTGAAAAGATTCGCCTTCACTAAGTGGGCTCGCATGCTATTTTTGGCGCAAAGTCTATTTTTAGACTATGTCTATTTTTAGACATATGGATCATGTTCTATGTGTTGTAGGATGCTATTTGTGGATGGTTGTTCAAGTCGGAAAAAATAGATGGACTTCTATTTTTAGACATACTGGGCGGAATCTATTTTTAGATTACCAGTCTAAAAATAGTTATGTTGAATATTATTAGCTCTTAATAATATTTGGACTATAAACATTATCTTATTCTCTTGGAGCACTTTAGTTAAGTGCACAGATGTGGCACATGCACCGATGTATGTGAAATTACGCTATTCCTAGGGTTTAGTGGAGCTATTGCATGGTTGACTTCAGTTAGAACTCATGTGACAGAGTTTGGTGGAGTTGATGAGACAGTTAATGGAGTTGTGTTCAGTTTAACTTAGTTGAGCTAGTTGTATCTAGTCTAACCGATTGATACAATTAGTGAGAGTGGTGTGAATTAATTATTAATTAATTCACTAATTATTAACTCATAAATCAACTAAAGAATACATCAGTTAACTTCAGTGCATGGACAGTTTCAGTGGAGACCAGTGAAGAGGTAGGTGAAAGAGCAGTGTGACTATCAATTGTGAATATACTGGTGCATGAGTTTGCACCACACATTGATGGAGATGCCAATGAGGATTGCGCAGTACATACTAGTGGGATTCGAACCTGGATCTTGGTATTATCCATATTGGATTGCGCAGTAGAGGCAGGCTAACAAGTGGAGCAGATTGGAGCATGTGTTTTGTATGATCTGAGCTTGTGTAGTGTGTAACAATTGGAGATTGTATTGAGAGCCTGTGAGGATTTTTTACAATGATTGTTACATTATCTCTATCATTATAATATACAGATATTTTGGGGTTTTCAGCTTTAAGCTTTCCCATAAATATTGTGTTTATATGTGTGATTTTTTATGGTTTTAATGTGCGCATGTGATTGTTTATATTTCCGCAAATTGATGATCAATAGTAGAAGAGGTTATGTATTATGCATGAAGATCAAATAGTGTGTGATCAGGATAATCTCGGTGAATAATTTAACAATTATTCAAATTTATACAAAGAAGTTTGGAATGTAACAGCCATTGAGCTCAGAGTATGTGACTGGTTTTTCACATCAATTGAACAATCAAATTTCACATGATCCTGGTCTATATTTTTGGTGATGTTTCTCTTACTACAATTGTCTCATTTCATGCTTTCATATGGTCCATCATTCTCTGATAAGAATCAATAAATCTGGCTTAGGATGTACCCCTACATGGTATCCTAATGCTTTCCTTCTCTTCTTATCTTTTATGTTTTTTGCTGATTGTGTATCTAGGAGAAAATTCATATAATTTAACCAGTCAAAGATGTTGGTATTACCCATGCTTACTGATGTTTGAATTCAGAGTTTTTTTCTTAGATGTTCTTGTTGGGTTAAGCTGGAAGAATTAGGATACTGGGGATTTAGAGTTAGCCCTGTCCACTAGGGTCCTTTTCCAACAGAGTGGCCTTTCTAAGATCCCTTTGAGCTAGTGTCAAAAGCATTTAAGGTTAAAATTCCTTCTCTGATCTTAGGCCTTGCTCTGTGTTAAATCTTATTGTTTTTCCTTGAGAGTATGTTGAAAGCAGGCCTAGAGTTAAATGACCTTTGACTTGATCTTAAGCTACCCTTTGTGTCTTTATTGAGAGTTTCTTTTGAGGTATGTCAAAGCAAGATAGGTTAAAAGTACTTACCTGATCTATATACTGCACTTTGGTTTCTTTCTTTCTTCCACCCACTCTTAATGTTCCATCTTACCATCTATCTAAAAATATCCTTTAGTATAGATGACTTGCCCTATGGAAAACCTTGGTTAGTTGTTATGCAAGTAATCCCCTCTCATGACTCCATGAGCCCAATGGATTGACACTTTCTTGACCTATCTTCTTTTGTCGAAACATCCTGTTGCTTTGTTCCTTTCATTCCATAACCTTCTCAGTTAATGATCTCCAACCAATCCAACCAAAAAAACCATAAAAAACCCTTGTGCTTCATACCTAACCTAATACCTCATTTTGAGCTTCAAAGATATATCATTCTTTACGTTGTAGAGAGATCCCTCTCTGGATCTAGGAGGGCTAGATCCTGAGATCCCAAAGTGGTTTGATGTTTTCTTTTCTTTTTTTCTTTCCAATCTGGCCAAAACATAGAAACCCCAACAGGTTCGATAAGAAGTCAGCCGGAAAAAAAGCTTTCAAATTAGGTTACCTTGTCCTCAAATGGGATACAACTCATGAAGATAAGGGGAAACACTCCAAGTTCCAAGCATTATGGACAGGCCCTTTCCAGGTCAAAGAAAAGGTCGGATCTCACACTTACAGGATAAAAACCCTTGAGGGGAGGATTGAGGTCCTCCCCGTTAATGGGCACAACCTTAAGCACTACTTCACCTGACATCCCCTTGGGGACGTCACTACACCTTGTACCATATTTTTTCTTGTTTTCTGTTGTTCTTTACAATTTATGTTTTCAATAAATCGCTTGCTTCACGCTGGCTCTCATTAACCTTCTTTTTCCTTTGGCATCTCAAATTGAGGGGGGGATGTAGAAGTTACTCAATTGACATACTAAGTCGGAATCTATGCTGGTGAAGAATCTCCCCTCCCCCAAAATGCATAAGTGGCACAATCTTACCTGTGATAGGCACCCAATGGCGAGAACATGATTAAGTCCCTCAAACCAAAACATAGTAGCTTGCCTAGTATGCTGGCCCAAGGGTTGTTATGAAAAAGGAAAGTTTCGGTTGAATCAGATACTAGACGGAAAAGGGAAGTAGATAGCCTCAGGTGACGAACGGATATCCAGGAAAACCTGAAGTCCTCATATAGACTAGGAGCAACCTCTCTCGCAAGAAAAAATAAGTCAGGATCCCTCATCCACCCAAGCAATAATTGCCACATTAATAAGTGCCTCGAGCATAGAAAATAAGTGCCTTAATAAGTGCACTCAGCACATGAATAAAGGTTAAAGGATTGAGAAAGGCTTCATGCGCAGAGAGGCGATACGAAGACTCTGCCAAGGTACTAACCAGGCTCACTCACAGCGGAGCAACGTCCGTGAATCCTAGGCAGTGACTCCGCCGGGACCATCAGGTTCATTGGCAGCAGAGCAACACAATGAGGACAAAATAAAATATACTGGATCTTGGAAATCTCTGAGGTTACTCTGACCTTTTCCATCTGGTCTCCAATAATAAAAACACAGTAAACCAGAACCCAGGGGCAGGCAGATGGGAGGTGCAAACACACGAGGCTCGAAGAAGAAAGTAGTGGGACCCACAGGGTGGAAGGAAAAACATGCTAAAACCACCTGGCCTCTTCAATATGAAGCACAGGCAGAGATTCTGGACCCTACTAGTGAATCGCCATTTCTTGTAGCCGCTACAACACCCTTCAAAATTTCACCCTTTTAAAATTTTTGAGCCCCTGAGCATTGAAAACTGGAGTCAAGCCTGAAGTTCAATCCATCAAAAGCCTTAGGTCGCTAAGTCGCTGAATAGGTCAACTTCTCTGATGAGCGACCTTGCAACCTTGCGACCCATCAGGTTGCCAAGTCGCAAAGTCGCGTATCACACACAAAACTAAACAATCGCGACCTTACGACCCTGCGACCCCTGCGACCCCTAGGTCGCAAGGTCGTGAGGTCGAACATCTCATCAACGCGGCCCCGTTGTGACCTTGCGACCTAATTTATTTCCCCCATGTGTGACCTTTTTATATATAGAGGGGTTGCATAGGTTGCATTCCACCTGCGCGACGGAGAACAAAACGCCTCTGACAAGCCAACTGGAGCGCATTTTTCTCGGGTAAGTTGTCTGATCCTCCTGTTGTTTCTGTTTTTTCTAATTTTTTCCCTCTGCCCCCTCACCTTAGCCTATTAAAACCACAACCTACCCACTGTTAGGACCTATTTGGTGAAGCTTACACCCCCCTCTTAGTATCCTGACTCTGTCAGTCTCATCCAGAACCCAGTTGATGAAGCTAACCAGCCCTCCTTTTGTCAATATTTTCCTCATGTTTTCTTACCTTTTGATGTGTTACTTTTCCTCCCTTTTCCCTCTCTCACTCTAAGAGAAATAAGGAAAAAGGACCGTGTTGCCATGTAGAATTGTCTGCCCAACCCTAATGTGACCTGCGACCCTGCGACCTTACGACCCTTGTGACCTTGCGACCTCGGTCCTTGGTCACTAAGTCACCAAGTCACGTATCACTAACAATTCAAGTGTTTCGACCTTGCAACTCAGCGACCTGGTGACCAAGTCGCAAGTCACTAAGTCGCCACGTCGCATCCTCATAAAAATTTAAGCCAGTGTGACTCAACGACCTCGCGACCCAGTCACAAGTCGTCAAGTCACGAGGTCGCTTTTATCTGAGGTGTTAAACCAACACGACTTAGCGACTAAGCAACCCAGGGGAGAGGTCGCTAGGTCGTAGGTTCACCCCTTTTCTTGACCTTAGTTGGGCAGAGGTAAAAGCAATTTAAGCCTTTATTAACATGGAATCTATCTTATCATGGGATTGTTTTATGAACATGCCAGGGAACCTCGAAGTAGAGCTAGAGTGCGTTTCCATCTCCTCAGCCTCGAGTGATATGGGGCCTTCGTCAGTTCGCAGAAAAAACAAGAGTCCGGAGATAGAAATATCGAAGGATGAAATACCTATGTCTCCTCCCCCTACCTATGGAGATACTGCATGCATATTCAGCAAGGGAGAGAGCATGAATTGTTATAAAGTGTACCAAGAATTCACAAAACCTGAATTTCCAAAAGACCTCCCAGACCGACAGGTATATGTGCAAGTTAAGAGATCAAAGCTTCACTATGCAGGGGCCCACCCACCTATATTTCCATGTGCTGAGCTCATCGAATGGATCTTACGAAAGGTCGACCCCAGGTTCTGGGTGATTCGAGATCATGAGGGGAAATCATTTGCTAATTTGAAGGGACAGGATGCATATTTCTATTACACACTTCCCACTCGAGAGCAGACATTCACAGAGGAATGGGTCACTACTCATGTAGTTACCATATCCGAAACCTTGAGAGGATGGTGGGAAGAACCAGAAAAATTCAAGGTCAAGAAGGACCAAGAGTATCAGGTAGCAGGTCTTAGGAAGGTCTACAAGCTCGTGGAAGCTATGCTATGTAGGATGTATGGTCGTTCCGATGCCACCACTTTCAACATCTCTTGGGTATCTCTTATGTACTTTGTTACTGTATACGACACCCGCTTCAATTGGGCCAGCTTATTGATAACAATCCTCAAAACAAACATATCTTCAGCACTAGCGCCCGAGGAGGGGTATGCATCGAAATTTTACATGGCCTCCTATCTATTGGATGCAGTTTGTGCAAGGTGCCATTTTGAGGGGTGGGCACACAACTGGGATCAGGAGCGCGCCCGCCCAATTCACAAGGAGCTGCAGGTATTTTGGGACTCCAAATATAATCAGGATATAGAGCCGATCTCACATAGTTTCATCCCTGCAGTCTATGGAAAGTTGTTTGGTAAAGATACCCCGTACATGTCTTGGAAGCCCATGGAAAAAATAACCAAGGTGGCACATTGGTTTCCTTTTGTAGAAGACACCTTCATCCAAGTCTTCAGTTCACTCAATACTCCCCATGCACTACCCCGATTCGTCATTGATAGACTACTACTTCAGGAAACATGTTTTCAAATGACAGTCGACTTTTCAAAGGTTCTTAATAAAGGTAAGAAGAAGCCATGGCCCACTCTGCCACTCACTATTGGCGCTTATACGGTCAATGATTTCAGAGAAGTAGAGGCAGAGGCTGAGAAAATCAGAGGATTCTGTCTGCCTCCTTTGGCTCACCAGACATACGATCTTGAGAGGATGATCCCTGCCCATTGCAAATGGACCAAATTTAAATGGAGCTACCAACATACCGAATGCCTAGTTGAAGATGGGGTAAAAAAATGGTACAATAAGGACATGGAGATTGCTCCAGAGGAATTAACCGATCAAGAAGATAAAGATGATCAAAATTTAGAAGAAAGAATCCACGAGCTAGGAGGAGCCTCATCTTCTCAAGCCAAGAAGCCGTGAACCAGCACAGGCCATAAATCTTCCACCCAACGAAAAGAAAAGGAAGTAAAATCTCAATGGGAATTTGAGGAGTGAGCAAAAGAGGAGGAGGAGAAACGCAAGAAACAACTAAAGGCAGAGCAGAGAAAGAAGCAGGAGGAAGACGCCTGCAAAAGAAAGGAAGAAGAGGAAGCAAAAGCAGAAGTTGAGCTTTAGCTTAAAATAGAACTAGATAAGGTGGAAGACGCTTGCAAAATAAAGGAAGAAGAGGAAGCAAAAGTAGAAGCTGAGCGTCAGCTTAAAATAGAACTAGATAAGGTAGAAGCTGAACGCAAACGAAAAGAAGAACAAGATAGGGCAGAGGCAGAGCGGTAGCTGGAAGTGGAAGCAAAGAAAAAAAAAAGAGAGGAAGAGAAACAAAGATCGAAGGAAAATTCCTCCAAAGATGCCGAAGGCAGTAAGACACCTCCTCCTATGATAGGGATACAGACGGAGCTGATAGCCATCGAAGTACCTCAAACAAATCCTGCATGCAATATATGTTTCGTGCTCTCAGAACTGGGTACCTCCGAGGAGCAGGAGGAAGAAGTGTTTGATCTGACAAGGCTCACCTATGACCAGTTCACACACAAAATCAGGCAGGAAAAGAGGATATGTTTAGCACGTAATCCTGCTGCACCCCTCACGGCCACAACATAAAAGGATATAGTCTTGGACACCAGGACCAATCCAGTTATGATAGCATCAGCTAGCACTACTTTTTCCACAGCCATGGAAGAAAACGTGAGTAGAATGGGTAGGGAAATTCTATCCCTACATAATATATTACAAGCCTCCGAACAAAATATAGTTAGAGCGGAGCAAGAGAAAAGGGCACAAGAGGAAGAATTTCAACAGCTTCAGGGTAGGAATGCCCTTACTAATGAAGTACCACTCACCATTCGAGGAGAGATGGTGACTCTAGAAGCCACCATGAGGCAAGTATACGAAGAATTGTTTACAATAAAGCAGACGGTTGCACCTGTACTGAGAGCTCAAGAAGAAACCAAGAAGAGGAACGAGAAACTAAAAGAAGCCTCCACAGCCTTGGACAGAATGCTAGAATAGGTAAACAGGTATCTGCAGGCTCCAGATACTTTGCCCAGAAAATATTGGATTTGCACTCAGAACGACAAGGTCCAAATACACATGAAGGTGCAATACAAGGAGAATTTATTCAAAGACCTAGAGAAGGTAATGATCGCTTACGAACATTTGATTAGCGGCATTGACTCAATGGCTGAACTACACCACATTCCTTCTCTAGGTACACTAGGCGAAGAAAAAACATGGGAACATGTGGACCAAGACATTCAGATGTTTTTGCAACCTATTAGACAAGCTACTGCTACTCCTGATCTTTTGGCATCACAGGAGAACTTGGTGAAATTCATCGTGACGCCAGTCTGGATTTACACCAAGCTGGCTTCCTTATCTAACCAAGTCATGATCAAAAGAGAAACTTTGATCCCAAACTCTCTAGAATGCCTGCACAGGTTAAGGGAATATACTCCTCTGATCTATTTGGTTGCTGAAGATTATCGAGCATGGTGAAATTTCTTTAAAGAGCAACAGGTAGATGTTCCCAACCTCACAATCACTCTCATGCTCCCATGATTAGGTCGTGATTCGCAGCCTACAAGAGGGGTCGCAGGTCGCATCAGTCATGATCAGGTCGCAAGTCACAACCAAGCACAGGGTCATAGGTCGCTTTTCCCTTCGGGTCGCAAAGCATGCCAACAGTCGGGAAGGAAAAAAGTCAGGGCACCCAAGGGTCAATTTTATCCTATAAATACTCCCTTCGGGGACTTGTAAAAGATCTTTTTTTTGGAATCCAAAGGAGATAAGAGAGTTGTAAAGCCTTGAATAGACCTTTATTTGAATGAGTACAAGCATTTGTCTTAAATCCACTTCTGGATCTGATGAGAATTAATGTGTTAACACTGTGAATATTTCCTCTTATATGTCTGATATCTTATGATTAGCTGCTCTGTGTTTTCTGCTTATACTATTTATGCATTTAAGCTCACTGAATGTGTTAATGATGGTAGGTTTTTTACCTAGGATATGTTTGTAATTTCATTATTGACATCTACCTTATTTATGAAATCGCTTAAGGAAGTGAAGGGTGTTTTTGCCAAGCAGAACTGTTTCTTTTATGGTTCGAACAACTTTTACAAACACAACCCTAATGATATGCTACTAACAGCATCTCCTTCGGCTGCGTATTTTAATCCATCTTACTATTTGTAGTATTTTAATGCTCATTGGGATCATCGATAATTTGTCTTGTATCATCCGATAATTGTATGTCCATAATTCTGCAGGGCTCATTTGTGTCCAAGAAAAGGAGTATTCAGTGGTAGCCAGACCCACACCCCGGACGGGATCCCTATCACAAAAGAGATTTAGAGTCCAATCGGGACTTTTTACCAGGGAGATCCCTTACTGTTAGTCAGACATTTTCTCCTGTCAACATAAGACTTATTCTTTTTTAGGGTATCACGCCAAGCCACTAATTCTTTAATGATTCTTTCCCATGTCACTAGATATACATAATAATAAGGAATAATAAGACTTATTTTATTATTATAGTATGTTATGTATAATAAAAATTTGTAAGACTTATTTTATTATTATAGTATGCTATGTTGTTTGTAATAATAATAAAAATTAGTAAGACTTATTTTATTATTATAGTATACTATGTTCTATTTTTTATTTCCATAGACTAATACCATCCTTAGAGTATTTTAAATACTCATTTTTATTAAAATGTCAACCATAGAGATTGAAAAAAAAACTCCTTTTTTACTCCAATGTCATCCATGAAAATAAAAAATAAAAAATATATATAAAGAAGATGATATGCATCTTCTAGTATAACCCCATTCCAAGCAACTAATGACAATCCATTCCACGAAACTAATGACATTTTCTAAATCATTAAGCCACTAACTCTTTTCCATGTCACGGATATACCTAATAATAAGAAATAATAACTCTTTTCCATGTCCCGGATATACCTCATAATAAGAAATAGTAAGACTTATTTTTTTTATTATAGTATAATATTTTGTATTCATAATAAGAAATAGTAAGACTTATTTTTTATTATAGCATAATATTTTGTATTTTTTTTTATTATAAGACTTGATACTATGTTGTTGTTACTTATACTATGTTGTATTTTTTTTATTATAGTTTTTTTTTATCATAGTTCATATTATTGATATTATAGTTTTTTTATCATAAAAAATATTAATGATCATTGAAGATCAATGAAAGAATTACACATTTACTTGGTTATTGAAGATCAATGAAATAATTCCACATTTACTTGGTGGTTACCTTAAAAATACTTTTAGGGTTAAAGAATAACCAACCATAACCTACTATGTTAATATCTAAATATAAAATTCAATATAATATAATATTCAATATTGTTTGAGAAATAAAATACCCAAATGCCTTGAAAATACATTTCCCAAATATTCTGAAAATACTTTTACAATTAAATAATAACCAACAGTAACATACTATATCTTTTCTTATTCTAAATAAAAAATATCCTGAAAATACTTTTACAATTAAAGAATAACCATCCTTTCTTATTCTAAATAAAAAAATACCCTAAAAATACTTTTAAGGTTAAAGAATAACCAACCATAACATACTATATCAATATCTAAATATAACATTCCTTTTTTCGAGAAATAAAATATACCCAAATACCTTGAAAATACATTTTTGAAAATACATTTTCCCAAATACCTGGAAATACTTTTACAATTAAAGAATAACCATCCATAACATACTATATCCATTCTTATTCTAAATAAAAAATACCCTAAAATACTTTCTTATTCTAAATAAAAAATACCTTAAAAAATAACCAACCATACCATACTTTCTTATCCTTTCTTATTATGATGTTAAAGAAGAATATCTAAATATAACATTCCATATCCTTTCTTATTATGATGATGAAGAAGAATATCTAAATATAACATTCAATATTCAGAATCCAGAATCATAATAAGAAGAATATCTAAATATAACATTCAATATTCAGATGATGAAGAATATCAATTTAATATCCTTTCTTATTATGATGATGAAGAAGAGTATCTAAATATAACATTCAATATTCAGATGATGAAGAATATCATCTTATAATATAAGATTCAATATTTCGATGATGAAGAGGAATATCTGAATATTTTGATTATGCTGATGAAGAATAATATCTAAATATAACATTCAATATGATGAAGAAGAATATCTAAATATAACATTCAATAAGATAAAAACGAACAAAAGAAAAAATTTCTAACCATGCTCACATATTTCAAAAAAGAAATATTACTCTCACAAATAAATAATAAGAAAAAGTTTCTAAGCATGCTCACATATTTCAAAAAAGAAATATCGTACTCTCACAAATAAATAATAACCTAGTTAATATAATAACCAATATTATAAGAAAACCCAAAATAAAATAATATTATAAAAAAACCAAAATAAAATATTTCTCAATAATTCTTTCTATTCCAATGATTCTTTCCTATGCTAATGATGGAGAAAAATATCTAAATATAACATTCAATACAAACAACGTAAAAGGTTTGTAAAAGGTTTCTAATCATGCTCACAGATTTCACAGATTTCAAAAGAGATAATATCTCAATATAACTGATTTCAAAAGATATAATATCTCAATATAACTGATATAAGAAATTTTTTCTAACCATACATATATTTCAAAACAAAAACCAAACAAGACAACATAAAAAGGTTTCTAACCATGCTCACAGATCTCAAAAGAGATAATATCTCAATATAACTAATAGAAGAAACCTTTTCTAACCATACATAAATATTTCAAAACCAGAAACCTTTTCTACCCATACATATATATTTCAAAACAAGAAACCAAACAAGACAACATAAGAAACGGTTTCCAACCATGCTCACATATTTCAAAACAAAAACCAAACAAGACAGCATATCTATATGAATGCCCAAGCAATCTAACAATAACCTTATCCTTTATCAAAAATATATTCTTAGCAGAACCAAATCTATTTAATGACAATGAATAATTACCGAAAGAAAGATGTGTCTGTCCTTTTATTCAATAGACAGCTTATTTTCTAACTATATGATGAGATTAACATTCGTCTGTTTTGAGATAGCTAACGCAAACAATCTTTACAAGAAAGAAAAAAATAATTGTTAACCTCTAATTGTTGAAAATTGAAATTAATCCTGGTTCAAGTCATTTATAGAATATATTTAAGAAATGGACAAATCCATGATCATAATTATCGATACCTCGTTTTAGTTTCAAAAATGTCACGTCATAGAGTTCAGACAATTAATCCAGAGTTCAGACAATCAATAGTTTCTAAATACCTTAAGCTCGATAATACAATCACAGAGGTGGTGTTCTCCCAGTGGCCTCACGGAATGAAGGGCACGCTGGTATTGGCATTTCCTTCTTCCCCATTGCCAGAAATGGGGCGAACTCTGTGTAAAGAAGGATGAACGCATGACCCAACAACAATAGTAACAGGACCAGCTGCTCGAAGAATCCCGTCAACTAACCCTGCGATCACGTTTCCTTGAGAGTCAAGGATGGATATAGAGAGGGAGCTGCAATGTGGGAGAAATGTGCCGGACAGTGAAAGTATCTGACACGTGCCACGCAAGAATCTCAATTGCCCAGCCATCGAGATGCTCACATCCACCACCCTACCAAGAGCGCTCATCACATGGAGACCCCCAACCTGAAGCCTTTGGTAAAATCGGCGAACGCAGTGAACTATATCAGCTCCAGGTTGAAGTTGAACAACGTGAGGCATGATTGCATCATCGCTCTCTTCGTAAAGTACAGGAGTTTCTCTCTGTTTGTTTCTGGAACCCAATGGACGCCCCCTTCTGACTGACTGCTGGGTGTTGTTAATATTCTCTTCACCATCTCTGCTCTCTTCTTTGACCGTTGGAAAGTTGCAATGCTGTTGGAAATATGGACCTTCATTATTCTGGGGCATAGCAGCTGAAAAGATCTTTGACTCCATCTCTGACAACAGATTCGGAAAGGCAAGAAAAATAATGAAAAAAAAGAAGCAGGAAAATTATGGCAGAGAAGATATATACTATGCTACGACCATTATCATCAGAAAAGCTCTGCGAATTAAATATGTAAGAAAGAAACAAATGCCCTTTGCCTATTATCTGCCAAAGAAACAAATGCCCTTTGCCTATAATCTGCCAACCCCAAGTTATTTTCACTGCAACATAACAATTGTGCCAACCCCTATTCCTCTAAATTGAAAAATTGAATGGAGTTTTCCACAGAAGAATTTTTTGTATAAACAGGAAAAATGGTTAAAGAAACATACAGCTGCAGACAATTAGCTATCCGAATGAATAAAACCAAGAGCGCCAGAAAATGCGTTTTCCCAGAACAGTATCTTCGATCTATTAGTGATCCCCTCTCCTTCATTAGGTCGTATAGATCACAGATTATAGAGTAAATTAAGGCACAATCTTCCATAAATCGTACCACGTATCAATCAATTTATGATGTGACTCCACGTAGCTTTTAAAAAAAAATATGGTTACTCCATGTATCCTTTAAAAATAATAAAATAACTCCACGAGAAGCTTAAAAAATAATAAGTTATGTAAATGGGTGGCCCCATCCGACCTTTAAAAATAATAAATAAATAAAGTAATTACTAAATCAATAAATAAAAGTAATTATTAAATTGTTATAAAGAGATTTAAAATAATAATAAATAAAGTTTGTGTTCATTTAAATGGTCTCACATTGTGTTTTTTTGTTATTACAGTTGGTGAAGGTTATAGGTTAAATTTAGTGGTAAAAAAAACTATTCATGTTTATGTTTGGTGTGGTTTATGTAGGGTGAGATTTTTGGGTGATGGTGTTTTTTAGTTGGGTGAGATTTTTAGTTGATTTTGTCGCCTTAGATTCTCCTAGGTCTCTATTACTCAAGCTATAGGTTTGGTATGCATGCCAATCATAAGAGGATTTCATGGGTTAGATGCCTCTAGATCTTTATTATTCAAGCCATAGGTTAGACATGCTAGTTATATGGGGACTCACATAACAAAGAAAACAAAAAATTATATCATTTAAATTAAAAATAATTAAGTTTCAATTTTGATTTGATATTTGAGTGTCCTCATGATGAGCCACACAAAAATATATCATTTAAATTAAAAATAATTAAGTTTCAATTTTGATTTGATATTTGAGCATCTTAATGATGAGTCACACTTGATGACTCTAAACTTGACTAAAAACTCTAATTAGATGGATATGGAAATATCAAATCAAAATTGTTGTTCTCAATAAACAATAACTCTAAAGTTTCAATTTGTTATACATTACTACATGGTCATATTACTTCTTGATATATCAAGTTCAGAGTTTTTGATCTACCAAGTGCCAAAAGGCATCAAATATCTCAAAATGCAAGGCTATTTTTTAGTGCAAAACTTAAAGAAAGGTTAACACCAAGAGAGATTTGATTTCCCTAGGCTCTTGGTAGATCTAGAATTAAGATCCATGATAACCTTAGTTCTATCAAGCACTACTAGTTAACATCAATCTATGTTGGTTATATATATAAGAATGTAATATTTTCTACAATGAAGAGTGAAAATATATATAAAAAAATCAATTTATATTATTTTATTTTTCTATACATAAAGTTGATATAAAATTTTGTTATTTATAATTGATAGTAAAATATTTTTTTTTGTTATTAATACATTTTTGTTTTAAAAGTTACATGTAAATTAAACATTGAATAAATAACACATAATGTAGTATCAATAATATTGTTTTTACATGTCATTTGTCAACTCCATATTAAGTAGTGAAGGAATTTCATATCTCCCTTATACTAAACAATAATTTTTGTTTTAGTTTCAATTATTTATATCTTGATATAAATTTTTATAAATTTTTCATGTAAACTTAAGATGAAAATTGAATTTTTTATTTTTTTAATTTATGGCTTTTGTTTTAGTTTCAATTATTTATTTCTTGATAAAAAAATTTATGTAAAGGTAATATGAAAATTGATTTTTTTTTTTTTTTATAATTTGTTGAGATAAGTATTATTTTATTATTTTTAAATGTAACATTTCGTGAGAACATCTCACGTAAAGCCCTTCTTGACTCAGAGAGGTTTTAAATGTTTGATTTAATGAGGGCAGTAAATAAGGGGAAAGTGGGCGATCTTTGAAAAGAAAGTTCAAATTAATTAGGCCATAGTTGTATCGTCAACATTGAATTTATCTGCTCAATGTTGAGATTCAACAAGAAGATCCTAGTGAAAATTATGCACCTAAACTATGATGGAGCCTCAGGCTATTTTAAGGTGGAGGTCTATTTATAGATGCATGAGAAAAATCTATTTATAGATGGTTGAGAAAATTCTATTTATAGATGATGGTCTATTTATAGATGTATGTGCGAGTTCTATTTATAGATGCATGTCAACTATTATTATCCCTTAATAATAGTTGGACAATAAACAATAATCTATTCTCATTGAGCACTTGGAAATAGTTAACTGAAGTAGTTAGCTATAGGAAATTCCAGTTCGAAGGTTGGTTGGTGGGACATGCAAGTGGACTTAGTTGAGACTTAGTGATTCAAAGTTGTAACAAAGTTGGATGTGTAGTTATGTGAGTTGTAAAGTAGTTTAACTGAGTTAAGTGAGTTAAAATCAGTTGTGCTAGTTGTAAGAAAAGATACACTAGTGAGAGATAATTGAATTAATTATTAATTATTTCACAATCAGTGGTCTCACATGAAATTGAAGATTTACTACCATTAATTACATGCATGTCAGATCCAGTGGAGACCCAGTTGAGATGTAGGTGAAAGGGACAATTTGACTACCAGTGGTGACATTAGTGGGTGCACTCATGAAACCACACACACATTGGATGTGCCCATGAGGATTGCGTAGTCAAGGCAAGCAGGATTCCATTCATTCAAGGATTGCTATTAGCTGGGATTGCGCAGTGGAGGCCGGCTGTCTGGGGGCAACAAATTGGCACATGAATTTGCCAATTTTTGTATGACAGTGTGAGACGATTTCATATTGTTATGAGAGCTCTTGGATTAGAGTTTTGTATGAGATTGTTTCATGATCCATGATATATACATAATATATGATAGTGGGGTTTTTAGCTTTATGCTTTCCTAGTAAAAATATCTGTGTTATGTGTGATTGATCTTTGTTCTTGATATTGCAATTGGCGATCGTGTTTTAAATTTCGCAAGATTTTTTTGTAGAAGCGATTATGTATTTAACAATGGCATATAATTGTTTGATCAGGAGAATCTAGGCAATACATAATTGTATTAAAATTTATACATGGTATCGGAGCACAAAATATTGCAATTTTGAAGTAGGAGCTAAGTTTGTTGGTGGAAAGAATTTGAATTTGCAGAAATATTTTCTTGGTGCTACAGTTGAGTAAACATCGAAATGGATTTCAATGGCTTGCAGCTAGAGTATGCATTCGAGGGCAGTTCGAACTACATTTCCTGGAAGGACAAGATGGAGGCGGTGCTTGAAGATAATGGCTTGAAGGAATTCATCGAAAATGATGTTCCTAAGCCCACTTCGACATATGTTGCATTACTTGATGCATGGTAAAAGAAAGTGGCAAAGGAGAGGAGGATTTTTTTGCAAGGTGTATGAGACCACATTGTCTCAAGCCTTCATGGGAAAGCCACACCATATGCTATGTGGAAGGCTTTGATGGATATTTTCCAAAGTAGCAACGACCATAGGAAATTGGCACTCAAAGATAAACTCGAGAAGATCAAGATGGAAAAGGGCGAAAACATTCCAAAGTATCTCACAAATTTTTTTCAATGTCGGGATGAACTGGGGAGTGTGGGAATCATTGTTGCTGATGATGATTGGTGAGCTTGGCTCTCTTGGGAATTCCTAAGTGTTGGCATAGTTATGAAGACTCTGTCAACGAACAAGAAAAACTGTCGGATTGGGAATGACTGTGGTCGGATCTACTGCAGGAGGAGTTCAGGCAGAACACTAGAGATGGCTCTTCATCAAAGCTTGATGATGAAGAGGATTGTGCTTTGGCTGCCAAGGCAAGGAAAGGGAAGGGGAATAAATTCCATTCTAAATTCGATTCTAAAGGCAAGAAGATGGATTTTTCCCAAGTGAATTGTTTTCACTATCACAAACATGGGCATCTCACTACTAACTGTCTGCAAAAGAAGAAGAAAAAGAAGGTTGTTGGAGTTGCAGCTGGTGAGGCCCTTGCCTCGCAATTTGAACTTGACTTATCCTTGATGACATGCATGGTGTCAAGTGCATTGGGATCGGTGTGGTATTTGGACAGTGGCGCTTCCTTCCACATGACGGGAGATAAGGAGATTTTCAGTGACTTGGAGGAGAAAGATCTCTAAATGCATATAGAGATTGGTGACGATGGATGATATAATGCGACTGGAATTGTTACCATTACCTTTTAGAGGGATTCAGGTAAACATATCAATTGAAAGATGTTATACATGTTCTAGGTCTGAAGAAAAACTTGGTCTCAATCGCAATGTTGGGGGACAGAGGCTATGATGTTGTTTTCAACGATGGAAAATATTTCTTGCAACATAAAACAATGGGTCAAGCCAAGAGGATAGGGATTTGAGTTAAGAATCTCTACAAGCTGGAGGTAGATGGCTACACTGCCATGATGGGAAATGTGGAAAAAGTGGTGAGCCTGGATGAGGGCGAATTATGGCACAGGCGATTGGGCCATCTTCATCATGGAGCCTTGAAAGTCATGCAACAAATATCTACTGGACTTCCAATGGGAACACCTGCTCAGTTAGATCAATGCAAGGATTGTACCATGGGGAAGTATGTAAAGTCCACCTTTCATGAAAATGATAACCATGGTTTGGTGATGCTGGAGAGAGTTCACACAGACATGTGTGGACCATTCTTGGTTGCTTCAACTGCAAAACATAAGTATTATGTTATTTTTGTTGTTGAATTTTCTCGTAAATGATGGATCTTCTTCATGCAGAAGAATGATCAAACATTCTCAAAGTTTTGTGAGTTTAAGGAATTGGTGGAGAAAGAGTCGAGGAGGCATGTGAAGGCTCTGAGGAGCGATAATGGTGGAGAATACATCTCTAACGAATTAAAAGACTTCTGCAGAAAAGAAGGAATTCGAAGAGAACTCATAACACCTCATAACCCACAGCAAAATGGTGTTGTGAAGAGGAAGAACAAAACGATCGTGGGTGCAACACGAGCGATGTTGCATGATCAGGGCCTACCAATGCATTTGTGGGTGGAAGCATGCAACACTGCAGTTTATGTGCAAAACCGTTGTCCTCATAGAGTACTTGGCATGAGTACTCCTGAAGAAGCTTTCACTGGTAAGAAACTAGATGTTTCATACTTTAATATTTTTGGCTCATCTATTTATGTGCATGTGACCAAGAACGCCAAGAAGAAGCTAGAGCTTACTGCTGAATTTGGGATATTTGTGGGGTACATAGAAAAACCCATAATTATTGTGTGTATTTTCCTTATGGTAAGATGATTGTTATGCGTCGAGAAATAAAATTCGATGAGGGGAAAGCCATGCGGTTGTCACTTGAGAGGGAGCTAGACTTGCATGCAGAGGAGGAACTATTGGTTCCCAAAGATGAGTCTCTAGATGTGGATCAGCCACATGAGGAGGTTCATGGAGTGGAGGAGACCACTCACATAGAGAAAAACATCATAACTACCAAAAGGAATACCACAGAAGCTGATAGGCTGAGACTTGATGCTACGCAGAATGTAGGAGCCCCTAGTTCACAATGCAGAAAAAGACAGTTTCCTAAGTGATTTACTGGATACATGGCTCTCATGAGAAAATGTACTGTGACTGAGCCATATTACTTTCAGGAATCAGTGCAGGAGCCCACATGGGTAGATGAAATGGTGGAGGAGTATGAATCCATTGTCAAAAACAGTGCTTGGGAAATTGTTCCAAGGTCGGTTGATAAATCAGTGGTAGGTTTGAGATGGATCTACAAGGTAAAGAAAGCTGTTGATGGGAGTGTTGAGAAATACAAGGCCAGATTTGTGGCTTGGGGCTTCTCATAGATTGAGGGGAATGATTATGAAGAAACCTTTGCACCTATTGCAAGGTATTCTTCCATAAGGACAATCCTTGCTCTCTGAGTGCAGATGGGCTGGCACATTCATTAGATGGATGTGAAGACTGTGTTTCTCAATGGGATCATTGAGCAAGAGGTGTACATATAGCATCCTGAAGGATTTGAGATCTTCAACAGTGAGTCGCATGTGTGTTGACTCAAAAGAGCGATGTATGGGCTGAAGCAAGCACCTCGTGCTTGGTACACTCGGATAGACAACTATTTCATCAGACTGGGCTTCACCAAAAGTGAAGTGGATGCAAACCTATACCAAATTGTGGTGTAGGGTAAGCTTTTAATCATTTTTATTTATGTTGATGATTTAATAATGACCGGTGATGAGCAGTTGATACACTCATGCAAGGAGGACCTTGCAAAGGAGTTCGAGATGAAGGATATGGGCCTCCTTCATTATTTCCTTGGATTGGAAATATGGCAACGAGATGGTGAAAATTTTGTGTCTCAAGGAAAATATGCAAGGGAGATACTAGGTAAGTTTCATATGGAGGGTTGCAAACCCATGGATACTCCTCTTCCAGGAAACTGGAGGAAAGAGGTTTCTACATCTAGAGAGGTAGTGGATGCTACTATCTATCGAAATTTAGTGGGTTCGCTAATGTATCTAGTGAACACAATACTGAACATATGCTATGCAGTTAACCAGCTAAGTCAATTGATCGTTAAGGCTACCAAGCTCTTTTGGAAGGCAGGAAAGGATGTCCTGAGATACTTGAGGGGCACATCTGAGTATGGCTTATGGTACAGACAAACGGATGAGGTGAAATTTCATGGCTTCACAAATGCAGATTGGGTGGGCAGCCCAACGGACAGAAAGAGCACATCAAGGGGGATCTTTAGTGTCAGATCTACAGTTGTTTCTTGGTACAATAGGAAGCAGAGATTCGTGGCACTCAGTTCAACGGAAGCGGAATACATGGCAGCGAGTCAAGCTACACGTGAGGCTATCTGGATGAGAAATATCTTGGTTGGTTTATTTGGTTCTCATTTAGATCTGACAGTGATTCATTGTGATAATCAGAGTTGCATTAAACTCTTGATTAATTATGTGTTTCATGATAGATCTAAGCATATAGATATCTAGTATCATCATATCAAAGATTGTGTGCAGCAGAAGATCATGTTGCTTCAGTACATTCCTAAGGAAGATCAGGATGCAGGTATTCTGATGAAGGCGCTCACTATGATCAAATTCGAATACCATAGAGATAGGATTGGGGTGAAGGATAATCCCTTTCTTTTTGAGAGGGAGTGTTGAGATTCAACAAGAAGATCCTAGTGAAAATTATGCACCTACATTAGGATGGAGCCTTAGGCTATTTTTAGGTGGAGGTCTATTTATAGATGCATGAGGAAATCCTATTTATATATGGTTGAGAAAATTATATTGATAGATGATTGTCTATTTATAGATGTATGTGTGAGTTCTATTTATAGATCGCATGTCTATTTATAGATGCATGTCGATTATTATTATCCCTTAATAATAGTTGGACATTAAACAATAATCTATTCTCAATGAGCACTTGGAAATAGTTAACTAAAGTGGAAAATCAGTTAGATATAGGAAATTCGAGTTCAAAGGTTGGTTGGTGGGACATGCAAGTGGACTTAGTTGCGACTGAGTGATTCAAAGTTGTAACAAAGTTGGATGTGTAGTTATGTGAGTTGTAAATTAGTTTAACTCAGTTAAGTGAGTTAAACTCAGTTGTGCCAGTTGTAACTGAATATGCACTAGTGAGAGATCAACGAATTAATTATTAATTAATTCACAATTAATGGTCTCACATGCAACTAAAGGTTTACTACTGTTAACTACATGCATGTTAGATCAAGTGGAGACCATGTTGAGATGTAGGTGAAAGGGATAGTTTGACTATCAGTTGTGACATTAGTGGGTGCACTCATGCAACCACACACACATTGGATGTGCCCATGAGGATTGCACAATCAAGGCAAGCAGGTTTTCATTCATTCAGGGATTGCTATCAACTGGGATTGAGCAATGGAGGCAAGTTGTCTGGAGGCAATAAATTGGCACATGAATTTGCCAATTTTTGTATGATAGTGTGAGATGATTGTATGTTGTATTGAGAGCTCTTGGATTAGATTTTTGTATGAGGTTTTCTCATGATCCATGATATATACATAATATATGATAGTGGGGTTTTTAGCTTTATGCTTTCCCGTTAAAAACATCTATGTTATGTGTGATTGATATTTGTTCTTGATATTGCAATTAGCAATCATGTTCTAAATTCTGCAAGTTTTTTTTTGTAGAAGTGATTTTGTATTTAATAGTGGCATATAATTTTTAGATTAGGAAAATCCAGGCAATACATAATTGTATTAAAATTTCTACACTCAATATACCTAACATTTAAAACATCTTTTCCATGAGAGGGCACCTTACAACCCCAATATGAGGGAGATATTATTATGAGGAGATGTTGTCTGGTAACTTTATGGAATACTTTTCATTTCTCAATGTTGACCTTCCAAGTAAAGCACCATTAATTTTCAAGTTCCTTTCCACACTCAAGGGATTTTCCTTTGTATTTATTGTTTTTAGTGTACTTTTTTTCATTATTATGTTGTATTGATCCATGATGATGGGTGAAGTGTCTATCTAAAAATTTGAGCATCTCCATTTGGAATACATAATATAATCTAAAAAACTTATACAAAATAATATCTGACTTTGTAAACCTACACTATAAAAAAATTTAAATGTGATTAAAACTGTGTATATTATTTTTTAAAATTTATTAACTATAATAATATTTATATTTTTTCAAAATTTTCAAGAAAATAACTTATAGAAAAGATTTACTTTTTATATAAATAATAATTTTTTAAATTAAAAATACAAAAAATATGATATTATTAGTAGATATGTTTTTTTAAAGTTCGACAATGTTGAGGCTACATCATGGTAATTTCCAAGAATAACAATTGAATAAGGTTGGGATTTGAACAAGTGACTTAACATCTAGGAGTGCCTTAACAGTCCACCATATCACCATATATCCAAGACGTCATGGACGATTGACAAATAATATAATTTTTTTTTTTGGGCAACAAATATAGGCCTCCTTCTATTAACTATTTAAGTGTGTACATACAGTGATCTGTCGGCACTCCGGAAACCAGATCGAGAGTGTCCAAAATTACAAAAAAATCTCCGCCCATATCGGGAAACCGGAGGAAGATCTAGTTTGATGGACCCTAACAAGGGTAGAAGAGCCAAAACTCTAACTTGTTACCAACTAAACCTGCTAAGACTACGCTCTATAAACATTACAAGGCTAAATTCTGAGGCACCTGATCAGTCCCGGTCCTAGTCCTCCCCTCTCAGGCTTTCTGACTCGTGCTTGGTCACGTTTTCCTTTTCTTCTCCATCCCCGATGGCTTCCAGCAGGAGCGTATTGTCAAGCTGCAGAATGTCGAAATAATCAACCATGTCCAAGTTGCCATGCATTTTGTCGAGGATTTTGTACAACGCTTCCCTGACGCTACTGATATTTTCCTCGACCACCTTCCCAATTCTCTTCCTCTCGCGAATCAGGCAGCCCAGGATGATCCTCAACACCCAGACTGGGTGCACCTCGACCCCCCCCCCCCGTACTCAAGACATAGTGACTTAACCAGATTTGCCTCCATTTTTGAAATGGCGTTCGCGTCCTCCTCGTCATTCTCCACAAAGAACAAAGCCTCCCAATCAAGTCTGCCACCCCAATTCTCCAGTTGAGAAGAATGTGGGGTTTTTCTGCCTCTAGACACCACTCCTTTGTCGCTTCCTATTCCACAACCCATGCAACGACGACCCTGAAATGGGCAGCCCACCATCATCTCTTCCAGAAGGGAACGCCAACGGACCCCAGCTGCAACCACCTACACAGCTTCAGAGAACCCTTCACCTTTCTACCCAAACACACCATTGCACCAGGCTGAAACAATGCCAACCCTGCCCCTTCGCACCCATATAAAAACATCCTTGCCTCCAAAACCTCCTGTACCTGCTTCTCTCCACCCTCCGTTGATAATAACTACACACGCGAGCAAGCTAGGATAGAGGTGGTACCTCCCGCCCTCGATATTCTGCACCCTCATCGCCTCCACCTTCATTCTTTTGTACTGCCAACTGCTAACCGCTACCACCGTCCTTCCCCCACTTAATTTGTCACTGCCACTCATGCTTACACCCACATCACCAATTTCATATAGCATCTGCGCGCTCGCCCCCATGGTGGGCACGTGACACCCCTCTTGACGCCCAAGGGCCCTAGTCACCCACATCCGGGAGACAAAGAGTATAGTTATTTTCATGGAAATTATGTATTATTATTTTGTGATAAATATACATATTCTTTTATATTTATATGTCAAAAAAACCCTTTACCATATAAATGCTATTTTTTTATTGAGATTATTTATCAAGTCATTTTCACAAATGAAGTTCCAAATCTATTTCTAGTTAAATTTGATGATATACATTTGCATCACCTAGTGTATGCACAAATCATGGGTGTGTTATAAGAACATTGGAAACATAGTTACGAATCAAATGGGAACTTGACCGAGTTCTCACTTTTTTAGAGGTAGCAAAAAATCATTCGATTTTGAAAAGTGTTGATTTAGAATACACTTTTTTTAAAGAATATTTTGGATACTTTAAATTTTCTTATGTATTAACTATGCAATTTTTTTTAAATGTTAGTAATTTTCATGTCAATTTTGAAAAGTGTTGATTCAACATAAACCCCTTTTTTTAGAGCTTATTTTTTAAATTTTCTGATATTATTATTGTTTTTATTTTTAAATGTTGTTGTTTTTCATGTGGATTTTGAAAAGCATCAACCTTTTTTTGAGGCATATTTTTGACACTTTAAATTTTTTTATGTCTTAAGTATGCACTTTTTAAAAATGTTTCTTATGTAACCATTTTCAAGTTGTCTCTTTGAAAAAAAAATATACATTTTTCATATAGATATAATTTAAAAAATACACATTTTATGAATTTTTCACTAAATTACATGTCAATTAAAATATTTTTATGGAAAAATTTGCACCAAAGAAAATTGAAAGCATACAAATTTTAATGATGGCCCATATGGAACCACATATGCATGATGCCTTATATTGGCCAGTTGACAAAGGTAATGTGAATGAAGACCATATACAATGAAGCGAGTTGGGTTCTCAATATGAAGTCATTTAGTTTGTCCACATGCTATTAGTTCTTTTTTGTATGTACTTAGTGACTAATAATTCTGGTAGGAGTGGGGCATTGTTTTCATGACATATGCTCTACTCACACATTTTCTTGAATTAATAGAAAATTGTCCACTTACAAAAAAAAAAAAATAGGAACAAGGAAAAAAAATTAAAACATTATAAATCAATAAAATAAAAATTTATAAGTAAATTATTAAATAAGAAAATTTGAAAAATTTAAAAATGCATATCATAAAAAAGCTCGAAAAAAATAAATGTTGAATATATATATATATATATATATATATATATATATATATTAAAAATAATTAAAAATAATTAAAAAAATAATTTTAAATATTAAAAGAAAAAAACAAATAGAAAAATTGAATATTGCCTCATGCTAGTTAGCCACCAAGGGGTCACGAGCCAAGGAGATGGGAATTGTGCCAACTATTGACATTATGATGCATGTGTTGTCCTTGATGGCAACCCACTTGTAACAGAGTGCACAAATCAGTTCAGAGGTGATAAAGTGATGGAATAGAATGAAAGAATGATGAGATAGAGGTTTCAGGTCAGAGTAATTATGAAAGTAAAGTTTGAAGAAATATACACATGTTTTATGAAGCGAAATCGTGTATACGAAGAAATATACGTAGTTTAGATGAAGTGAAGTCAATCATACACAGGTTCGGTGAAGCAAAATCGCGTACACACGCGAGTATGAAGAAGCAAAGTTGTGTACATGTTGTCACACTATTTATTTAATACCAAGGGCATTTACAATGGTATTAGCCCACAATATTGAGCATAGTAATAACTTTTTGATCTTGTTTAATCCTGTCAAATATTACTATTGGGTACCAAATCTGTATACCTTTCTCTCCCATTTTCGCCCACCTTTCTATCTCTTTGCATCATTAATTGTTCTAAAACACATGAGGTAAAACCATTTCCTCTATCTTACATGGAACATTTGATTAATGAAGTAATAGTTGTGGAGGTTTTACCTTTTCACGTATTAACTCCGTTATTTTCACAGATTTGGAATAAGTAAAGGGATTACGGTTGCAAGCCATGGAGCAACCCCTAATTCTCAGCGCTATCTCAACCTGCTACAACAACACAATAGATCCCATCTTATTCCAAGTCTATTACAGGATTTTAGTGGTTTCCTTTTGGCAACTAGTTTGTTGTAACAAATGTATAATTGTAGATATTTAGTTGTTAGAGGAAATATACGATTTTATAAACATTTGTATAAAGAGGGCCTTAGGGTTATGAATCGGGGTTAAGCAGAAAGGGACAAATATTGTAATAGAAGCGTTTTCAATTAATTGAATGTGTACTCTTTTTCTGTTCCATTTGTGAGCTATGAGTTTGCCGCAACCCTGATCAAAGAGTTGGGCCCACTCTTCTGATTAGGTGTTGTGTTATTTTCCCTTTGTTGATTTCATATTTTTGTTTTTTATTACAACTGTTGTTCCGGTATAATTCTGTAATTGTTGTAAATGCCTTTTCAATTCTGAAATCCATATTTAATTACTTTTACATTAGTTTTTCTTGCTTTCATTGATTAAGCATGTGATTCAATAGAATATTATGTTATTGCTCTTGCATATACTGTGCGTGTTAGTCTTGAAACAACTAATGCACCCGGATTGATAATTAATGTGGAAAAAGGGTTTGAATATTTGTTCACATCTGGACACCAACATTTTGGTGCCGTTTCCGAGGAAGGCTAACAAGGTGCAAAAACACGATCTGAAATTGATCTAAGGGTCGATATCTCGTCTTGGGGAGGGAATTTATTGGCCTGCTCCAAGTCCTGAGCATAGTGTTTTTTTATTTTCTCGCTTTTCATTGCTTTTTTTTAGAACTAATCTCTCATCTTGGGGAGGGTATTTGTTACCCTACTCCAAGTCCTGAGCGTAGTACTCTGTTTTCTTGGTTTTTCCATTGTTTTTTTAGAACTTACCTCTCGTTTTGGGGAGGGAATCCATTACCTTGCTCTAAGTCCTGAGCATAGTATTCAACGTTTCTGTTTTTTTTTTTTTTTTCCTAAAAGGGCCAACTTCTTGTCCTGGGGAGGGTATTTGATTACCCTACTTCAGGTCCTAAAATTTGATTTGATTTTACTTCATTAATTTTCTGTTTGAACCTATTCTCTTGCCCCGAGGAAGAAACTACCTGTCCTGCTCTAGGTCCTGAGAGCTTCCGTTATTTTAATGAATTCTTCCCAACAATTGTATGAACAAATATCTGAATAAGAGGGGCAGAGGAAGACCCCCAAATAAAGGAAGGGATCTAGGAAGGAAGACATATATCCAGGATATCATCGCAAAGGTTGAATCTGAAGTATCTTCTCGTGTTGCTGTCAAGGTAAGGGTGCAGACGAAGTCTAAAGGGCAGTCATTTGAGAAGCCAATTCCATCCACGGTACCACAGGAAATCCTTTCGACAATAGAAGGAGGAATAAATAAAGTATGGGTGGAGGAGATATCCCTACTGTTAGCATAAGGGGAAGAAATAGAAAGCAGAGGGTCGAAAGAATTGAGCAATTCCAATTGGGAAGAAGAACCTCCGAAAGGATTTTCATCACCACAAGACCAAGGGAGTGTTGTAAAGCTTCCTGCAGTTGAATTAAGAAATTATGATTTGGAAAGAGAGTTCTTGAAGGATTTTGCATCACCACAAGACCAGCAAAGTGTTGTGAAACCTCCTATAGTCGAATCGCCCCAGGTACCAGTCGCAGAACTAGTTGAAATCCCAGGTGAGTATTGGAAGATATTTATGGCATCTACAAGTTCTTCTATTGATTTTGCAATTGGAAACATTATAGGTGGTGCACCGATGAAGCCCATTCATTTAACGGATCTGCTTGATTTTCATGGGCTTTCTTCTGAATATCCCGATACATTCCTCTTCAAATTTGACATTGTTTGTCGAGGGTATGATTATATCGTCGATGCTCAGAAGCTAAAAATATTTCCTACTACCTTAAAAGTGACAGCCCTGTGATGGTTCATGGGTTTAGGAGGAAAGTCTATTTCCTCATGGGATGCGATGAAGGAAGTCTTTTTGGAGAAATACCAGGATTACTGTAAATCTCGTCACATCAAGGAGGAGATTTTAAAGTTTGTATAGAAAGAGGAAGAGAATATGGAAGATTGTGTGGAACGATTCAAATATATACTACAGAGATCGGGCCATAGTGACCTGGATAAAGATATTTTGAAGATCATCCTTCTCCAGGCACTTAGGGAAGATTCCCTGCAACTTTTGAACATAGTAGGAAAGGGGGACATCTCGAAAGAAGACTTCGACACTATTTGTGAGTTGTGCATTCAGTGTTCACAGGGGGCTGCAAGGATTGGACAAGGAATTTGGTCATTAAATACTTCTGGTGGAGGGGTTAAAAAGGAAAAAATCGGAAACCTACTGGATAACCAAAGGAATGATATCTTAAGCACATTATCCACCCAGATGGACACTCTGCAAGCAAAACATAAACAAATAGAGTTGGAGAATACTATGGCTATATTCTTCCCACAGTGCAGAAAGAAGCATCCTTTGAAATAATTCCCATTAAACACAATGGAAGCCTACGCAATTTGTGAACAGACTCATGCAACTAGCTCGTGCCCTTCCTTGCCAGGACTGAAGGTATTTTTTCAAGGGGCAAGTGAAGAGAATGCAATAGATCAACTATACTTCATGGGGCTGAAAAAACAATGGCAACCTTGACCACCAGCTATGAATCCAAGTATGCCTCAGGACCCATCTCAGTATTTTAATAATTTTAATATGGGTCCCCAGTCTGTACCTTTTTCACCTATGTAGTTTGAGTATCAGTATACTCCCTTGTAACAATGGGCTCCCCAGACTAGTTCAAATCCTTCATGGAATCAGAACTGGCATGGACCCTCACCTACTAGGAAATTTCCCCAATCTATGCCTCAACAACAACTTCAGTTGCCCTCCAATTTACCTCTAGGAAACCCATCCCTTCGACCCCAGCTTCTTATCCAGCCCAATCTGAATCCTAATAATAAAGGGGTCCAACAAACAGACACTCTTAACCTTACATCATATAGAATTTCTACCACAGGACTTAATGAGATAAACTTGTGATCTGGGCGGGTAGTAAATGATCCCACTTCACCTCTTATCATAGAACAGATTGACAGTGAATTTGTAGAACTAGAATAGAGAACAGTTGGAGATAAACCAGACCAAAACATGATAAATCAAACACCTCCCCAAACTGTTCTTAACCAGGGTCGTCCAATTACTCCACCATATCCTGAAATATTGACCCCAAATAAACAAAACCCTCAAGCAAAGTTTGACTTCCTGGGGGAATTGCAAAATATTTTTGTCAAAATACCCCTGCTCCAGGCTATGAGGGATGTACCTATATATGAAAAAATTCTGAAAGATTATCTCTCTAAGAAACCTGAGAAGAAACCAAGGGATCCGTTAACCACTCATGTGATGGGCAGACTATCCGACCTCATGCTAGGAAAGAATATGCCTGTAAAATATGGAGATCCAGGAAACCCAATTCTAACAGTAAAAATAAATGGGGTTGAAATCCCAAACGTACTGGTATATTTGGGTGCTGCCATCAATATTATTACCTCCAAAACAATGAATGCATTAGGTCTCGAAAAAATCAATCCAACCCCTACTATCTTGGAATTAGCAGATAGGTCTACAATTAAACCGGTAGGGAAATTAGAACATGTGACTATTTTGGTGGATTCATGGCACTATCCTGTGGATCTACTTTTATTACAGACACAATCCTCAATTGGTGGTCATCCATTGATATTGGGAAGACCTTGGCTCACAACTGTAGATGCCTACATCGGGTGTCGATCTGGGCATATGATTATATCAAATGGGACGGTTGCAAAGAACCTTTCTCTCTACCCCCCTGTGGAACCCAGCCCATCTGAAAAATTATTAGCCAAACGGAAACCTCTACCAATAGAAGATCCTGAACCTGAAAACAAATATGTTAGACCAATCCTCACCATTGGGCAGGACCTGCAATTCAAAACATAAACTGAGGATGATACCATTAACACTTTTATTAATGACCCCAGTTCTGTTTCCAATAACTCATCAAATTTTAGAGTCTACTATGAGCTATGAGACACAGGAAAATATCGAACCAGAAGATGAAATTGAAGATATTCTTGTAACTTCATCCCATGATAGTATTTCGATTGAAATTGAACCAGGGAAGACACTTAATATCAAACCAAATCTGTCAGAATCCCAGATAAAGCAGTTTTTAAAGTCCTTCAAGACCATTAGGAAGATTTTTCCAGGGATTATACCGATATGAAGGGAATCCTTGCTAATTTATGTACTCATAATATTTATATTAAGGAATATTTCCACCCTGTGAGACAGCCCCAACGGAGAATGAATCCTACTCTAAATAACATTGTCAAGGAAGAATTACAAAAATTATTGGATGTAGGTTTCATCTACCCCATCTCGAATAGCCAATGGGTGTCTCTATTGGTTATTGTTCCCAAAAAGAACGGTAATTGGTAGATCTGTGTAGATTATAGGGAGCTAAACAAGGCAACTCAGAAATACCATTTCCTTTTGCCATTCATTGACCAAGTCCTAGACACCTTGGATAGGAAGAAGTTATTTTCCTTCATAGATGGGTTTAGCGGGTATAACCAGATCCAGATAGCCCCATAAGACCAGGATAAAAAAACTTTCACATTCCCATGGGGGACCTTTGCATACAGGGTCCTCCCATTTGGCTTTTGTAATGCTCCTGCAACCTTCCAGAGGGAAATTCTCAGAATTTTTTCTGATTTATTTGATGAAAATGTTGAAATATATATGGATGATTTTAATCCATATGGAAACTCATTTGAAGAAGGATTGGAAAATTTGGAAAAAGTACTTAAAAGATGTAAGCAGACCCATGTATCTCTGAGTACAATAAAATGTCATATGATGAGGGAAGAAGGAATAATATTGGGATATTTTCTCTGAGCTGCTGGAATTCGAGTTGATCTAGCTAAAGTAGAGGTAATATTGCACTTCCTGATACCTAAGACACCTACACAGGTACGTAGCTTTATTGATTATGCTGGTTATTATAGACGCTTTATAGAAAATTTTGCTAAAATAGCATATCCACTTTTTCAATAGCTAACAAAAGATGCAGAATTCTTATGGAGTGAAGACTGTGAAGCAACTTTCACAAAAATCAAGGGACTGGTTTACAAGGCTCCGATCCTTCGAGGACCCGATTGGGCATTACCATTTCACATACATGTTGATGCTTCTCAGATAGCAGTAGGAGCAGTCTTAGGACAGCAGGTAGATAAAACACTGTATGCAGTTTACTATGTCAGCAAGAATTTAATTCCTGCTGAATTGAATTACACGGTGATAGAAAAAGAACTCCTGGTTGTCATATATGCTATCAACAAGTTTCGGCACTACATCACTGGGTATCCTAATTTTGTACATACTGACCATGCAGCAATAAGGTATTTGATGAATAAACCTATCACTCCTTGCCACATTACAAGATGGTTTCTTTTGCTTCAATAATTTGATATCACAATAGTAGACAAACCAGGAAAGGATAATGTAGTTGCTGATTTTCTATCTAGAATGGATAACAATGATGAATGCACACCTATAGAAGATATTTTTCCCGATGAGCATATTTTTTCAATTTCTACTAACCCACTGTGGTATGTAGATATTTATAACTATCTTGCTACAAGGAAGGTGCCTCATCATTTGTCATATAGGGAAAAATGAAAAATTATTCATCATAGTGCTTGATATTCTTGGATGGCACGGTACCTCTTTCATACATGAGCCGATAAGAAGATTCAGCACTTTGCATCTCATGATGATATTTATGAAGTACTGAAGGCTTCCCATGATGGCCCTTGTGGGGGAATTTTGCAGATAAAAGAACAGGCCATAAGGTGCTACAAATGGGATATTACTAGCCTTCTATCTTTTGGGATGTGCAAAATTATGACCGAAGGTGTGATATTTGCCAGCGCATGGGGCAACCCAGTCGAGTTGATGAAATGCCCTTGCAGCCAAAGGTAGTCCTTGAACCTTTTGAGAAATGGGCTATTGATTTTTTTGGACCCTTCAACCCACTCTCCCAGCAAAAGGTTCACATTTTGGTCTGCACTGATTATGTGACTAAGTGGGTAGAAGCCAAAGCTGTTGCGAAAGCAACAGAACAGGTGGTTTCAGATTCTCTATTTGAAGAAATTTTTGCTCTTTATGGTACTCTGAGGGAGATTATTTCATATGGAGGAGCACAATTTACATCACCCATGATAGAAAATCTTATGCAGAAATATGGGGTCAAGCACAGGGTGACATCTCCATACCACCCCCAGGTGAATGGACAAGTGGAAAGGACAAACAAGACATTGGAAAATATCTTGACAAAAACTTTGGCATACCATCGTCGAGATTGGGCTAAGAAGCTGCCTGAAGCTCTCTGGGCATACATAACAACATGGCGGAACACAAATGGGTTTTCACCATTTGAGCTGGTTTATAATAAATCCCCATTTTTTCCAATAGAATTTGAAATCAGTATGCTCAGAACAACTCTTGAAGTTGGTTTGGACCTATCAGATGCCCAAAAACACCGACTGGCCCAACTTAATGAACTAGATTAAATTCGTTCAATGGCTATCTAGAGGACTACTACTATTCAACAACATAGAATGAAATTGCACGCTAAGTTTATCAAAAACAAGGTGTTTCATAGGGGAGACTGGGCATTACTTTATGACCCCCATTTTAAGGATTTCAAGGGAAATATTTTCACTCATTGGATGGGACCTTACAAGGTGGATGTTTTATTTGATAATGGAACAGTCAGGCTAGTTACAATTGATGATACACGTTCTTCATTCATAGCAAATGGACATCACTTGAGATTATATCATCGCCCAGCCTCTAAGGATGCTTTCATAAAACATCTCTTTGAGAAATCTAGTTCAAAGGTTATTAGTGCAGAGAAATCTTCCTCTGCATCCTTGCTCTAAAAAATAATAATAATAATAATAACAATAAATATATATGCATATTGTTACTATTTATTTGTTGTATTTTTGTAGGAGTTACTACTAAGGAGTAATGCTTTAGAACTTAAAAATTTTCTAAGTATCGATGTTGTTACTACTCGGTTGTTGCTACTCATGATGTTGTTACTCAGTTGCTACTACTCATGATGTTGTTACTCAGTTGCTGCTACTCATGATGTTGTTACTCAGTTTCTACTACTCCTGATGCTGTTACTCGGTTGTTGCTACTCATGATGCTGTTACTCGGCTGTTGCTACTCATGATGTTGTTACTCCTCGGTTGCTGCTACTCGATGTTATTACTTGAGATGCTGCTACTGTTGGCCGGATAAATCAATCTTGCGGACAAGATCGATCTCCCTAGTGTCAGAAGACAATCTAGCAACAAACGAACAACTAATTTTATCTTTCTCTAAATATATTTGTTTTACAAGTAAATGCTATAAAGGTGTTGATCCTACCTTAGATCCAAACGCTTATTTGCAACCGTAGTTCTTCTGTCGCATCAGTAGTTCTTCCGTCGCAACAATAGTTCTTCCGTCGCTTGAAAGTGTCATCTTTTTAGTCGCTTGAAAGTGTTGTCTTCAAAGACCTGCAATCAAAAACAAGAAAATATTAAATAGCACCTGTATAAAAAATAATTATAAAA
Source organism: Pinus albicaulis (assembly GCA_034641835.2). Classification (NCBI taxonomy): domain Eukaryota; kingdom Viridiplantae; phylum Streptophyta; class Pinopsida; order Pinales; family Pinaceae; genus Pinus; species Pinus albicaulis. The sequence continues at coordinate 205,022,696 of CM076577.1, forward strand.
CATACCTATCATAGTGATCAAGGAATCTATGAAATAAACGATCAAATGACAACTTATTGAAATAAAGAATCGAATGACAATTTATTGAGAAAGAAAAACTTGATTGTATTAACTTTGAATGAAAGAAAACCTTACAACCTTAGCCTTGATGTTGAACAGGCCTTCTCAAGGTTCAAAGCAGGAGTTTCCTCTACTTTGATAAGCCTTGCACTGTTCCTCTAGAAGCACATAGAGGTATGTGATCTTTCCTCACAAAAGCTTAGCAAAAATGAGTCTAAATCTCAACAACACTTCACCTCAATCACACACTAAAGCTTGAACTCCCTTTGAGGCTACCCAATGCCTCTTTTTATAGTGCAGATGAGAAGGTTAGGGTTCCACCTATGAAGGGATAGAATCCTCCTTCAAAGGGATAGGCTCCTCACATCAAGGGGTTATCTCCTTAAGGTGTGGGATGCATGAACCTTACAAGAGCATACTCATCCCCAAAAAATCTCATCCAGAAGCTTCTAGAATTGACCAAAAATCAGCTTTTTCACTTTACTTTCTCACCCTTTTGACTTTAACAGGGGTACACAGGCATTACACAGAGAAACCGCGTTTTGGAATGCAGGTAAGCTTCACATTACCTGCGTACCCCAGCCAGGAACGCAGGTAAGCTTCACATTACCTGCGTACCCAAGGTTTTGGAGTTTTTTAGGATTTTTCTCTTGTTTTTAGGGCTTGACATGAGGAGTAGAGGTTGTAAGACTTGCAAATGAGGTAAGTATGAGTGACAATGAGCTCATACAGTCAGCAGAATGTCAAGGTGACATTTTTTAGTGCAACAGATTGCCCCCTAAAGTGCGAAGTCTGGAATAGATGAAGATGAAGTCTGTCATATATGAAGAGTGAAGTACTTTATCACTTCAAGGATCATCTTGTGGACACCCCAGTCGGAACCTATAAAAACATTCAATGCAAAAAATATATATGTAAACATATCATCGTTGAGGTAGGCATTCCCATACTCAGATCAAAACTAACTAGAAAACTGATTTAAACTGTTATGATACAGGAATGATTTTCAATACATCAATAGTATAGACATGTGTAGACACAGTATGGGTGCAACCATATGTTTATGAATATTCCATTGTATAAATGAATAAAAAAATTCCTCGCAGCCTAGATGTTAGAAATTAGATCCAGGGTTTTGATTTCTGCTTCTCGAACTAGTATGATTCTATCCATGTGAATGAATGTGTCGAAGTCGAACATGGTAGAAACTGCTTGATTACCAGTCAATAATGTAGACTGTTAAAAAGTGTGAGAGCAACCACCAGTAATGTCAATGGCCCTCAAAGTACTCAGTACAATCCATGAAATGTGAATGAATGAGCTGAAGTCGAACAAGTCACACAATCATTCGATCGAAGGTCAATGATGCAACCTGTCGTCGAAGGCGAGAAACCTGCCATTGAGGTATGCAGATTCCAAGGTACTAATGATTTCTAGATCAAATTCATAGATAATGAGCTATCGTCGATATGAAGCAATCTGTCATAGGCAAGCCCACAACATGAAATCATAGATCAAGTTTTAAAGAAATATATCGGCAAGGACTAACTCAGGAATGGTCAAAATGGATGACAGATATTTTGCAGATGAATGGTTTTTTTGAGCTGTCCTCTTGAACACATAACGCCACTACAGATGGCTTGGTAACAATTGACCCAAAGCTAATACCCAGAAACCGGCTGGAGACTTTAAATATGGTTTGATTAACTGTTAGGCAAAGGATTTTCCCAACCCAGGTGAACAAAAGTGTTGTGTTCAAGAGTGGTTAATGGTTTTTTGAATAATCAAAATACAACAAACAGGTTCATTTTTCTCTCTTTTCCCCCACCATTTCTGGCAAGTACCTATTTATTTTTGACAATCTTGAGGAGGATAACATTTTCTTGTCTATAAGCTCATCCTTCGGATAAGTCCAACATAGTTTAAGATTCGAAACCTAGGAAGGAGTGGTTCATTCCTATTTAAAATCGAACAGGTCCTTTACTGTTAAATTTTAACGAGTCCAGTATAGGAGAAACTCGGTGTTTTTTCAATTTTAGGGAGTCATAAGAAAAAACTTAAGAAGACTCCATGGGGGTAATTTTTCGTAAATTTAGTCTCTCGGGCCCGAAAAAGGATAAAATAATGTGAGAGAGAACTCTATTGACTATAATTAGTCAACGTATACCTTTTTCGTAAATAGTCCATTTCAGTCCGTAAAAGGGGTAAACTTATACTGAAGGGACGATCATTCATTTACTTTAACGAGTTCGAATAGTCAATTAGTCGGCAATATTTTCATTTTTAAAGAGTCTGAAAAGGGCTTAAAAGAGAACTCAAGATTTTTCTTTTTCGTAAGTTTTAACGAGTTCGAAAAAAGGGATAAAAATGTACTCATGGTTTTCTCTTTTTCGTAAGTTTTAACGAGTTCAAAAAAGGGATAAAAATGTACTCCTGTGGTCAACTTTCAATTTAATTTATGTGCAGGAAAAGACGGAAAGAACTCGGCATTTTCATGTGTTTTATGAGAATGAAAGATAGAAAAATAATCTCTGGATTTTCATGAGTTTAATGAGTCTTGAAAATAACCGAAATTGACTCAAGATAGGTTTCATTTTTACAAAAGCTTGAAACAGAGAAAAACTATGCTTCAGAGTGGTTTCATTTTTACACAAGCTTGAAATAGAGAGAAAAATGTGCTTGAGGCCCCCTAAGCATAACTGCTAGAGCGCATGCCCCCCCCCAGCTTAATTTCATTCAAATAAGTACGCTGCTAGTAATTAATAGATGGATGGAATGAAGGTTTAGTTACGAGATCATATGAAAGACCCGACCTAAAACTGTAAGAAAATTATGCCAAAACTGAAATAACTAACCTAAATATATGACTTAATATTTACAAGATCTAGCCAAAGACTCAACTCAATTAGGGGAGGATTTGTTTCATTTTTTAACAAGCTTGACACAGGAAAAGAACTATGCTCATGGCAACGTGTTTCATTTTTTAACGAGGTTGAAACAGTAAAAGGAACTTTCCTCTTGATACAATGATTCATTTTTAACGAGGTTGACACAATAAAAGGAACTTTCCTCATACTTGATTCATTTTTTTACGAGGTTGACTCAATAACAGGAACCATCCTCAGAAACTAATTTCTAATCTATTAATCTACTCTCTACAATCTACCTACTGATTCATTTTTTAATGAGGTTGACACAGGAAAATAACTGTCCTCATACCTGATTCATTTTTTAAACGAGGTTGACACAGGAAAAGAACTTTCCTCTTGGAAGCTTGTTTCATTTTTTTAACGAGCTTGACACAAGAAAAGGAACTATGCTCTCGACTAACTGATTCATTTTTTAATGAGGTTGACATAGTAAAAGAAACTATCCTCACATTCACTGATTCATTTTTTAACGAGGTTGACACAGTAAAAGAAACTATCCTCAGAAACTTGATCATGGCTTCCAACTGGAAGAAACACATGTCAATGGACACACCTTGATCATGGCTTCCAAGAGGTCTTAATCAGAAGGAAGAATAGTTCTCTGGAAGGAACACATGTCAAGGGACTCAAAAGGGATAAGAACATCGCGTTCAAATAATCCCATATAGTTTTCCATGTCAATTACCGGATCTAAGTCAAAGGAAGATGAGCAAACAGTGAGAGGCTCACTTTCATCGGTAATTGAAAACATGGGACTAGTTGCCACATAATTAACTCGTGGTGGGGTAGATACCACTTTAGAATTAGGAACATTTAGGGGTGTCATAATTGGTAGTTGAAACAAGACTAGGGAACGAAAGCTGGTCTACAGTCACAATATTTCCATTGTGAGGGAAAGACATCACGCGAAAGAGTGTCGATACTACAACTTTCATTGCATAGACATAGTCTCGCCCAAGAAGTAAATTGAAATCCAAGGGGCCTCGAACTACCATAAGATCAATACAGACAGTTTTACCTTCCAAAGTAATAGAAAACTTAGGAAGGATCCCTAAAGGTTCACTAATGTTTCTGTTAAAAGCTTTCATATTCTGCGTAATAGGCACAAGCTGAGGGGAACCCAAAGCTTTCCAAGCAGTTGAGGATAAAATACTAATAGAAGCACCTTCATCTACCTGTGTGCAGTGTATGTCCCTACCACCAAACTTCATAATGATTTGGAAAGGGATGGAGGAAGGAAGACGAGGTTCTGTCAGTCTATTCCAATCAAAGGAAAATACCTCAGTACTTGGAGGGGGTTCTGTAGAAACAGGTGAAATGCCCCCCGGCGTAGAAGAATCTGATGTAACAAGAAGAACCTGAGCGGTATGAAGTTCACTCTCTATAGGGAGAATGGGATCGACCGAATGTAAAATCGAATCGACCACTTGATCAACTAATGGATCATCAACCTGAGTGATATGAGTTTCACTCTCTAATGGAAGAGTGGGATCGACTGTACTTGAAACTAGATCAATCACTCCGTCAGTTGACGGTAGGTTGGGAGAAAGTTTACGGTAACCAGTTGGAAATTCTTGCTGTGGAACAGTAAGGTTTTCCAATAATTTTGAGGCTTCATCCATGTGAGGGAAAATGTGAGTTTGATGACTCCCTTTTCATAACTTACAAGGAAACCTAACTTTACCCTTTTTCCTAGGAACCTGACTATCACTGGTTGATGGATCAACGGAAAGTTGATGAGATTTTTCTAACCATACTTCCAATACCTTTGGAATACCGGGACAATTGATAAGGAAGTGGTCACCCTTACAAAGCTTGCAAGGGTATTTGGGTTTACAATGCATGTTGGAGGTTTCCTCAACACTAATAACATTTACAACCATGGTTGGTTGGTTGAATTATTTCTTATCTTGATTCTTCTTCTTCTTCTTCTTCCCTTTATTCTTCTTCTTAGCGACCTCGTTACTAGCGTCAAGGCTTTTACCAAGCGAAGAGGAAGAAATGGAGGAATAAATATTAGGCGAAGAAGGTAAAGGGTCAACAAAAGGTTGGTGATGTTGAGATGGTGAACTCTGTTGAGGTGAAGCATCCGGTTGAGGTGGAACAATTGGAGTATTCGGGGCCAACGAAGTTGAAAATAACCATATCGGTAAACCTACTGTAAATCTAGGTAATGACAAAGTAGCCATATAAGGAGGACCAACATTTCCAAAACAAGGAAAAGTACTAGGATTCTCGTTAAGAGGGGTTCCTTGGTTGGTAAATTCTGGAACAGTTTCCATTATATTCAACTTCAGTGAATTTTATTAACAATTTAAAACTAAAATTAACAATGCACAATTTACACCTAACAATTAAAATTCACAATTCACACCTATGGTCTCTAAAAGTAAAAACAAACAAATTAACACGTGCTATCAAATCTAGGAGTCAAACCACACACAAACAGTAGATTCCCGCACTAAAAACACTAGTTGGTGATGAAATCCAACATCGTAGAATTTTAATGCAGAAATGGCTGTTGGAATAGTTACCCCGACAACTTGCTTAATGAAACAGACTGGCACAAGTTTCTTCACAAAACCATCTCGAGTGAAGAGAACTCCCCAAAGAGTCCAAGTGAGTATAGTCGACATCTGCTCCAGGTACAGTGAGATCTTTCCTTCACCATCACCTTAGGAAATAATCTTAAGTTTATGGACACTAAAGTTATTGACAGTAACAAATACAACTGGGGGAACAGTCTACGATCCGATTCCACGTGCAAGGGCAGAGTAACAAAGCTCAATCCCCTTGAAGGCTCCTCGAAATGGTCAATCTGAGGTTTACCAACAAGTGACCCCAGGCTCCTCGATAACGGTTAATCTGAGGTTTACCATTTGTAATGCGCGAAGATCTTCTATCTTTCCCAATGAAACAGAATTGATTGTCTCAAAGGTTCGGACATGATCTCGTGATTAACTCCTTTAAGAGAAGCTTCCTAGATTGTACCAATTACAATTGGATTTATTTCCTACCGCAATATTTATCTACTTGTTTGTTTTAGTTTCTTTGGAAAGTTAACTACAACCTATTCCAAAGTACTAATCCTGAGCTAGATTGGTGGAAAGAGCTCTAAAAATGTAAAAATTACTAGATGAATTTTAATTAAGCGTTGTGTTATTTAGGTTGTTATTACTCAATAGGGTAAATGGATATGAGACCAATGGTGTTATGAACCGGCCCAAAACTGAATGCAATCAAATATGATAATGTAATATTTTCAATTCGATGAATCCTAACTAAAGTAAGGAGAGAGTTTCCATTCACTTCCAACAATGCAAAAAATTTATCACTAAGAGAAAATATAACAAATTCTCTAATGCACTAATTTCATCAAGAAAAACTAATGCAAATCAATTCCAAAACAATTTTTTTATTTTTGTGTTTTTAAAACAAGCATAAAAACATGTAAATTCAAATTAAAGAGAATTAATCTAAATCTACAATTGATTTTTCAGAATGTAAATTATGCAGTTGTAATCTATGCACAATTCACTTGAAAAGTATGCAAATGTAATCTATGCACATTTTTCATTCATATTCTGAAAATGAGAATTCTAATTATGAAAATGTGATCTATGCAAGAGAATTCTCAAACACAAGATGATTCTAATGTAATCTAAGAATCAATCAAGTGCAAGTCAAGAAAATCGGGTGAGAGTTCCAAAGATCAAAAAACACTCAAAGGCGATTAACACTCATACACAATTTAGCCCCCCCCCGGCGAATGAGGGGGAATTTTTTTTGCAAAAACAAAAGCAAAAAGATGCAAAATTGTGAAAAGACTGAGACAAACCTCCAAGTAATGACCAAAGGAAATCAAATTAAGAATTTCTCAAAAAAGAGACTCAAAACACCCAATTAACTTAACGAAGATTGATGAGATGAAAAATTTGCTGAAAGAAACTCATAAACAAGGCTTTTTGACAGAAAAATACAGATCTGGGTAGATGCTAAGAATCCTAAATTAAATCTAAACTTAAACTGAAAGAAGAAGTCTAAGTTTTTCAAGACTTTTAACAAGGTCTGCAACAATGTGCGGTCCCCAGAAAAGTTCAAGAAAAACAAAAAAGACTTCAAAACTTTTCAAAGAAAAGTAAATCTAAGCTACCCAAGCTCGTACAAATCAATCAAAAATCAGAAAAAATCATTTTCTCAAATCAAAACAAAGGAAAATCAAAACAAGTTCTTTCCCCAGTGGAGTCACCAATTTGTTGGCCAGATAAATTGATCTTGCAGACAAGATCGATCTCCCTAGTGTCAGAAGACAATCTAGCAACAAACGAACAACTAAGTTTATCTTTCTCTAAATATATTCATTTTAAAAGTAAATGCTATAAAGGTGTCGATCCTACCTTAGCTCCAATTGCTTATTTGCAACCGTAGTTCTTCTGTCGCATCAGTAGTTCTTCCGTCGCAACAATAGTTCTTCCGTCGCTTGAAAGTGTCGTCTTCAAAGACCTGCAATCACAAACAAGAAAATATTAAATAGCACCTGTATAACAAATAATTATAAAACATACCTATCATAGTGATCAAGGAATCTATGAAATAAACGATCAAATGACAACTTATTGAAATAAACAATCGAACGACAATTTATTGAGAAAAATAAACTTGATTGTATTAACTTTGAATGAAAGAAAACCTTACAACCTTAGCCTTGATGTTGAACAGGCCTTCCCGGGGTCCGAAGTAGGAGTTTCCTCTACTTTGATAAGCCTTGCACTCTTCCTCTAGAAGCACATAGAGGTATGTGATATTTCCTCACAAAATCTTAGCAGAAAGGAGTCTAAATCTCAACAACACTTCACCTCAATCACACACTAAATATTGAACTCCCTTTAAGGCTACCCAATGCCTCTTTTTATAGTGCAGATGAGGAGGTTAGGGTTCCACCTATGAAGGGATATAATCCTCCTTCAAAGGGATAGGCTCCTCACATCAAGGGGTTATCTCCTTAAGGTGTGGGATGCATGAAACTTACAAGAGCGTACTCATCCCCAAAAAATTTCATCCAGAAGCTTCTAGAATTGACCAAAAATCATCTTTTTCACTTTACTTTCTCACCCTTTTGACTTTGACAGGGGTACGCAGGCATTACACAGAGAAACTACACTCCGGAACATAGGCAAGCTTCACATTACCTGCGTACCCCAGCCAGGAATGCAAGTAAGCTTCACATTACCTGTGTACCCAGGGTTTTGGAGTTTTTAAAGGTTTTTCTCCTGTTTTTAGGGCTTGACATGAGGAGTAGAGGTTGTAAGACTTGCAAAGGAGGTAAGTATGAGTGACAATGAGCTCATACAGTCAGCAGAATGTCAAGGTGACAGTTTTTAGTGCAACAACTACTTGTCATGCTGTTACTCCAGATGTTGTTACTCTGGGTGCTGCTACTCGTCATGTTGTTACTTCAGATGTTGTTACTCTGAATGTTGCTACTCGTCATGTTGTTACTCCAGATGCTACTACTCATCATGTTGTTACTCTAGATGTTGTTACTCCAGATGCTACTACTCGTTATGTTGTTACTCCTAATGTTATTTCTCTGGATGCTGCTACTCGTCATGTTGTTACTCCAAATGATGTTACTCCGAATGCTGCTACTCGTCATGTTGTTACTCCAGATGTTGTTACTGCAAATTCTGCTACTCACAATGTTGTTACTCCATCTGCATCATTACTGCGCCGTCATTCTACCAATCGTCACTTCGTCCAGGTAGACAGCCAGGTATGTCTCCATTTCACTCTTATGGATTTAATTAAATATTCCATGTGAAAGACATTAATGCCACAGAAGACAACTTTAAGTTTGGGGGGGGGGGATGCCGTCATAACTAGACAACGACGTAATAATGATTCCAAAAGCCATTATTACAACTTTGTGTGATGGTACACCCGTATAATAATTAAATATGCATTGGGATCCATAATACGCATATGATATGGATCGATTAGCCCTTTCCACCTCATACGAAATAATTACTATTCCATTCATTGCAATTACCATACGTTTTCATGATTTTCCTTGTTTCCTGAGAATTACCATCTGTATTTACTATTACTACCCCTCATTTTTCACCATGCTTTTTTTGTAAAATTTGGTACCCACCAATCTATCCAACGGTTTTTTGTTCCAGAGTGTTGTTACAGTCTCCACAGGATGGGCGGACTAGCTGTGCAGCATGAACCTGAAATACAGTCTTAGTCCGCAGTAATCCAGATATGTGGCAAGTTTTTGTCGATGCAGGATGAGATATCTGCTTCGATAGATTGCAGGGGTTTGACAAGGGAATAACAATGGAGTTTGCACTTAATTTTGATGATAATTTCTCGCGGGTCAGAGGATTAGAAATTCCCATCACAGAAGAAGTAATTGCAGAAGTTAGCGAGCTAAGACAGCAAGGGCAGCAGTGGTTTGCTCAGAGAATTCCCCTCCCAGATTTTCCTGAACTGTTTTTGCAGGCAGGAAAGAGCTTCATTCAATATGGGAGAGGATATGAGCGTAACTCTATACCATATCCATGGAACGAAGTAGCAAGTTTTGTAATTAAATACATAACCTACGAAGGATGGGCCACAACTCTGTTCAAATATCATTTTAAAATATTGACTCACCTTCGATTTCTGCAGGCTCAGGTGCATTCCTTAAACATGCCTTTCTTTCTATTAAAAAAATTGCAGCACATGGCACAGTCTGCTCGGCGTTCACGTCAGATTCCAGAAGTTCTCTCCAATCATGGATTGGTTCGTTTACCGGTCATGCATGCAATAGTTTGATTTCGAGTTTCTTAAGAAGAAATATGCAAGTCATCAAAAGAAGAAATAGCAGCTGTCATTGTTTCTAGAGAGGAAGAACTAGTATCTCTGACTGGTTTAGCAGAGGAAGAACAGTCAGAATAAATGGAAATAGACCAGGAAGAATCATAAGAAATGGAGATGGAGGTTGATCAGGAAGAACCGAAAAAAATGGGAATGGAGGAGACAATTAGTAATATAGTCGAGGCTGCCACACAAGAACCATCCTCGCCTGAAGAACCTACAGATGAAGGAATTATGGGTATAGCGCACGAAGTTGAGACTGTCTTACAATCATCAAAATTCACTAAGGAAGAACAGGAAGGTGGAACATCGAACAGAGGGATGGCAAGTGACTTTATTATGAAAGAAACAACATCACCTTCCCAAGCAGATATGAATATCGAAACAAGAGGGGGTGTCACACAAGAACCACCCCCGATTCAGTCAGAACAGGGATACAGAGAAGAATTAATCCATGAAGTCGACACTATTCCACAAGAACGAGTATCGACCGTAGGAGAGGAAGTAATTCACAAAGAACAGGGAGATAGATGAGAAATGACCCACAAAGTCAACACTATTCCACAAGAACCAGTATCGACCACAGTTGAGGAAGTAATGCACGAAGGACGGGAGGAGAGAAAAGAAATTATCCTCAAAATTGACACTGTTCCACAATAACTAGTTTCGACTCTAGCTAAAGAAGCAATACATGAAGGCGCAACACAAGTAAGAAATGAGGGCGATGAAGGTATTCCCCATTCCCCTTTTCAGTCTATGACGCCAAGAAGTGCAAGGGGGTTTCGCTCATCCCAACGATTAATGGAGGAAATAGTTGTTCCACCAGTACTGAGGTTCATTGACCTAGGGAAGGACATGACCAATATCAACCCATTAGTTGTTGAATCTTAGCAGGAGAAACCAAAGGCTCACAAGGGAGACAGAAATTCTATGGAAACACTGGAACACAGGATGGCCGACGAAATCGCTGAGACAAATGAGGAGGAGAATGCCCCTGGAGATAGGGATCCAAGCCAGAAATACCTAACAGAAAAACCAGTTGATAACATCAACATCATTCAGCCATCTCCTGAGCCTGCTACAGGTATGGGAGATGAATTTATTGTCAAACAGGAGTGGATTGAACAATGTGAGAAAAGAATATTACCTCTCAAGAAAAGGTGTCAGTTTCAGTTCATTGAAACCATGCGATTAAATAAGCAAGTTAGGGAGATGAAGAGGAAAGTATCCTTGCTAAAGACGAAGGTAAAAGCATAAAATTGGAAAGAAGTAAAATGAAATTGAGGTCTCCTATGCGGCTACACAGCCTGGTCTGATTGAAAATCTGTTTTAAGGATAGAAATTTTTCCTGGCCGTTGAAATTCAGAGATGGTAGTTTGCTGCGAATGGAAATAAGAAGGAGACGATGTGGGTTTGAGACCAGGCTACCGATATTGTCACAGGGTACATAGACCAATTGGATAAAGTGTGGTAGAGACAAAGAAAACAATATGGTAGGATAGAGGAGTTAGAAGAATAAGTGGAAATGCTGCAATCAGATAAGGAGAATATGTTTTCTTTGGTGGAGCAGGTAATGGCCTGTAGACCTCCCGCACATAGTTATGACTTATTCCTTCATGAATAGTTTCTTTTCTGTTGTCTTGAGAGTATATATAAGGAAATTTGTCACAAAATTGAGGACCCAATCCAGTTTCTTCGTATTTTGAAAATTCATGATATCATAGGACAACACTTAATGTGTGAACTCTACATGCATGGTTACTTCTTAAGGCACGATCAGGCCTTCAACCCCATTCGATTCATGGGGGATATTAATTTAAGAGCCTTCACCTCCTACACTATCAATCATATTAAATGGAGAAAGGCCTATGATATGTTTGAAGAAAACCAAGTCACAAGGCCGCTAATGATGAGGAGGGAGCTTGACCAGGCATAAAATATTTATAACAAGAATTTTACCTTTTTATAGATTGAGGGGCATAGGGGACATATGTTGGCAACCCATAAATGGTGTGCTGACCTCTGTGTCAGACAAATAATAACTTTCTAGAATGAAGCACTGGACAATTGTCAAAGGAGGTGGGTATTTTCATCTTCAGACGTCAAAGGTCACGAGCCTTTTGGAGCACCTAACTTTGCACAAGCACTAGAAAGAGTGCCACTTTTTGTAGTGTTGTCGACAGAAATTGTCTCTCCTAGAGACAGTCTAGAGTTTCCATAGACCAGTTCCTAGGACATCTTAGCATAGCAAGGGGCATATAATAAAACTTGGGTGTCAATCCAAAGGCTCCCCTGCTATCTCTTGTAAAAAAGGAAATGAATTTAAATGGGACCAGAACTTACAGAAACTGCTGCAGGGAAAGTAATGCTGCAGAGACAAGATGCAAAGCTCTAACACAAAAGCATCAGACAGTTAAGAGACAATTTACTGTAAAGAGGGCCGACTCAAGTAATATGCCACATAAATTAGATATCAGAAGGTGTATGTAGTGAAAGAAATATAAGAAAATAGTAGTTAACTTTGGTCTGATACCCAGATACACAACAGAACCATGTATGGGCTTATCATTATAAGAATCCATACATGACAATGGCGTTTTAAAAGAATCATCCCAAAGCAACTAATATAGCAGAAAGATGGATGAAATGAACATGAAACAGTATATCATGCCTGAGCCATATTTAAAGCGCTTGACTGATCCAAGTATGGGTATCAACTAGGATAAATCCTTACCTAAAATCAGTGAGCCACTCGCATTCCAGTACATGATACAAGAAGATGGATAAAATGAAATGTTATATTAAGCACATAAAAGGAAGTTACATACTGTGAGATACCAAAGACCAAAATTCTCTAATATAGATAGAACTCCTCCTCACTGAGACCCTATGGGCTCTGAGCCTTCATACAAGAGCTTATACAAAATGTATACAAAATGCCTTTCACTGCACAATTTTCTGATAAAAATCTGGAACCTTTACAATGTCTTTCTCCTAGTTTTTATAGAAGAAAAAGGAGAAAAACCTAATAGAAGAAGTCAGTGAACATTTAATTGACTCATTAAAACCTGAATGGTGAGAGAGTGCCTGCCCACACTGTTTGACAGCGCTAAACTATTGTAAGTACTCTGCTGCTGCTCTATGAAATAAATGCTGGGGATGAACATCTCCTCAGAAATAAGACATAGAGAATAAAATATTCAAACATTCTGTCCTTTGCTGAAAGAGAAACCTGCTGCAATAAGGCCTGGAGGATGTTGGTGTTTGTGTGTGGTACTCTCGGCCCTCCAGTTTTGAATTGGGATTCAAAATCATGAAGCCGGACACTGGATTTCTCGATCTTTCACTAATGTTTGTATGTTGCCCCATTAATATTTCTTGCCGTGTAATCTATCTTTTGAATGCAGTTGTGGGAATCAATGGATTTTATCTCTGCTTCCTTTAATGAATTCATATCACATCAACTACCCCGATCTCCCCTCTTCAATTTTGCTATTAAGAATCATCCTTAGAGGTGATCTTGGCCTCTGTGATGGAGGCGACGAATTATGGCAGCTTCTCCTTGTATACCTGCAAAACCCACAAACGTACTAGAGAAGCCCAGACACAGGTGTGAGGGACATGGAAGTGTCATCGATGTTAGTGGTGAGGACATGGCCAAATGGTAAAAGCATGCAGGGTGGCGGAAGGATTATAGGGTGGCGACGAAAAACGCAGCATAATTATGAAAATGGCGATGAATGTATTTGGTGAGGGTTAGCTAATTATATTAAGTTTCAAACATAAAAATAACCCTCCAGACGAAACATATAGGTGTACGCTAGATAATGCGACAAGAACACGTAGCATGATGACGTGGAGTATGGGCTACGAGGTTTGGTCAACTGCGAGGGTCAAGCAGATCTTGACCGTCCAATTTCGAGGGTAATCTACGGTGAAGAATGTGTCTAGAAGCAATGAGGAGGTGGGCCAGGGGTGATATGGACGGGAACTAAAGTTGCACAACTTTGGAGAACAAGAGCCGTTGGATCGAACGCTCAAGATCGGACGGCTTATATGAATTTCGCTGTATGACTTCAGTCAAACATTAATGCGCGGGAGAGAGCGGCATTGAGGCCGTACCCTGGGACACTTGGTAGGCAGCGTATGGAATCATTGGCCTAATGGGGAATACTGCCTGCCCATCAAAGGTGGTGCGAAATAAACCGGCCGGTTTTGGCATAGATGCGCAGCGCGGGGTCCACCAGGGTGGGAGAGATGCAAACCATCAGATCTACGAGTGATTGTATGGCTGAGAACACGCCTGATAGTTGTATACGACAAGCGGCTTCGGATTTGGCATTTTGTCTCAGGGCCAGGTCATGTGGGAGGAATAGGTGCTGGGGCTAAGACTGAAGGGGCTGGGCCCGATATATTTTAAAGTGCAGATTTTTAGCCTTTGTCCGATGTATTTCGTGGGCGAGAATGGTATCGATAGGCAGGATATGGAGGTCTTAGGCCACGACAGAGGTTTTAAACAGATTCAAACGGGACAGCAGGCCAAAAACTTAAATGGAGGGGCTAATATGGTCAACATGTAGCATGCATTCAAACTTGTGGGGTCAGGTGGATGGGGCTGAGGTTTCAGTTTTCCCTTATTTGGTTTCCAGCAGAGAAATATACTCATGCATACAATGTCGGCCCAGATTGGTGGAAGGATGTTGTTATGACAGAAGGTTATAAACCCCCTGGGACAAATATGGCCGAAGAATATGACCTCTCACAGCTTCATGCCAGCCACATTCAGTCCAAACTAGATCTGATAAGACGATGAGTTGCATGAGGACATGCAGATATACCAGTTGGGGGGAGATGTTGGGTACCAAATCTGTATACCTTTCTCTCCCATTTTTTCTCACCTTTCTATTCTTTGCATCATTAATTATTCTAAAACACATGAGGTAAACCCCTTTCCTCTATCTTACATGTAATATTTTATTAATGAGGTAATAGTCGTGGAGGTTTTACCTTTGCACGTATTAACTCCGTTATTTTCACAGATTTGGAAAAAGTAAAGGGATTATGGTTGCAAGAAACGGAGCAACCCCTAATTCTCAGCGCTATCTCAACCTGCTACAACAACACAACAAATCCCATCTTATTCCAGCTCTATTATAGGATTTTCGTGTTTTACTTTTGGCAACTAGTTTGCAATTATAAAAAATGTATAATTGTAGTTATTTATTTGTTAGAGGCAAGATACGATTTTCTGAACATTTGTATAAAGAGGGCGTTAGGGCTGTGAATCGGGGTTAAGAAAAAGGGACAAATATTGTAACAAAATCATTTTCAATTAATTTAATGTGCAGTGTTTTGTTGTTCCATTTGTGAGTTGTGAGTTTGTTGCAGCCCTGATCAGAGAGTTGGGCCCACTCTTCTGATCAGGTGCTGCGTTATTTTCCCTTTGTTGATTTCATATTTTGGTTTTTTATTGCAACTATTGTTCTGATATAATTATGTAATTGCTATAAATGCCTTTTTAATTCTGCAATCCATCTTTAATTGTTGTTACAGTATTTTTTCTTGCTTTCATTGATTAAGCCTGTGATTCAATAGCAGATTATGTTATTTCTCTTGCATATAATATGTGCGTTAGTCTTGAAATAACTAACGCACCCAGATTGATAATTAATGTGGAAAAAGGGTTTGAATATTTGTTCACATCTGGACACCAACAATTACCAATGACACTAGTGTGGTTTTGGCTGTTATGAAACCAACTCCAAAAATAGAAGAAAAGAGAGATCAACGCCTTAGAAATCAACCACTTTGAGGGGGAAAACTCCAATACATTACATAAATGAACAACTCTTCGATGATACAAATGAAAAAACCTCCTTCTATATATAGGAGTCCATGGGATCACAATATAATCCTAGCCGACCTAACGATAATAATGTAACGGCATAATAATAACAATATTGGGGTTATAGGGGTACAAAAATAATAATAAGGGGGTTACACTAACAACAATCAGGGACTATACTAGTAATATAGGGACCTAACATGCCCCTCTCCTTCAAAAAAGTGTTGTCCTCAACACTTGAGTAGATCTAGATGCTTCTGTATAAAATTCTCATCCTCCCATGTAGAATCCTCAGTGGGTAAGTTCTTCCACTTGATGAGATACTCTGAACTTGATCAAATTCATAGCTGTCGAGTTCTTGTTTCCGTGACTACTTCAGGTTCCAATATGATTTTTCCTTCCTCATCAAGTTCTATAAATATTGTTTGAACTGAAATTTTGTCACCTATAACTTTCTTTAAGCATGAAACATGGAAAGCTGGATGCACTCACGAAGAAGAAAGAAGATCCAATTTGTATGCCATAGTACCAATCTTTAACAACACCTTGTAAGGACCATAATACTTTGGGAATAATTTATTATCCTTCTTAGCTTGCTTGAGGGACATTTGTTTGAATGGTTGTAGCTGTAAAAATACCCAGTCTCCTACATCAAAACTTCTCTCGCTGCGATTTTGATTTGTGTGTTGTTTCATTTGATTTTGTGCCAAATTTAGGTTATCCTTTAAGAGTTGGAGAAGTTTTTGTTGATTCTCGATGTGATATTCCACTCCTTGAACCTTAGAATTTTCTCTTAAAGATGATGTGATGGACGGTGGATGATATCCATGAAGTGCCGTAAATGGAGTCATTTTTGTTGCAGTATGGAAGGAAGTGTTATACCACCATTCAATGAGAGGTAACCACTTGACCCATTGTCTTTTCTTATCAGATACAAAACAACGAAGATATCCTTCCAAACATTTATTCACTATCTTAGTTTGAACATCATATTGAGGATGATAAGATGAGCTATGAGCTAGTTGCGTACCCAAACAAGAAAATAATTCCATCCAAAAATTTCCAGTAAAAATGGGATCTCTGTCATTTACAATAATCTTTGGGTTTCCATGTAGCTTTTGAATTATTTCCATAAATTAAGTAGCAACTGTACTTGCTTTAAATGGATGAGATAATGCACAAAAGTGTGCATACTTGGTAATTCCATCAAATACCACCATGATGACACTCTTTCCTTCAGACTTAGGTAAACCTGTGATAAAATCCAATGAAATCTCCTCCCAACGTTGACTTGGAATGGATAAAGGTTGTAGAAGACCTGGGGTCTTAATTGTCTCAACTTTATTTTTCTGGCAAACCAAACATTCTGCCACAAAATTTTGAATATCAGATTTAAGGCCATCCCAAAAAAATTCTTTCTTCACCCTGTCATAAGTTTTTAAAAATATCAAGTGTCCTCCTAAAGGAGAAGTGTGCAATTCCAAATGAATATTTTGTTTTAGTTTGGAATTATTACAAATATATAAGCGATATTTGTACTATAAGAAATCATTTTTCCAACAAAATATATCAGATGTACTAGGATCTTGCTGCAACTTTTGAATGAGTGTCCACACTTCTTTGTCCTTCTTCCATTCATCCCTTGCTTCGGTTATCCAATCTGGTTGGATAATAGAAATGGCTTAAAGCAATGCTTCCACCTCTTCATCCTTTCTTAAGAGTTCATTTGCGACAACATTTAGCTTCCCATTTTTTTAGATGATTTCAAAGTCATAACCCAACATCTTTGTGACCCATTTTTGTTGCTCTTATGAAGATAGTATTTGTTCTAAAAAGTGTTTAAGACTATCATGATCAGTTTTTACCTTGAAGTGTCTTCCCATTAGGTAAGGTCACCATTTCTTTAGTGCATGTAGTATTGCCAACATTTCCTTCTCATAAATAGATTTCTGTAAATACTTTCCTTTGATTGGACGACTTTCAAAAGAAATGGGTCTTCCTTCTTTCATTAAAACAACACCAATTCCATTTCCCGAGGCATCACATTCCACAATGAAGGTTTTTGTGAAGTATAGCATAGCTAAGACCAGTGTTAGGAACATTTCTTCTTTAAGATGTTCAAAGGCCATATTTTCTTCAGGATTCCATGAAAATGCATTTTTCTTCAATAATGTTGTTCGAGGTGCTGTTATTCTCCCATAGTTCTTAACAAACTTGCGATAATACCCTGTTAACCTGAGAAATCCTCACAACTTCTTTATAGTTTTGGAGACTTTCCATTCCTTAATGGCTTTAATTTTGTTAGGGTCTACCTTAACACCCTCATGAGATACAATATGACCCAGATATTCCACCTCTTGTATTCCAAAGAAACATTTGGATGTTTTTTCATATAATAGTTTCTCCTCCAATAGTTTGAGCACCCTGTCAACATGTTGAACATGATCCTTCCAAGACCTGTTGTAGATTAGTATATCATCAAAAAATACTAGCACAAAGTTTCGAAGGAAGTGTTTGAAAATGGAATTCATCAACCCTTGAAATGTAGAAGGTGCATTGGTAAGGCCAAAAGGCATGACCAAAAATTCATAATGACCCTCATGACTTTGAAATGTTGTTTTCAGAATATCTTCCATCCGCATTCTAATTTTATGATATCCTGAACGAAGACCCAACTTGGTAAAATAAATTTCTCCATGTAATTCATTCGATAATTCATCAATCATAGGAATGGGAAATTTATCTTTAATAGTGAGATTATTGAGCTTCCTATAATCCAGACACATGCGCCATGATCCATCCTTCTTGTGCATCAATACTACTAGAGTAGAGAAAGAACTTTGACTAGGTTGAATTATACCAGCTTCTAACATTTCTATAATCATACGTTCAATTTCGATCTTTTGGACATAAGGATATCTGTAAGGCCTGATGTTTGGAGGAACACTTCCTGGAATCAAATTAATAGCATGATCATGATCACGAATAGGTGTGAGTCCTTTGGGATTTTCAAATACCTTAGAATGATTGTCCAAGACTTTTTGGAGATCTGGAGAAATAGATTATTTTGATGTTGGAACTTCTAGTGAGAATAATTGTGCAATTACGCCTCATTTTTCTTTCTTCAGAAGATTTGTCATGACATTAAAACTTATTATCTTTCCCGGCTTCCTGGAGATACCTCGTAATTAAACTTCCTTTCCTTCCGAATAAAATTTCAAGAAAAGTTCTTGAAAATTAAAAGGTACCATCCCCAAAGATTGTAACCATTGTACTCATAGTACAACATCAACACCTCCCATTGGAATGGAAAGCATTGGAATATTAATTACATATTCCCCCATGGTTAGCTTGATATTATGACATTTTCCAGAGAAATTTATAGTTTCTCCATTTTCAACCATCACTTGACATTCTGGTGCTGGGTAAAGGAAACAATTCAATTCCTTGGCTACCTTACAATGAATAAAATTATGGGTACTACCCAAATCAATCAACACTATTACCCTTTTCTTCTTGATATGTCCTTCTATCTTGAGAGTTTGAGGAGTGGTAATACCTACCAATGCATTACACAATATGGTTAGACTTATTTATTCTTCTTCTAGGGTTGTTTCCTGGCATACATCCTCTTCTTTTGAAGTTTCTTGTTCATTTTCTTCCTCCTCTTCACAATCTATGTAAAATAAATTATTCTCAGCACACTTATGACCTTTAGTGTATTCTCTATCACAACTGTAGCAAAGCCCTTTTTCTCTTTTTTCTTCCAATTTTTGTGGTGTCAACCTTGTAGGTTGTGGAAGTCTAGGAGTAACAACACTTCCATCTTTATAGATGTGAGTGGTAGGCTTCCTTGTCGCCATAATTTTACATTCAGTTTTCTTGCCAATATGAATGCCTTCTCTAATGAATCAGGTTCCCAAACATGAACTTCATGATGGATGTTATCCTTTAAAATCCCTATGAAGAAATCAATCATGTGTTCCTCTGGAATATCAGTTACCATTATATTCATTTTTTTGAATTCCTCAATGTGCTCCACCACTAAACCCTTTTATTTGAGATTTATCAGTTGGCTAAAGAAGGTGTTGCTCTTTGTATCCTCATAATGTACTATCATTTCCTCTATAAAAATTGACCAAGTGACAAATTTTTTATGGGAGTAAAGCCATCGATACCATACAAATGTATTTTTTTCTAAATGTAAAGTTGCAATGTGTATCTTTTGTGTGTTTTGCACATTATTGAGATCAAAATATTGCTCCATATGTAGTATCCATGTTACAGGATCCTTGCCATCAAACTTCCTCATATCCATCTTTGGAATATGGTGGTTCTTCCATCCAACATTAGAGTTTATAAAATCACGATTAAAATTTATTTTGTTCTCATCATGAGTTTCCTCTACTTTCTTTTCGCCAATAGGAAACATTTCTTGTATCAACTTTGTCAAACCTTCCATGTCTGCTTTTAGATCATTCTTCATGTTTTCCATGTTGTCTTTCATTTTTTATTCCATATCATCCATCTTATCTTCCATGCCATCTTCCATATTTTCCATTCCTTTCTTCAAACCATCTATATTAGCTTCCATGCCTTTCTTCAAAACTTCCATTTCATTTTTTGTTGCTCTTTGCGAGAGCGAAATTTGGTACACTTGCTCTTGTGATCTTGATATGTCATGTTGCATTTCTTCATATTCATCAGTCATAGTAGAGCCTTTTGAAGGCTTAATGGGTGTTGAATTATTTTTAGGGGGTATTTTAGAACCCAATAATGATATCTATTCTACAAGATGCCGCCTTGGAATCAATTCAAACTGATTCTTCAAACAAGACTTATGCAATTCGGAAAAAACAAGTACACACCTTTTTCTTGCTTTTGAGGAGCTCAATATTGAAACTGAATTATATATGTTATTTAGGATCTTAAATATCTGAAATTACGTCCTCTAGTAGCCCTTTGAATTTTCTTTCGAATGCCATAGGTCTGACCTAATTTTGATTCTTCAAGGCAAAGTTATGCCCAATCTCCCACAATGACCTAGTTATAAACTGGTTCAGTAGATCGAACTTGTATGGCATGCCACGTGTCACTGTTTCCTCCTTTGGATCTGAAATTGATACATGGGAAACCAAAGTCTGTGCGATTGCACCCACTTTTTATATAATTCCAATCTGATGCTTAGAGGGATAGTTATGATGATTTTCCCACAGTCACCTCTTTGAGATGAAATTCAGGAGCCTAAAAAAAACCTAAATTCCACAGATCATAACTTCGAAAATATTGTGAACCAAGATCTCAAATTTTTACACGATGTTCCTCAGGATTTCAAATTCGCTCTATAAAAATTTAAGCTTCTGAACCATGGTACACAAATATTATAGCGAAAATTTCACGATGACCTGTTTTAGGTGAAATTCAGGACCCTAACAAAAGTCTCACTTCCACAGATCATATCTCCAAAAATATTGCAAACCAAGATCTGAAATTTTTACACGAAGTTCCTCAGTATTTCAGCTTCGCTCTGTAAAATTTTTAGCTTTTGTACCTTCATAGAAAAAAAATTGTCGCAAAAATTCCACGATGACCTGTTTGGAGCATCGAAACCCTAGAATCAAAAGCTCTGATACCAAATGTTATGAAACCAACTCCAAAAATCGAAGAAAAGAGATATTAACACCTTATAAATCAACCACTTAGAGGGGGAAACCTCCAATACATTATATAAATGAACAATTCTTGGATGATACAAATGACAAAACCTCCTTCTATATATAGGAGTCCATCGGATCACAATATAATCCTAGTCGACCTAACAATAATAATGTAAGGGCACAATAATAACAATATTGGGGTTACAGGGGTACAAAAATAACAATAAGGGACTATACTATTAATATAGGGACCTAACATTGGCTCATGGTTTTGGCTAAGTCTCAAACTATATAAGGAGGTGAAGATCAAAGTGCTAAGTGTGCATGAGTGAGGGTAATGAATGAATACTTCAATCTGAAGTATATTTGTATGGTATGGGTTATAGTTGATTGATGGATTTGAAATAAATATGCACTCATGAATATAATTATGGATCAGGATCTTTAGACTTGAAATGACTATGTATTTGCATGATTTTATTATGAGTTGTTTAGATATGTGGTTTGGCGCATGTTTGCTACAGTAAAGGGTATGATCTGAGTAAGTTTGAAGTTGGAAAGTGTTGCGTAGCCTTGAATTATTTACAGATCTATACGTGGTTTCAACACAAGGAAGGCGAGAATACACTTAGGTTTTGTTTTACAGAGTCACGTATATATTCAGTAATATGTTGAGATCTGTACGCGAGTTGGTTTTGGGATAAGCGCGTACATACGCAGATAAGTCTTTTGGAATTCCCATATTCGAGCCAGGGTTTTGATAAAAAATGCTAAAGAAAATGTCTGATCAATTTTGTTGTGTTTCTGCTATTTGTCAATGATGCCTTCATATAGATTTGGGTTGTTTGAGTATTGATTATTCTACTAGTTGATTGTAGTTAAAGATCAGCGATTGGTTGTTTGATTGATTGTTCAGTGAATTATTTGGTAAATTTATATGTTTCAGTTTGATGTATGGTATTGGGATTAAATGAGTGTAGTGGGTCCATGATGAAGACCAACTACAAAATATCAAAATTACACCGTGGAATAGAGTTTTTTAAAAACTTAATGCAAAATCCCTGTACTCGCAATAGAGTTCAACCTTGTAGTTTAACAACATACATACGCATGTGAAATAAACAATGGTTTTATGTAACACACACACAGACCATACAAATAACCCAACCAATGCAAATACATAGGTTCCTTACTGGAAGGTCCCACACGGCTCTGACCAATCACGGACAGTCGCACTTCGCAATCTTTACAACATAACCTTAAGAGTTAAACCTTATTTTCTGTGGGATGCGATGTTGCTTTGTGGTGACACGTGGTTCTTCCCACTTCTTATTGCAATTCATTTTGTTTTCCTTGCGACAATCCTTAACACTAATCCCTAAGTTTTGCGATGTGCGAAATCTCCTTCAATCTCCGTCGTTGGCTTCCTCTAGATCTGATGATCCTCAAAACACTTCAGCCGTACCACTTCGCATCGAAAGTCAAAATTTTTAACTTGTGAAATGATTCATAATTGCTATCCTGTAGGTTTTAACCCTGTACAAAAATTATCTGCAAATGAATCTTAAAGACAGAAAATAAACAGTAGCGAGAGCATAAAACATAAAATAGATAAACACAGAGATTTTCCCTTGGATCCCAAATCGGGACGACCAGCTTGATTTTTCATTATATTCCTTTTAGTGTTACAACACATATATATACATGCCGAAGCATACATAAACCCCAATCCATTAACCCTGAATTAGAACATAACCGTAGTTCCATTAACTGGATCTACAAAATACCAGGGGCCGAAAACCATCGTACCCGAAAACCATGTGCAAACCCATGCAAAAAACCATGGGCGGATCTGCCCACTGGAAAATAAGAACCAAAAAAAAATTCTGGGGCATTGCCCCGGACCCCGACAAGGGTGGCTGCTGCCCCCCCTGTGACCCCCCCACACGTGATTATTCGTGGAAAGAATATAACACAAACCCAACATTCTCCCACTTGTTTTTTTATTTCTGCAAGGGGCCACGGGAGAGCTTAGTAATTAGCCCAGTTCTGCAATATCCATTGTTTCTCTACACCAAGAGAACTTCTGAGTGCTTGCAGGCTTCTTCAATGCATCTGCAACATTCTTCAAAGTGTCCACCTTTACCAGCAACACCCTTTTAGCCTCAACCATATCTCTCACAAAGTGATATTGAACATCAATGTGCTTTGTCTTTGAATGATAAGTAGGGTTCTTAGCTAAGAAAATTACACTTTGGCTATAAAAATCTATCCTTATAGCTTGCTGCACCAACCCCATACTTCAAAACAATATATGCAACCAAACTGCTTCCTTGCATGAGTGGCTGCTATGTATTCAGCCTCTGTAGTTGAAAGAGCCACTACAGACTGTCTTTTACTCATCCAACTGACTGCACCTCCAAATAGGCTAAACACATACCCACTTGTAGATCTTCTTTGGTCCAGATCTCCAGCCCAGTCTGCATCAACAAAACCATGAATGCCCAACACTCTTTCCAATCCTGGTCTTCCCTGGTAGCACAAGCCATAATCACTAGTGCCACGTAAATATCTGAAAACCCGCTTCACTGTTGTCCAATGCTCCTTCCCTGGGTTTGACATAAACCTGCTCAATACTCTCACTGCATGTGCAATTTCTGGTCTAGTACAGACCATTGCATACATCAAGCTACCCACTACACTTGCATATGGAACACGGGACATATCCTCCTCTTCTTCTTGTGTCTTGGGACACTTTTCAGCAGACAGCTTTGTACCTACAGGAATCAGAACATTCACCGGTTTACTATCATGCATATTGAACCTCTGCAATATAGTCTCGACATACTTCTTATGGTTTAACTAGAGCTTCCTCTTTGCCCGATCTCTCTTAATTTCCATGCCAAAATATAGTTTGCAGCACCACAGTCCTTCATGTCGAATTTGGAAAACAGTTGGGTCTTCAAATCTTGGATAATTTCTTTGTCATTTCTAATAAACAACATATCATCCACATACAAGACCAAATAAATAACACGATCACCAATTAATTTAAAATAAACACAGTGATCCTCCTTGCTTCTGGTGAAGCCAAATCCCCGTATGTAGGTATCAAATTTCTAATACCACATCCTTGGTGATTGTTTTAACCCATACAGATACTTCTTTAACCTGCATACTAGTTCTTTCTTCCCCTTCACCATAAAGCCTTCAGGTTGTTTCTTGTAGATCTCCTCTACCAGATCCCCATGAAGAAATTTTTCCTTCACATCCATCTGTTCTACCTCAAAATCAAATGCAGCAGCAACAGATAAAAGTATTATAATAGAAGTAACTTTGGCAACAGGAGAAAAAATATCACCAAAATCAATTCCTGGCACCTGGGAATAACCTTTTGCTACCAACCGAGCTTTTTATTTCTCCACCTTGCCTTCTACATTCATCTTCTTCTTAAACACCAATTTTCTCTCGATGGGCTTCCTTCCAGCCGGCAACTCCATCAGTTCCCATGCCTCATTTTTATGCAAGGATGCCATTTCATCAACCATGGCCTCCTTCGAGAGTTTTCCATCCTCTGAATATACTACCTCCCTGACAGTTTTGGGATCATCATCAGTTATAGCTAAAGAAAAATTTGAACAGAAAGCAGATGGACTATACCTTTCTAGTTGTCTTCTTTCCTGAGCTGATCTTCTCACAACTGGAGTTTGTGGCTCTTCCTCTTCTGAGTCTTCTTTTGTTGTAGAGTCTAATTCATCCTCCTTTAGCTCAAACTCTATATTCTCAGGTTCCTTTGGTAGGAATTCATGTTTAACAACATATTTCACCTCTCTAAACACCACATCTCGGTTGTACACAACCTTCTTTGTTTATGGGTTCCAAATCATGTAACCATTTAAACCATCCTTATACCTAATAAAGATGCACCTTTCATATTTATTATCCAACTTTGTCCTTTTCTCCCTTGGGACATGTACATATGCATCACATCCAAATACCCTCAGTTGTGAAAAAGAGGGTTTCTTACCAGTCTATACCTCATGTGGAGTCTTATCCTCCAACATTGATGAAGGTGATCTGTTAACCAAGTAACATGTAGTCTCCATTGCCTCTGCCCAAAATTCTTGTCCTAACCCGGTACCACGAGCATGATTATTTCCTTTTCCATCAGCGTTCTGTTCCTTCTTTCTGCAACTCCATTTTTTTGAGGTGTGTAAAGAGTAGTCTTCTGCCGTGCTATACCACACTTCTTTCATAATTCTTCAAATTCCTTCTTGCAGAACTCCCCACCATTATCTGTCCTCAGCACCTTTATCTTCTTCTCTGTCTATTTTTCCACCAGAGCCTTAAATTCTTTAAATCTGTCAAAGAATTCATATTTCTTCCTCAAGAAATATATCCATGTATTCCTTTAGAAGTCATCTATGAATGAAACATAGTACACAGACTTACCTAGTGATGGAACCGACACAGGTCCAAACACATCACTGTGCACAAGCTCTAATATCTTGTTCGCCCTCTTAGCACCAGAAGGAAAACTCACCCGATTCTGCTTCTGATATACACAATTTTCATAGAAATCGAAATCCAGAGAGCTAGACATACCTTCTACCATACCATTTCCATGCAGTATACGAAGGCCCTTCTCTCCAATATGTCCAAGCCTTTAATGCCATAGCATGGTCTTTTCTCCAGAGACCGCTAGGCTTTTCGTTCCACTTTTGGGAACCACAGAACTGTTGCACCCAGCAATAACAGTACTTCCCTGAAGCTTGTACAGAGTTCTAATCCGAACTCCCCGCATTAATACCAGTGCTCCCCGAACCATCTTATAGGTATCTTTCTCGAACACTTTTTTTACACCTGCATCATCCATCTTGCTTACAGAAATCATATTTTTGGCCAATGTAGGAATGTGAAAAACACCAGGAAGTGTTCTAATCCTTTGACCTTGCAGCTTCAGCTTGAATTTTCCACGTCCGACGATTCTAGCCTTCCTATCATCCCCTAGGAAGACATCATCGCCATCATATTTCTCATACTCGCAGAACCACTCCCTATGGGGAGTGAAGTGAAAAGATGCACCCGAGTCAATCAACCATGACTCATGATCTACATGTGTATTTGAAGAAGAAGCCAAATACACATCCCCACCTTCATCTAGGTGGTTTTTTCCTCTGCATAAGGAGCATCATCAGATCCATTTCCTTTCTCAAGAGCTTTAGATCTGTAGTCCTTTTTGTAGTGCCCTTCCTTTTTTCATTTCCAACACACCTTTACAAACTTTCCAGGAGATTTAGATCTCCCTCTAGATTTAGATATCCTACTCGAGACATTATTCTTGCTTCTATTTTTGGACCTTCCTCGTACAGATAAAGCATCTCCATTTTGACCCTCCATATTTCTCCGTCTCATTTCCTCCGACAGCAAGGCTGAGAAAATGTCATCAAAATTCAAGGTAGTTGTATTGCTACCTATTACAATAACTAGACTGTCCCACGAGTCTGGTAAAGAACACAAAAAAATAATGCACTTATCTTCAATTGATATTTTAATATCAACAGATGACAGTTGACTTAACACAGTATTGAAGGCATTCAGATGCTCTGTCACCGAGTCCCCATCCTTCATCCTCAGGTTATACAACTTTTTTCGCAGGAACAATTTATTCACCAGATACTTAGATTGGTACAAAGTCCCAGGTTTTTCCCACAAGGTCTTCGCCGTAGCTTCCCCAGATACAATCAAAAATACTGAATCTGAGACACACAACCGTATTATGCTCTTTTCATTCCAATCTAGCTTCTTCCAGTCTTCATCTGACATTGTTGTTGGTTTAGTACCTGGATCTACCACGATCCACTGATCTTTATCCACCAGCAGATCCTCCATCTTGAGCTTCCACAACTCAAAACTCTGACCATTAAATTTCTTGATCTCTATCTTCCCGTCGCTCACCATCTTCTTTCACCGCAAGAATTGATCCCGCAAATCTCCCACTGAACAAGGTCTACCTCAAGCTCGAGCAAAAAACCCTTCAACAGCAAAGGCGTCCCCTTGAAGCTGAAACTACTCTGATACCAATTGTAGGTTTTAACCCTGTATAGAAATTATCTGCAAACGAATCTTAAAGACAGAAAATAAACAGTAGCAAGAGAATAAAACATTAAACAGATAAACACAGATATTTTCCCCTGGATCCCAAATCAGGACGATTAGCTTGATTTTTCATTATATTCCTTTTAGTGTTACAACACATATATATACATGTCAAAGCATACATAAACCCTAATCCATTACCCCTGGATTAGAACATAACATTCCCTTAACCAGATCTACAAAATACCAAGGGCCGAAAACCATCGTACCCCAAAACCATATGCAAACCCATGCACAAAACCATGGGTGTATCCGCCCACCAGAAAATAAGGACCAAATTTTTTTTCCGGGGCGCTGCCTTAGACCCCGACAGGGGGGGATGCCGCCCCCCCTGTGACCCCCCCGTGCGTGATCAGTCGTGGAAAAAATATAACACAAACCCAACATATCCTTTGCGATATGCGATGTCTTCAATCTCTGTCATTTGTTCTCGTCTAGATCCAATGGTCCTCGCTACGCCTCCGCCACACCACTTTGCATCGCAAAATAAATATTTAACTTGTGAATTGGACCATAAACGTTATCCTTAGTGATGTGTGAAGTCTCTCCTCCTACAATGTAATCTTCCACCGTTGATCGGTTGGATCCAACATTCCTCATCAAGCTTGCAAGTCTAATTTGTCTTGTTCGGAGATTAACACAATATTCGATTCAACAAAGGAATGTGAAAGGTCTATGGACCCACCATGTCTGAAAATCCGATTAGTATTTTTGCTATGCGTTTAAATGGAAATAGTCGACTCCAACAGAGATTTTAAAATAACTAATGTACAACAGGGAACTCGATCTTAGTACAAAACACTTAGAATTTATTTGGAAAAGATTTGCTGCTATAAAAACACAGAGATCTCGATCAAACACAAAACACTTGGAAATAATTTGGAAATGGAAATATTCAAAGCCAAGCCCTCAGATGGTTGGTTTTTACATTTACTTCTGATTCTTTGTTCTCTCCTTTTTCGCTATGGATGGAAGAACCCCACAATGGTGGATTTTTTTCATTTTTATGCCTTTCCCCAAAATCCCCATATGGTTCAGAAACTGTCAATCAGTTTCAAAATAGTTTATTCAACTAAAAACTTAACTAATCCTAATTTAACCATTCTTTTATTCTGAAAATTACAATGGCTGAGCTAACCCACATTAACTTAAACAAAATACTTTAAAAAAAATAAAGTCTTCAAATTCTTAGACTGTTGATCCTCTTCCCAAGCCACAACATGTGACCAACTTGTCACATTATTGGCTCTACCTTAATGCTCCTACATCAGGCTCCCAGGGTAAATTAAATTCATCACTCCTGTCCATGAGCTCTTCAATAGAATACCATGCACTTTGAATTTGGGCAGCGTCCAACCAAGAATAATTCTCTATAGGATGGTCCTTCCATTTGACCATATACTCTAAATATTCTTTGTTTCACATCCTCCTGGCCACTTGTGTGTCCAAAATCTGTTCAATTTCCAAAGGCTGTGATAGAGGCATATGTTTAATCCATGATCTCTCTTCATCCTGGGTGTCCTGTGTTCATCTCTCTGAACTTTCTTCTTCATCAATAGCAATGTATGGATACAGATCTGCCACATTAAATATGCGCGAGATTCCTACACTTGGAGGTAACTGCAACTCATAAGCATTTGCAAAAAACTTCCAAAGAGTTCTACAAGGCCTGATATTTTTCATCTTAAATTTTTTGTATTTTCCTTTAGGAAACCTCTCCTTGCGCAAATGTACCAGTACCAAGTCTCCTACTTCAAATTTTACCTCATGCCTTTTCGAATTTGCTCGTTGTTTATGTTTTTGGCTACTTTCGTGTAGCTTCAATTTGACCTGTTCATGTAGATCACTGATTTCTTTCGCAAAATCTTCGCCATCAACACTTCTGTGTTCTAACTGACCTAAATCGCACAACTCAAATAATCCACGTGGGTGCATTCCATATAGGATTTGGAAAGGACTTATGCCCGTGCTTCTGTTGGGGGCGTCATTGTTAGCAAACTCCGCTTGTGCAAGCACATGATCCCAATTTTCACCAACCAGAGTCCTCAACATATTTCCTAGACTCATGTTCACAACTTCAGTTTGCCCATGTAACTGTGGATGATAAGCAGAATTGAAATTTAGTTTGGTTTCTAACTTCTTTGTTGGGTATGTGTTATATTCTTTCCACGACTAGTCACGCGTGGGGGGGTCACATGGGGGGCGACAGCCTTCCCTGTATATTGCACCGGGCATAGTAGGGGGGCCACAGGGGGGGCGGCAGCGCCCCAGGAAAATTTTTTTGGTCCTTATTTTCCGGTGGGCGGACCTGTCCATGGTTTTGTGCATGGGTTTGCACATGGTTTTGGGGCATGATGGTTTTTGGCCCCTGGTATTTTGTAGATCCAGTCAAGGGAACTACGGTTATGCTCTAAGATAGGGTTAATGGATTGGGGTTTATGTATGCTTAGGCATGTATATATATGTGTTGTAACACTAAAAGGAATATAATGAAAAATCAAGCTCGTCATCCCAATTTGGGATCCAGGGGAAAATCTTTGTGTTTATCTGTTTTATGTTTTATGCTCTCGCTATTGTTTATTTTGTGTTTTTAAGATTCGTTTGCAGATAATTTATGTACAGGTGTTGAGGAGGTAAATCCCCTCTGTGGACAGAGGCAATCCCTACTAGCCCAGCAGGGGTATAGCAACAATCACGAAATGTTACGACGCAAGTTCCTAGTTACGAATGAAAAGACCAAAGATGGAGGCCTACCTGGAATCCAATGCTACGATCTGAAGAAGAGAGCGTTCCCGTTCCTTAGCCTCGGCAGATCACGATCCTCCACGATCTCCGTGGATGGACACCTGCACATGCAAGAAACAAACAGATACAAGCATAAAATCCAGCATACGCAACTAAATATCAGTCAGGAAGGATACTACTCATATTAACATAATCGAAAACAGAGTGGAACCATAATCGTAATCATTCATTAAATAACAATCGAAAGAGATTACAACCAATGTTCTGACGTAGTGGTCTCCTTCGGATGGGTCTCCAGTCGTTCACGTCTCGCAAAGCTCGTCAGGGAAAGGGCAAACCTCTCCAGAGTCTCTCGACGATAGTCTCCTTACTTGAGTTGGCCGTAAGGGAAGAAAGAGGGCTCTTACAGCACAAAGGCTCTTGGGAATTTGGAGATTCAAAGCTTAGGCACTTCAAGACTAGCTTGCCATGGAATTGAGCAGGCTTTTATAGATGGGGAAGGAGGGAGTTGGGATCCCTATTATTGTGGGATTGGCCCTATCAACAAGGAAGGTTCCATGGGAGGTGGAAAACCACTTCCCTTCCATAGAACTCCCGCAGCCAAACCTCCCAACTCAAGATAGGCAATGGTTTCTGAGTTTGTTGAAACATAACTTCTGCCATCTTTATTTAAAAAACACTCCTTAAATTGGCTGGCGCGACTACTGCTCTGGGACAGAGCGCCAGTTGGCGCGGCCTCTTTGTAGGATTTTCCCCATTGGCGCGAGTGATGAACTGTTTGCCCGTGCCAATGCAAAAGGAGATGTTTTCATGATTTTTTGCAAGGAGATGTCTTTAGGGCAATTGAAGCTCATGCTTAGAGGAATGCATTGATGATGTTTTCAAGGCATGACAATGTTCACAGGTCACAAAATGGGTCCTCCATTGTGCGGGACAAGGAATGGTAAGGACAGTGACAAATTATTGTGTAACAGATGCCCCCTAAAGTATGAGGCCTAAGAGAGAGAGGGGTGAAATGCTTTACGAGAACATGTTCAACTGAAGACCCGCCGTTAGAAAACCTGTGCAGAAAAAATACAACTGATATCTCAAGTACATGATGTATATGTGGTATGGGCGCAGCCATTCTAAACAGAGTACACTATAATCCGGATCCAGGGTATGGGCGCAGCCATCCAGCGAGGATCAAATAAATAGACTTAGGTATGGTCGCAGCCATCCAATCAGTGAGTCATATACATAATGATAATAATCCACAATCGCAGCCTGGATTACAACAGACACAATCTAGGGTCTTGCGCTCCATCTCGACCCAAACAAAGTACAAGTTCAAGCATGCGAATATGTGAGCTGAAGTCGAACATGCAAGAACATCGTCTGATTACCAGCCAATGATGAGAGTTGTTAACAGACGCGAGAGGAACCACCAATAATTAAAATGGCCCTCAAGGTACTACAGGTACAATCTACGGCGTGTGAATCAATGAGCTGGTGTCGAACACCCGTAGAATCACTCGATCGGAGGCCAATGATGAAAACCCCACGTCGAATGTGACGAACCTGCCATTGAGGCATGCAGGCTCCAAGGTACCATAAAGGAGTCTCTAGATCAACTTCTTGGATAATGAGCTGAAGTCGACAGGAAGTGACCTTGATCGAAGGTGGGCCATAATGTTTCCCACATCATCAACACGAGACAGAGGAACATGATGTTTTTTGTTGTGAATCAGGATCATATGAGAATCAGAGGAAGGTTGATATTTGCAGAGGCCAACTTCTCTTGAACATATAAACGGCATGACAGTGGACTTGGCAGTATTTGACATCAACGGATCAGAGGTCATGGTGATGAGGCAATGAGCAGATGAGAGGTCAAAAGGGATTATCCAAACCCATGGAGGCAAAGTGAAGAAACGAGATGAGATGTCTCCAACCCGACACGAATGCAGACAAGTGCCATGTTTAAGAGCGACATACTGCCGACGACAACGACGATGGTCCCATTTCCCCCCCACCATTTCTGGCGAGTACCCCAATTATTTTTTGATAACAAGCTTGAAGGGGATAGCATATGCTTGTAATATAAGTCCTCCCTTCGGGAGAATCCATCCTAGTGCATTTAACGAGCCCTAGGAACGAAGAACTCGAAGAACGTCATTTCGACTGGATAGGATGTCATCAGGTTTTAACGAGTCTGACAAAGGAAGAACTCGACGTCTTTTCATGTTTAGAGAGTTTGAAAAGACAGCAGAAAAGTAAACTCCACAAGTCCCTTTTCATAAATAGTTCCTCAGATCCGAAAAGGTAGAAAAAAAAAATCCAAGAAAACCTCCTAGTCGCGATAGGCTAGGGTATCCTTTTTCGTAATCAATCCATCCCAGCCCGAAAAAGGGGTAAACGTATACTGGGTAGATGTCGATTCGTGTCCAATTTAACGAGATCGAAACGACAAGGGCCTCGGCAATCTTCTCATGTTTAGAGAGTCAGAAAAGAGCTGAAAGATGACTCCAAAGTGACTTTTTTCGTGTATTTACCGAGTCCGAAAAAGTATAAAATACAACTCGTTTCCATCGTTAAAGTCGCAAAAACCTACTGCTGCACATACCAAGCAAGTGTAAAACCCATTTTTGACATAACATATGAACATATTTGATAAAAATAACTTTTTACAACTCATTTTATGTCAAAAAGTTATAAATATGCCAAATTGGTAAAAACAAAATTACATTTACTATTTACCTTGGTAAAAAGCAACAGTGGTCCATTTGGAGTAGAAACTTCTGACGGTGATTGCAACAGATCCGGTTGACCATTCGGTTGCTCATCTGCTACAGGTAAGAGGCGCTTCCCTGCTCTACATTTTCATCCATTTTTTAATAGTTTTCCCTTGTAAATCAGTTCTCTGTGGCCACTTTTGAAATTTTAGGGCCGCGCTCATTGGCGCGGGTATCGGGCACGGACCCGTGCCAATGGGCTCTTTTACATAAAGGGCTTGCGCCACGTGGCGCGACTGTTCACAAAACAGCCGCGCCAGCGGCCGAACCTAAAATTCCGCCTAAAAAATCGATATTTAAACCAAATTGCATGGAATTTGAGGCCTACCAGAGATCTAACTAAGGGCTTATGACCATATGGATGCAGGTAATCAAGAAAAATGGTGATTGAATGGAAAGAACGAGAGCATGGAGAAGAGGATGAACAGGCCATCCAAAGTGAGGCTTGCATGAATGCCCTCAGAAACTGTGGGCTGAAGAAGTTCTTCCTTACACCTTGTCTACGAGCTCAGCCCGAGCTCCTCCAGTATTTGATCAGTTTTTGGGATGAACATGAACAAGTGTTCAGGTTGTGAGATCAGGTATTAGAGCTGGAGGTTTCTGATTTTTATTTTATCACTGGATTGTCCCGCAGAGGTCTGATCCCTGTCTTGACTGGAAGCAGACCATCTGGCGAGAAGATGGAAGAAGTGATGGCACGAGTGTGCCGAGGAGCACAAATGGGATCAGGGAGCAAGAAGGTGG
Source organism: Pinus albicaulis (assembly GCA_034641835.2). Taxonomy (NCBI): domain Eukaryota; kingdom Viridiplantae; phylum Streptophyta; class Pinopsida; order Pinales; family Pinaceae; genus Pinus; species Pinus albicaulis. Next base: position 205,056,474 of record CM076577.1, read on the forward strand.
ATATCCACACTATCCCTGATCTAGCATTAAGAGTTGTCCTACATACCATCACGCGGGCTGCAGGGTCACAGGCACCGCACGAGGCCACAAAGGCCCAACTCCTGCTAGCCTCAAAATGAATGAGTCCCTTACTGTTCGACTGGGCGACAGTAGTAACAATAAATATAAAAAGGCAGCTCACAAAATGCAAACAAGCTAAACTGAAACAGTTTGGCTATGGTTCCATCCTGGTATCGTTCATTCTGGAACGCTTACCAATCTTGCAGGGCCAAGGGGCCTCAGTAGCAGATCCGATACCACGAGAGCCAAGAATGGCTCGCTGTGCAGCATTAATGCCCAAAGCTGGAGGCGGCCAACAGATGTCCTGGAGGCCAGAGTTCTTTAGGTGGTTATGGCGCCAGCTGATTGTAGTGGAAGATTGGCCCTATGCAGGAATTGACTTCACCGGAGACCCAGATCTCCCACTGCCATAAGGAGATGACTGGGACGAGGAGTTGGGTAAGACCTCATGTTTTTGATTTTTTATGTTTTATATTTTTTTTTTTGTTAATACACATTCGTCCTAACACATTTTATATATGTATGCAGATGTGGGACCTGAGAGACCAGCTGGGATGTATCCAATCTCACGGAGGACTCAACTCGCCCCTAATCCTCAGGGGGAGGGCACCGGAGGAGAGGAGTTGATCCAGAATCTTGAGGGCATTGCCCGAGGGATCCCAGACTATGCTCGGCTGGCGGACGTACCGATGGCATACCAGCGTCACACGGTGGGAGTTCCAAGTCGGATCCACCGAATCCTGAGACGCTTAGTGCGTGCAGTCACATGTTATCATGAGCACCATGCGGATTAGCTCTTAGGATTTATACCACACCTATTTTTTGAGAGACTTATCGTCTCCGGATGTACTTAAGACGATTATGTATATTTTGACTTTTATGTGACACACTCTATGTAAAAATTTCGATATCTATATATATGTGCATATCTATTTCTGGATGGATCGTTCTTTACATGTGATGATGATTTAAAAATTGTGCAAATGTCTGTCTAATACCAAATTTTCTACTGCATCTGTTAATGTATTCAAATGCCTGGGTATATGATGATATGTAATGTAGTCAAAATTTCTTTCCAGTAATCGAATACGCAGATACAGACGTAAGATGGACAGATTTCTTACCGAATAGTGTCCATTCAGTTGTAACACTACAAGTTGCGAATCAAGATACACGAGCAATTCACGGATACCAAGGTTTACTGCCTCGGTTAATAATTCTAACACAGCACTATATTCCGCGATGTTATTCGTGGTACGTCCTAGACACACTCCTTGCAGGTTGATCAACTCACCAGCAGGATCATAGATTACCCAGGCTGCTGAAGACAGATTCCTGGTACTGCGGGAGGCACCATCCGCGAAACCAACAAATGGATGAATAGACATCTGCACAACCAGGAAGACCCGATCAGCAGAAAGATGTTTATAAAGCACACCACACTATACATGCACACAAATGAAAATCACACACCTATGTACACACACCACACCAAGAAATCACTTCAGGCATAGTACTTTTTGAGGTACAACCCATTTCTGGGCTGCGCCAGCGGAACTCCTTCATAATCTATAAGCTCGTAGGCCCCGTTTTTCAAAACGCGTTTTACTATATAGGGCCCATGCCACATAGGCTGGAGCTTACCGGCTCCAAGCTTGTCATGTGCTTGATCGTATAGGAGGACGAGGTCTCCTTCGATAAAGGAACGAGGAGAAAAAGATTGATCAAAATGAGTTTTGACCCTCTTCTTTTGTGCTTCGATAACCAAAGTAGCCAGATGACGGGTTTCATCTAACCGTTCTAGATACAGAAGACGTTCTTCCTCAGCAGAAGTATTAGGTAAAAGCTCCACAACTAATTTCATCGAAGGAATCTCGCATTCAACCGGAAGAGTTGCTTCCAGACCATACACCAATTGAAATGGTGTGAACCCAGTTGCACTCTTTGCAGATGTTCGGTATGCCCAGAGAGCAGAGAACAGTTGGAGATGCCAATTGGATTTGTGAATACAACTGTTCGCTGAAGCATAGTGACCAAAACCTTGTTCACTGCTTCAACCTGACCATTCGCTTGAGGGTAATATGGTGTCGAGCTGTCGTGACGCAAGCCCAACTTTGAAGTCAGCTCCGCCATCATATAATCTCGGAAATGAGTACCGTGATCAGTGACGATGGCTTGAGGAACCCCGAATCGTGCAATAACATGGTTGAATATAAATTGAGCAGCTGTTTTCCCGTCAGCAGCTAGTGTAGGCATCGCCTCGGCCCACTTGGTGAAGTAGTCGACGGCGAAAATGATATACGCATGCCCCTCGGCCGAGTGAGGGTTACACGTCATAAAATCCACGCCCCATTTCGCAAAAGGGCCGACGGTAATAACAGGATGCAATGGTAAAGGCAGCGCGCGCATCTTGCGCTGAAATATCTGGCATGCATGACATTTACGGACTGCAGTGATACAGTCTTTGAATATGGAAGGCCAGAAATAACCTGCTCGCAGAATCTTCTGGGCAGTAGCATACCCGGACATATGTCCACCACAGGCACCACTGTGGCAGTCATTTAGGACCTTTTCAGCCTCTTCCAAGGTTAGGCATCATCGAAGCACCGAATCTACTCCAATGCGATATAAGGTATCTCCTACTATCCGGTAGGGCTGGGACTAGTGCCGAATCCGATGGCGGGAAGCTTTATCCAAATCAGACCGAAATGTTGAGGTTTGAAGATACACTATTATGTCACCGTACCAAGGGTCACGAGTACTGATGAGGAAAAGCGTTTCGTTTGGTATATGGCCTTCAGAGTGTGAGGGAGCAAAGTCTGTAGGGAGAGAACATATCAAATCCGTGAAGACCAGTGATTTAGTTGACTTAGCAGTAGTGAACTCTAAGTCAAACTCCTACATGATCACAATCCATTTGGAGTACTTGCCCCCTAATAATTGTCTAGAAAGAATATAAGTCATAGGGTTGCAGTCTGAAACCACTATTATCGTACGCAAAAGGATGTAATGGCGAAAGCATTGTACAACGTGTACTGTTGCTAATGCCAACTTCTCGGCATGAGCATAACGCGTTTCTGGATCGATAAGGTTCCATGACAGGTAATAAACAACATGTTCATTATCGTCATCATCATCCTGCACCAAGACCATGGCTATGGTGCTAAATGCGGCGGCTAGATATAAAGTGAAGTCGCGGTGGTAGTCCAGAGGACGAAGCAACGGAGCATTGACAAGCAACGTCTTCAGCTTCTCAAAGGATTCCTGAGCAATTTCATCCCAATGAAAGGGAACGTTCTGCTTTAACAAACAAGTGAATCCTTTGGCCACCTCGGCATAATTCAGGATAAAGTGTCGAAGAAAGTTCGCTTTCCCTTGCAGACTCTGTAACTGATACAGGGAGGCGGGTGATGGGAGATTTATGATGGCCTCGACCTTTAGAGGGTCAAGGCGAATTCCGTATTTCGAGACTATGAATCCTAAAAGACGGCCAGAATCAACGCAGAAGACGCATTTATGAGGATTGAGCCTGATATTGTAGCGCCTGCAACGAAGAAAGATCTGGCGGAGATGCTCAGGATGGTCCTCTCACTTACCCGAATGGGCTAGCAAGTCGTCCAGATAAGGCTGAACGATATGGCGAATGTCATGAAAAGCGTAGGACATCACACGCTGAAAAGTGGCTCCAGCGTTCTTCAAGCCGAACGGGAGTTTTTTATATGCGAAAGTACCCCATGGACAGATGAATGTGGTCTTGTGTTGATCCTCAGGTGTAATATTGATTTGGTTATATCCTGAGAAACCGTCCATTAAGGAATAGATCTCACTCCCGGCACATTCGTCGATGATCTGGTCTATAAATGGAGTGGGATAATTATCCTTTGGATAGGCGCGATTGATGTCGCGATAATCAATACAGACTCTAATCGTACCCTGCTTTTTATCGACAGGGACAATGTTAGACACCCATTGTGTGAGGGGGATGGGATAAATAAAACCCGCGTTCAAAAGTTTTTCAACTTCTGCCTTGATGGCAGTGGCTTTTCGAGGATGCATGGGGCGTAAGTGTTGGCGCACAGGTTTCGCACCTAGATAGGTTGGAATCTCGTGCACTATGATACTGGGATCAATCCCCAGCATTTCCTTGTAAGACCACGAGAAAAAATCTCTGAATTCTTTGAAAAGCTCAGTATAGACTTGAATCTCATCGGGAGAACAAGTCACACCCACGTGAATATTCTCAACGATCCCCGGTTTAACGGAGATGTTGATTGGAACAGTTTGAGTAATGTTACTCAGGTTACCCTCCGAAAAAACCTCGTGCGTCAAAATGGGCGTTTGAAGAGGAGGGGTAGGAACCTGAGTAGCATAATGCTCCAGACAGTCAGTCATTGCCCCCAAGCTAGGCATAACAGAGGAGCGATGATGTCCATCGCCCCAAGGCAGCTCCTCAAGAGACATAGTTTCAATGATAGCTTCATCGGAAGGAAAAGTCTCTTTGAGAGGATCAGGTGAATCAGCCTGACCAAGCCAGGGGGATTGAGAGTAGACGTCGAGAGTCATGCTCAAAGGAGCATGCTGAGGAGGTGGAGGATCAGATGCAGCAACAATCTCACAGTATTTGATCTCTACTGGCGTTAAAGGCATTGATTCTCCAAACTCATACACCTGCTCAGGCGTAGGAATAAGCCAGGGGTCATCGGACCTGGACATCATGTTGACTTGAGCGGTGTGCGGTGGTGGTGCGGGAAAGATACCCATGAGGACTGGGTCTTTGAAGAGGCCAGGTCCTACACTGTCTGGGGGATTTGGAATTTGATCCATGTATGGCACGTTGTTCTCAGAGGAAGAGGTGAAAAATGACAACTGATCCACCGTGACAATCTTGCCCTCGTGAGGGAACTTAATGAATCGAAAGACGGTGGACGGCACGCAGAGCATGGCATGGGTCCAGCTGCGGCCAAGAAGTATATTGTAGTTGAGTTTAGCGTCAACCACTTCCACTTCTACGTTGACAGTTTTTCCCTGTAATGTGATCGCTAGAATCTCGAGAACGCCCAGGGGTTTAGATTCCTGACCATCAAATGCCTCAAGGGCATTGGGAGATGACGACAGGGCTGGAGATCTGATGGCCTTCCAGCAAGTGGAGGACATAACGTAGGTAGATGCACCCTCATCCACGACGGCCCTATGAATGTTCAGACCGTTAATCCCGACTTGAATAACCAGAGCGATTTGATGTGGAAGCCGGGGAGTGAAATTATCCAAATCGAAGGTGAGAAGACTCGAGTCGGCAGGATCAATGCCCCCGATCGTAGACAGTAAAGCCTTCCGTTGTGAAGGACAACTTTGAAGAATTTCTAGCGCAGACATGGCAGGTGGTGCCTCTGCCAAATCCTCAACAATGCTGTAATGTTGAGCGGAACGAGCATTTGGATTATAAGAAGATCTTCGAAGGACACCTTTAGGAGGTGGCTTCACAACGGGTTCAAGAGTAGGCTTCTCGATTTCCAACGGACCAGAGACAGGTGGGGGAGGCGGCCCATCCGCAACTGCCTTCCCGGGTGCCTGCCACAATTCGTTGTAATCCTTCGACCGCGTAGCGATAGAGATAGGTGCAACACTCTTCACCATGAAAACCTGAGACCCAAACGACGCAGATGGTGATGGTTGTTCGACCATCTGGGTCTGCTGAGATGGGAATGGCTCTTTTAAAACAGCCAGAGTCCCTTTTGGGCCCTTAAGAAGTTGACTAACCTCGGATCGTCGTGGACAATCCTTAGTATAATGGTCCCCTTCACAGATGAGGCAAGGGTACTTCGGTTTACGCTGGGAGCCATCCTCAGTACGAGATTTAGATTCTGGTTTCGGGGCATCAGATTTAGATTTGCCTTTGCCCTTCTTTTTCCCCTTCGAAGTTTTGTCCGTAGGATTGGCCTGAACGGCATTCACTTTCGCGGTTTTACCAGAATCGGAGGGGGCGGGATTAGCAGGAGCATTGTTGGAAGAATTAGACTTCTGCTTCCCATTTGAAGATTTCTTCAAATTCTGAGAGACAGAACCAATGACACCATCCACTGCAGGGGTAGACGGAGCCTTAGAGGTTCCGGACCGTGGAGCATCAGTCAAGATGTCATAAAGCGTGCCGGACTGAGAATAGACAAGATCCAAGTATTGGGCACGCGCGATGGCTTGTTCCTCTGTCACGCACGCTCCCATCGCAATATCCTGAGCGATTTTATTCACAAAGGAGGTGGTGAACCAGTGAGTCAGTATCTAATCAGGTATGTGAAACTTGATCAGTCTACGACGGCGCCGCCACTCATGAATGTGATCTGAGATGTGAGTGGCTTTATCCTGCTTCAGGGAAGTTAGGAGGTGCGTCCCGGCTTCATACCGAACCGGTAACTGAAAATACGTGAGGAAAGACACGGTTAAAGAATTGAAATCTTGGAAAATGCCACGGGATAACTCTATGTACCACTTAGCAGCAGCTCCAGTTAGAGTACGCTGGAAGAGGTGTAGGCGAATCAAATCGTCGACCCAAGAGTTAGACGAACACCAAAGATGATACGTCATCACATGCGCCTGGGGGTCCTCTCCAGCTTTTCCCTCGAATTTGGGGCAATCACCTAGTATCTTGGTGGGAACCGGAGGCCAATAAGGATTATGTAAAATCAGATCATTGGTCAACTTTGAAACATCCGGCAGCTCCAAGGTAGCCAGGAATGGAAATGGAGGATTAACTGTCATGCCAGGCCCAGGATGAGGTCCGGTACCCATACTCCACGATGGTTGTGAATATCCTTGCCCCCACGGGTTCTGTCCTGCAGGATTCTGACCGTAGGGGGCGTAGGTCGTATAACCAGACTGATTTGGATGCTGGTAACCATAGTGTGGGGCTTGATAACCAGGGTACGGACCCTGATTATGTGTCGGCCCCGTATAAGCAGCGTTTGGATTTGGCTGCTGAGTGTAGGTAAAACCGGGCGGAGGAGGATAATACTGAGAGCCTCTGGGGTGGTTATAGTTCGGTTGAGACTGACCATGAGGATAATAACCACCCTGAGGATGAGTAGGCTGCTGAAAAGTGGAACCCTGTGGAGCCTGATAAGTAGGGCGCAGCTGTTGATTTGGTTGCGGCATTGAATGAACCGGCTGCTGTGCAGGGTTAATGGAATGAGCGGGCTGCCCTGAATGAACAGGTTGACCCGACTGAGAGGGCTGACCTGAGTGAACAAGTTGACCCGGATAGACAGGCGGCGCCTATTGCATAGGTTTACCTAGCTGTAAGTGAGCCCCAGGTTGCACCGGATGGGCCGGTTGGCCTGGAGGTGGGACACTGGGTTGTACCGGATGAACCGGTTGGCCTGGTGGTGGAACAGGACCAGGTGCTTGCTGGAAACCTGTTTGACCTGAAGCAGAACCATAGGATGGTCCCGGCTGATATGCAACGTTAGAAACAACAGGATACTGTGGTTGCATCGGTAAAGAAGGCTGGATTTCCCCCCCAAGACCATAGACCGGTCCCGGTTGATACCCCGGCTGAGGCTGAACAGGTTGACCAGAAGGGCTATAATACTGTCTTGCGGACCGTACGATGGCCCTTGTTGGCCGACAGGATAGCCTTGAATGGGCTGCCCCTGTGGATCATAAAGATAGCAAGGTTGGCCCGTAGGTTGGCCTTGGAAAGGCTGTTCTTGCGGGTTATAAACCTGGTTATAAGGTAAACCTTGAGCATAGAGATAAGCCTCAGGAGCGGGTAGACGCAAGATCTCCCCGTGCTCGTCATACTGACCTAGGAAAGCAAACACGGGAGTACCATCCTGTGCATAGTGCTAAAAGTAAGATCGGTAGGGATCTTGGGAGGACGGTCCAACCTCGGAGTTCGGCTGTTGCAAAGACAACTGATACTCCTCCGGAGAGATATTCTTCGGTATAGAAGTCGCTAGATAAACATCTTCAGGAGTTGGCCCAACCCTAGTAGCAGATGCTGAGACAACAGGAGAAGAGGCGGCCACACAGACAGTGGGCCGGACGGGAACAGAAGTGACAGGCGTCTGAGGAGACACCCCGGGTGTAGTAGCAGCTGGCCTCGAAGTAGGAGATGATATTCCCATAGAGGATGTAGTGGAAATGATCTGACCCAGAGATCTGTATCCCTGTGGTAAAGAAGGACTAGCTGTTGACATGTTAGCCAGCTTAGAGTTGTCTCCTTGAAACAATCTTCGTGGGAAGAGCTGATAGTCTTCACCAGACGTTGGGATTTCCTCACCAGAATCACTCATGGTTGATCCTGCCTTTAAATCTCACAAGAGACGGCGAGGACTAGGAGGAAATACATCAGCAACAAAAGGTGAACCCGATGTAAGAGAAAGGAAATCAGCTTCTAATCTCAATTCAGACACAGGGTCTGAAAAGGGCCAATTGAACTCAACTAGTCCTCCAAAGGGTTGCTCAGCGAGAACCGGTCCCCCGTTAGGAAACTCGGAAACAACGGGCTGCTGCGGTTCGGCAAAGGATTGGGAAGCCTCTGAAGAATCGTCTGTGTAAGGACTACCAGTAGATGAAACCGAGGGTTCCGCCACTGTGGCAAACGACAAGAGAAGAAAAATCCAACACACACACGGGCTGAAAAAGAGTCAAGACACACGATCAAACCGTCAACAAGCAATATCTAAGCGGGCGTGTAATCGTGGGTGATTAATTTTTACCACATTGAAAAGTAAGAAACTCTACCGTTTCATGTTTTAAGAGTCGAGAAACGATAGAAAGATGACTCTATCTCTTTCAGATTTGATACAAGCGTGAAAGGACAAGCGCTTGACGGTCTTTTCAAATTTAGGGAGTCAGAAAAGACCAAATGACCGCTCAGGAAAAACTAGGCACAAAGGGTGTACCAAATATCCGTGAACTGCAATATACACCTTGGTTTCAATAATGAAACAGAAATCGACCAAGGACTTTCCGTACGTGCAGGCAATCTCCCCGAATGTTGTGTTTGGTGTATCACGGGTATAAGGCGGTAGACTCGGCTTCCTATGGATAAAGGATTGAAAACCTAGAGGGGTCTCCCTTTATATACGCGATGGTACGGGGAGCACAAGTCCGTACTAGCGCTGTATAAAGCCAAAAGGCGAGCGACAGCTGCTAGGTTTAAAGACGCCGGAACACGTCTCTAGCCTAGACCACTAAATATGTTTCGTTAGATTTCAATGCTGCCTTAGATTAATTGAATAAATTTTATGGTTTATCTTCAATTAAGTTTCAGTTTTCAGGCCCTATCGTATGTAATGTCTTAAAAGACCCTTAAATGCAAAGCTACATGCCACAGTCCAACATTTCGTTCGATGAAAACTAGCTACAGAAGAGTTGAGAGTCTTTACACAAACAAAATGATCGGAAGACAAACAATGAGATCTCTAATGCAACTAATGAAATTGAAAACTTTTCATTCAAATCACTAATTACTAGTAAAATCGAAAAATTTCAATTTGCACTAATTCAACCAAAAGCATAAGAGATTTTTTTTTGTAATTTTCAATGTTTGATAGCTAAATGCACTAAACAAACTGAAAACAAATGGAACAACTTGAGAAATGATGTTGAGAGAGAAAAACGAACAAATTTTACTCAATGACACAAGCAATCAGATCCCAAATCGACCAAAGTCTCTCAAAACCAAGAAAAATACTCAAAGGCTCCAATAGACCGTGTGATCTAGGCCCAAAGCAAGACCAAACGAAATTTGAATGAAGGAATGAAAAATCACCCAAAAATCGCAACAAAACAGTGAACAACTACTAAGAGGATGCGGAGGAGCAATCAGAAAGTCAACTGGACAAACGAAACACCAAAACTCCCAAGGAGGGCTCGATACACAAAGCCACTAGATGACCTAGGGCTTAAAACGTGAAATCGATAGATAAAAGCAAACAACCAAAGGACGGAGGCAAATTCCTAGTCAAACAGGACTCCAACACACTCAGGTAGTCGGAAAATCAAGAAGAAAAGCACTAACCAGACCCAGAGAGCTCAAAACTGAGCAAACTCAAAAACCTTACAGGAGTGGCGCGACTGTAAGGCTGCAACTGGCGCCAGAAAGCAATTGGCGCGGGCTATAAAAAAGAAACATGCACCAATTGACGCTACTGTCGGGCTAAAAAGCGCGCTAGTCGAGTTTCTCAGCCAAAAACAAGAAAGAACTACTCCAGAAGCAGATCAATGTAAACTAAGCAAACCAAGAAGCAAAAAACAGCAAAAGAACCCAACCCAGAAGGCTAACCAAGCAAGGAAAATCATAAAATAATCAAAACGAGACAATCTAAACGAGACAGTGAAATCTAGACGATCCCCAGTGGAGTCGCCAAATTGTTGAGGAGGTAAATCCCCTCTGCGGACAGAGGCGATCCCTACTAGCCCAGCAGGGGTCTAGCAACAATCACGAAATGTTACGACGCAAGTTCCTAGTTACGAATGAAAAGACCAAAGATGGAGGCCTACCCGGAATCCAATGCTACGATCTGAAGAAGAGAGCGTTCCCGTTCCTCAGCCTCGGCAGATCACGATCCTCCACGATCTCCGCGGATGGACACCTGCACATGCAAGAAACAAATAGATACAAGCATAAAATCCAACATACGCAACTAAATATCAATTAGAAAGGATACTACTCATATTAACATAATCAAAAATAGAGGGGAACCATAATCGTAATCATTCATTAAATAACAATCGAAAGAGATTACAACCAATGTTCTGACGTCGTGGTCTCCTTCGGATGGGTCTCCAGTCGTTCACGTCTCGCAAAGCTCGCCAGGGAAAGGGAAAACCTCTCCAGAGTCTCTCGACAATAGTCTCCTTACTTGAGTTGGCCGTAAGGGAAGAAAGAGGGCTCTTACAGCACAAAGGCTCTTGGGAATTTGGAGATTCAAAGCTTAGGCACTTCAAGACTAGCTTGCCATGGAATTGAGCAGGCTTTTATAGATGGGGAAGGAGGGAGTTGGGATCCCTATTATTGTGGGATTGGCCCTATCAACAAGGAAGGTTCCATGGGAGGTGGAAAACCACTTCCCTTCCATGGAACTCCCGCAGCCAAACCTCCCAACTCAAGATAGGCAATGGTTTATGAGTTTGTTGAAACACAACTTCCGTCATTTCTATTTAAAAAACAGTCCTTAAATTGGCTGGCGTGACTACTGCTCTGGGACAGAGCACCAGTTGGCGCAGCCTCTTTGTAGGATTTTCCCCATTGGCGTGAGTGATGAACTATCTGCCCGCGCCAATGCAAAAGGAGATGTTTTCATGATTTTTTGCAAGGAGATGTCTTTAGGGCAATTGAAGCTCATGCTTAGAGGAATGCATTGATGATGTTTTCAAGGCATGACAATGTTCACAGGTCACAAAATAGGTCCTCCATTGTGCGGGACGAGGAATGGTAAGGACGGTGAAAAATTACTGTGTAACAACAGGGTTAAAACCTACATTTGGTATCAGAGCAGTTTTGGCTTCAAGGGGACGCCTTTGCTGCTGAGAGATTTTTTTCTTGGGACTAAGGTAGACCCTGTTTAGTGGGAGATCTGCAAGATTGATTCTTGCGGTGAAAGAAGATGGAGAGCAGCAGGAAGATAAAGATCGAGAAATTTAATGGTCAGAGTTTTGAGTTGTGGAAGCTTAATATGGAGGATCTGCTAGTGGATAAGGACCAGTGGATCGCAGTAGATCTAGGTACTAAACCAATGGAAATGTCAGATGAAGACTGGAAGAAGCTGGATCGGAAGGCAAAGAGCACAATACAATTGTGTGTCTTAGATTCAGTATTGTTGAATGTATCTAGGGAAGCTACAGCGAAGACCTTGTGGGACAAGCTAGGGAATTTGTACCAATCTAAGTCTTTGGTGAATAAATTGTTCCTGCAGAAAAAGTTGTATAACCTGAGGATGAAGGATGGAGACTCGGTGACAGAGCATCTAAATGCCTTCAATACTATGGTAAGCTAGTTATCATCTATTAATATTAAAATATCAGTATAAGATAAGTGCATTAGTTTGTTGTGTTCTCTACCAAATTCGTGGGACAGTCTGGTTATTGCAATAGGTAGCAATACAAATACCTTGAATTTTGATGACATTGTCTCAGCCTTGCTGTCGAAGGAGATGAGGCGGAGAAATATGGACAGTCATAATGGAGATGCCTTATCTATACGAGGAAGGTCCCAGAACAGAGACAAGAATAAGGCTTTGAGTGGGAGATCTAAATCTAGAGGGAGATCTAAATCTCCTGGAAAGTTTGTAAAGGTGTGCTAGAAATGCAGAAAGGAAGGGCACTACAAGAAGGACTGCAGATCTAAAGCTCCTGAGAAAGGAAAGGGATCTGATGATGCTCCTTCTGCAGAGGAAAAAACCACCTCGGATGAAGGTGGGGATGTGTATTTGGCTTCTTTTTCAAATACATATGTAGATCATGAGTCATGGTTGATTGACTCAGGCATATCCTTTCACTTCACTCCCCATAGAGATTGGTTCTACAAGTATGAGAAATATGATGGTAGTGACGTCTTCTTAGATGATGATAGGAAGGCTAGAATCATCAGACGTGGAAAATTTAAGCTGAAGCTGCAAGGTGGAAGGATTAGAACACTTCTTGGTGTTCTGCACATTCCTGCATTGGCCAGAAATCTGATTTCTGTAAGCAAGATGGATGATGCAGGTGTGAAAACAATGTTCGAGAAAGATACCTACAAGATGGTTCGCGGAGCACTAGTATTAATGCAGGGAGTTCGTATTGGAACTCTATACAAGCTTCGAGGCAGCACTATTATTGATGGGTGCAACAGTTCTGTGGTTCCCGAAAGTGGAGCGGAAAGGCTAGCGGTCTCTGGAGAAAAGACCACGCTATGGCATCAAAGGCTTGGACATATTGGAGAGAAGGGCCTTCGGATACTGCATGGAAATGGTATGGTAGATGGTATGTCTAATAGCTCTCTGGATTTCAATTTCTGTGAACATTGTGTATATGGGAAGTAGAATCGGGTGAGTTTTCCTTCTGGTGCTAAGAGGGAAAACAAGATATTAGAGCTTGTGCACAGTGATGTGTTTGGACATGTGTCGGTTCCATCACTAGGTAATTTTGTGTACTATGTTTCTGTTAGGAAAAATACTGAGAGGGGGGGGTGAATCAGTATTTACTGCAAAAAATTTTACTTTTTCATTCCTTAAAACCCATACGCTACTTTCCTTCAGTAAACTAGCGTATATACGCGGATCCCCTTTATGAAACTAGCGTATACACAGAGATCTAGATCTGTCATTAAATCTTCACTTATATTATTCCATCATTCATTCATCAGATGTTCAATAAACATTAAACATGTGCAGTAAGAACAGAATAAACCATCACACAAAGCATCACACATGAACACCAGGATTTTTAGGTGGAAACCCAAATCGGGAGAAAACCACCGCTGCAGTTGCTCGGCCTTCAATATTTTATTATAGAGAAAACATCTTACAACATATGTGCTGGCGCAGACTTGACCAGCACGCAGGCACCCACCTGCGCTCGTTTACCAGCCTCTCCTGGAAGGGAGCTCCAACCCCCTGACTCGTTTACCAGCCTCTCCTGGAAGGGAGCTACGACCCCCGATCTCGTTTACCAGCCTCACCTGGAAGGGAGCTACGACCCCCCGATCTCGTTTACCAGCCTCACCTGGAAGGGAGCTACAACCCCCTGACTGAAGGCTACAACCCTCAGCACCACCTTGGACCACGTTTCATCAATTTTCACACTGGATCCAACAACTTCAATAAAACACAATTTGCAGGCCACATTTCATTATATTTTCACACTGGACCCTTTCCATACTTTTAAGTTCAACCATACATCGCCAACAGATACATATCAACACAGATCAGATAGCAGAAACACAGCAGAATAGATCAGATATTTCATACCCCTTGCTTCAGCAAACCCTAGTTTGCATACGCACTTTCCCTTCACTGATGTCGCGTATATACGCGCTTCCGTCCATACAAACCAGTGTATAGTGTATATTTCATTGCGCATACGCGCTTTGACTTCATATAAGCCGCGTGTATACGCGCTTCCGCCGCGGCGAAGTAGCGTATAGATCTTCAATGATTACAGAGCTTCATACTTCATCAGATCAGATGTTCAATTCAGATTTACCCTTTTCACTTCAGACATATGTTCGCCTAGATGTTCGCCTCATCACAGATCTAGGCCTTCCATAAGCAGATCTAGTAGATACAAGTGCATATCAGATCTAGATCCCCTTCTTCGTCATTGGTGCATCATACATTCAGATTTATCTTCAAGTGTAACCCTTTCCATTTAGATCTACTTCAGAGAGAAGTATTCATTCAAGCTCAGACATCTTGCACCCACACTCATGTTTTGCACAATGAATTTCTTCTCCTTATATAGGTTTATCCTTTTCCAATACCATGAGCCCCTTTTTCAATACCATGGGCCAAAGCAAAACCATGAGCCCAAAACAACCTGGACGGGGTCAATTAGGCGGATCATTACCCAATACAATGGGTCAATACCATGGTGGTTACCCCTGGTTTTGCACTTTTTGAGCGCTTTTGCCCATACGCGACTTGGAACGTTCCTTTCCGCGTGCATACGCGACTTTCCCTAGGACAATCCGCGTATACCAAGAAACATACTCTTTTCATCATATTTTGAGCACATTCTGAATTCCTTTCTTCATTGCCTTCTGTACATACTGTAGAAACATCATATTTTCTTCATCAGGAACATATTCTCTCAAGCACAACTTCATCAAGTAAGTTGTCATCATTTTCATCAAGTGGGTTGCCTTTCAAGGACAACACTCAGCATCATATTGTCAACAAACATCAGATTTACATCATTTACCAGGTCCATCAAGTCAAGAATAACTTGATCAGGTGGTTTGCCATCAAGGACAACACATGTCAATAGTCGCATGTCTTCATCTTCATTTAGTGGGTTGCCATCAAGGACAACACTCTGCATCATATTTCCAACAGTTTCATTCATAGATGACTTCTCAAGGAATACATGGAGATATTTCTTGAGGAATAAATCTGAAGTCTTTGACAGATTTAAAGAATTTAAGGCTCTGGTGGAAAACCAGACAGAGAAGAAGATAAAGGTGCTTAGGAAAAATAATGGTGGGAAGTTCTGCAAGAAGGAATTTGAAGAGTTTTGTAAGAAGTGTGATATAGCATGGTAGAAGACTACTCCATACACACCTTAGAAAAACGGAGTTGCAGAAATAATGAACAGAACAATGATGGAAAAGGCAAGAAGGATGCTCACTAGTACCAGGTTAGGATAAGAATTTTGGGCAGAGGCAATGGAGACTAGATATTACTTGGTTAATAGATCACCTTCATTAGCATTGGAGGATGAGAATCCACATGAGGTATGGACTGGTAAGAAACCCTCTCTTTCACATTTGAGTGCATTTGGATGTGATGCATATGTACATGTTCCAAAGGATAAAATGACCAAGTTGGATAATAAATCTAAAATGTGCATTTTTATTGGGTATAAGGATGGTTTAAAGGATTACAAGCTTTGGAACCTGGAAATAAAGAAGGTCGTGTACAACCAAGATGTGGTGTTTAGAGAGGTGAAAGATGTTGTTAAACATGAATTCCTACCAAAGGAACCTGAGAAGATAGAGTTTGAGCTAAAGGAGGATGAATCAGACTCCACAACAGAAGAAGACTCAGAAGAGGAAGAGCCACAAACTCCAGCTGTGAGAAGATTAGTTCAGGAAAGAAGACAATTGGAAAGGTATAGTCCATCTGCTTTCTGTTCAAATTCTATTTTAACTATAACTTATGATGATCCTAGAACTGTCAGGGAGGCAGTAGATTCATAGGATGGAAAACTCTCAAAGGAGGCCATGGTTGTTGAAATGGCATCCTTGCATAAAAATGAGGCATGGGATCTAGTGGAGTTACCGACTAGAAGGAATCCCATCGGGAGAAAATGTGTGTTTAAGAAGAAGATAAATGTAGAAGGCAAGGTGGAGAAATATAAAGCTTGGTTGGTAGCAAAAGGTTATTCCCAGGTGCCGGGAACTGATTTTGGTGATATTTTTTCTCCTGTTGCCAAAGTTACTTCTATTAGATTACTTTTATCTGTGGCTCCTACATTTGATTTTGAGGTAGAATAGATGGATGTGAAGACAAAATTTATTCACGGGGATCTGGAAGAGGATATCTACATGAAACAACCTAAAGACGTTATGGTGAAGGGGAAGAAAGAGCTGGTATGCAGGTTAAAGAAGTCTCTGTATGGGTTAAAACAGTCACCAAGGATGTGGTATCATAAATTTTATACCTATATACGAGGACTTGGCTTCACCAGAAGCAAGGAGGATCACTGTGTTTATTTTAAATTAATTGGTAATCATGTTATTTATTTGGTCTTGTATGTGGATGATATGTTGTTGATTGGAAATGACAAAGAAATTATCCAAGATTTGAAGACCCAACTGTTCTCCAAATTTGACATGAAGAATATTGGTGCTGCAAACTATATTTTTGGAATGCAAAATTAAGAGAGATCGGGGAAAGAGGAAGCTTTGGATAAACCAGAGGAAGTATGTCGAGACTATATTGCATAGGTTAAATATGCAGGATAGTAAATCGATCAATGTTCCAATTCTTGTAGGTACAAAGCTGTCTGCTGAACAGTGTCCCAAGACACAAGAAGAAGAGGAGGATATGTTTCGTGTTCCATATGTAAGTGCAATGGGTAGTGTGATGTATCCAATGGTATGTTCTAGACCAGACATTGAACATGCAGTGGGAGTATTGAGCAGGTTTATGTCAAACCCAGGGAAGGACCATTAGACAGTAGTGAAGCAGGTTTTCAGATATTTGTGTGGCACTAGTGATTATGGCTTGTGCTACCAGGAAAGACCAGGATTGGAAAGAGTGTTGTACATTCGTGGTTTTGTTGATGCAGACTGGGCTAGAGATCTAGACCAAAGAAGATCTACAAGTGGGTATGTGTTTAGCCTATTTGGAGGTGCAGTCAGTTGGATGAGTAAGAGACAGTCTGTAGTGGCACTTTCAACTATAGAGGCAGAATACATGGCAGGCACTCCTGCAAGCAAGGAAGCAGTTTGGTTGCAGAGATTGTGTTCAAGTATGGGGTTGGTGCAGCAAGCTATAAGGATAAACTGTGATAGCCAAAGTTCAATTTTCTTGGCTAAGAACCCTGCTTATCATTCAAAGACAAAGCACATTGATGTTCAATATCACTTTGTGAGATATGTGGTTGAGGCTAAAAGGGTGTTGATGGTAAAGGTGGACACTTTGAAGAATGTTATAGATGCATTGAAAAAGTCTGTGAGCACTCAGAATTTCTCTTGGTGTAGAGAAAAAATGGGTTTTGCAAAGCTGGTCTAATGACTCATCTCTCCTGTGGCCCCCTGTGGAAATAAAACAACAAGTGGGAGAATGTTGGGTATGTGTTAGATTCTTTCCACGACTAGTCATGCGCGGGGGGGGCGGGGGGGGGGGTTATATGGGGGGCGATAGTCCCCCCTATACGTTGCGTCGGGCACAACAGGAGGGTCACAGGGGGGGTGGCAGCCCCCCTTATCGGGGTCCAAGGCAGCACCCCGAGAAAAAAAATTTGGTCCTTATTTTCTGGTGGGCCGACCCGCCCATGGTTTTGTGCATGGGTTTGCACATGGTTTTGGGGCATGATGGTTTTCGGCCCTTGGTATTTTGTAGATCCGGTCAAGGGAAATACGGTTATGTTCTAATCCAGGGTTAATGGATTGGGGTTTATGTATGCTGCCGCATGTATATATATGTGTTGTAACACTAAAAGGAATATAATGAAAAATCAAGCTGGTCATCCCGATTTGGGATCCATGGGAAATCTCTGTGTTTATCTGTTTTATGTTTTATGCTCTCACTATTGTTTATTTTATGTTTTTAAGATTCGTTTGCAGATAATTTCTATACAGGGTTAAAACCTAAATTCTTCCACAATGTTCACCATAAATGGCCAGTGAACTTTACATCCCTGTTTGAGATGATGGACTTCAGCAAGCCATGTAATCTGACTATCTTTGTAAAGAAAAAATGTGCTACATGTGTGGCATCACTTGTTTTTCTGCATGGAATGAAATGTGCCATTTTTGTGAAACGATCCACCACCATGATGGAATCGAATCCCCATTGTGTCTTTGGTAGACCTAAGACAAATTCCAAGCTAACTGAGTCCCATGGTTTGTTCGGAATGGGTAAGGGTGTATATGACCCTGCATTCTGGCTGCGTCCCTTTGCATGTTGACACACTTTACATCTGATCACGAATATCTGTACATCCCTTCGCATTCTTGGCCAATAGTAAAAGTGGTTCAGCTAATCCAAACTCTTATATATGCCAAAATGTCCAGCCAAACCTCCACTGTGTTTTTCCTGGATTAAGTTCTCTTGCATAGAACATTCCAGAATGCACAACTATACTCCTTTGAATAAAAACCCATCCTGCATGTTATAGTCTAACCATGTACTATTGTCTCTCAACAGTGGATTCTGGCAAGCTTCATAAGCTTCACTAAAATCTTCATCCACTTCATACAAGAATTAGAGATGCTCAAATCCCAACACTTGCATTGTGATTTCTTGTAAAATCAGACTTCTCCTGCTTAACACATCTTCTACCTTATTGGCCTGACCACTGATATGTTTCAAAACAAATGTAAAACTCTGCAAGTACTCCACCCACTTCACATGTTTATGATTCAACTTGTGTTGCTGCATAATATATTGCATTGCATAATTGTCTGAAAACAAGACAAATTCATTAGCCAGTAAATAATGTCTCCAATGCTTCAACGCTTGGACGACTGCATAAAATTATTTGTCATAAGACATATACTTCTTCTTGCTCTCATTTAACTTCTCACTGAAATATGCTATTGGCTTATCTTCTTGGCTGAGTACTGCACCAATGGCTATCCCACTAGCATCACAATGAACTTGGAAAAGTTTGTTGAATTCTGGCAACTTTAGGATTGGTTTTTCCTTGATCTTCTTCTTAAAAAACTAAAAACTCTTCTTAGCAGGTTTTTTCCAGTGAAAAGGTTGATTTTCATTCTTAATGGTATCCAACATAGGTGCACAAATACCATAGAAGTTCTTAATGAACTTCCGATAGAAACTTTCTAATCCATGAAAACTTCTTACTTCAAACAAACTTTTGGGAGATGGCCAGCTAACTATGGTTGCAACCTTCTCTAGGTCCATCGTCAATTCATTCTTAGAAATTACAAAGCCTAGATAAATCAATTATTTCTTGAAAAAATAAAACGTTTTCCAATTCATTAAAAATTTATTTTGCTACAATTTTTCTAGCACATACGTGAAATACCGAAAATGTTCTTCTTTCGTCTTGCTGAAAATAAGTATATCATCCAGATATACAATCACAAAATTACCAATGAATTCTTTCAACATCTCATTCATCAAATGCCTGAATTTTTTGGGTGCATTGCTCAGCCCAAAAAGCATGACAAACCATTTTCTGGGTGCATTTCTCAGCCCAAAAAGCATGAAAAACCTTTATTGGTCTTGACAGTTGTCTTCCATTCGCCACCTTCTCTAATCCTGATCTGGTGATAGCTGATTTTCAGATCTGTCTTTGAAAAGTACACTACTCCACTCAGACAATCGATCATATCATTCATCCAAGGTAAAGGAAACCTATACCTGATAGTTATCTTGTTTATCGCCCGGTAATCATTTCACATCTGCCACTCACCTCCTTTCTTAGGAGCTAAAATGGTTGGAACATCACAAGGGCTAAAACTCTCCTGAACCAGTCCTTTATCCAACAATTCTTGTACTTGCTTTATGACCTCCTCATTTTCTTTCAGACTCATTTGGTAAGTAGCGTTGTTTGGAAAACTGGCTCTTGGAATAAAATCAATATGGTGACTAATGCTCCACTTTGGTGGTAATTTATCTGGTAGATCATTCACCACAATATCACTAAATTATTGCAGCATGTCTTGTATTTCCATAAGTAAATCAGTGATTTTCATATGCATCAATACTACTCTTGGACTCCACACAACTGCATAATTCACTCCATTCTCCTCAATCTGTCGCAGACACTCCTTCCCGTTTATCAGTAGTGTTTTAGTACCACTGGTTTTTGTAGTCTTTGATTCTTTCATGGGAGCTAGTGTATGATTTATCCCATCCTTCATGAATATGTAACAATTATTCCCTCATCATGGAAAACCTTCCTATCACATTTCCATGGTCTACCCAACAGAATATGGCACACGTCCATAGGCATAATATTGCAAGTTATATTGTCCTTATACTTTCCAATGTGAAACTCCACCTCGCACTGCTCATCAACTAGCAATTGGTGTCTCTTCTGCAACCAAGACACCTTATAGGGAGTCGGGTGCTTCGACTTCTTCAAACCCAAATTTTCCACCATCTCAGTGGCTACCAGGTTAGCAATGCTTCCACTATCTATAATCAATTTGCAGCATTTTCCATGTGATTGACACACAGTCCAGAATAATGCTTTCCTCTACGTCAGGTCAGCCACCTCCTTAGCTAGTTTTAGCAATACCTTGTTCAACACCAAGGCCTATCCCATTTCAGGCACATTCTCCACTTCTTGTGGCACTGCCTTTGCTTCATCAGGTTGAGCAAGATACACTCCCCTCTATCCAGCTGGTTCATTTTCAAGACATTCGAAACACGTGTCCCCATTTGTGACACTTGTAACACTGGTAGACATTTCCTCTACCTCTACCATTACCTCTCCCTCGCTGGTATGGCCTTCCACCTATGGTGTTACCTTCCTTCTCAGCTTGCCCCGAAGTATTTGAACTTCTGCCTTCTTCATTATAGTTGGCAATGCTACCTCTGCCAAAGGACTGTCCTCTTCCTCTACTAGATCCATGTCCTCTTCTTGCATTCTGCTTCCTGGCAATCTTTTCTTTTGCCTTAAAAGCACACCGATATGCCTCCTCTATATTTTTTGGGGAAATATTACTGATTTCAGCCAAGATTTCCATCGATAGACCATTATAAAATCTGGTTATCTTCTCAGGGGTGTCTTCAACATGTCCAACCCTCAAGTTCAATTTATAGAACTCTTTTGTGTATTCCTTTACAGTCATTTTTCTCTGTCTCAGGTTTTGCACTTGTCTGTAAAGGGAAATTTGGTAATCTTTAAGCAGGAACTTGCTTTTCATATTTTCAATCATCTTGTTCCAACTCTTGATCAAAGGCTTGTTCAGTCTTCTCCTTTCTACCTGCACACTGTCCCACCATAGTGTGGCGTGTCCTTTCAACTTAGTGACAACAAATTTGATTTTCCTGTCCTCACTAATTTCCTCATATTCGAAGTATTTATCTAACTCACTTATCTAGTTCAACAATGCTTCTGTGGATAAACTGCCATCATAATTGGAGAGCTCTGGTCTTGGCTTGCTACTAGCCATCAAAACATATTTCAGTAATTTGATTTGCGGTGGCTCGTTCTCTGGCTTATCTATTTATGCCTCTGGCTCCTCATCTTTACTATGATCTCCACCTTCAGGGTCCCTATGCCTTCCTGCTTCTACTGTTGCCAAACATGCTGACAATACTCTAATTTCTTCGCATAGTTCTTCATATGCTACTCCTCTTGCAACTCTTCCTCGGCCTCTTCTCCTTGCTTCAACTCTTCCCCGGCCTCTTCTTCCGACTTCCATATTCACTTAGGAAAAAATTCTTGCTCTGATTCCAATTGATGCAGACTAGCTGCAAAATATAAAAATTACACCGCAGGATGGAGTTTTTTAAAAACTTAATGCAAAACCCCTTTACTCGCAACAGAGTTCAACCTTGGAGTTTAACAACATACATATGCGCGCGAAATCAACAGTGGTTTTATGTAACACATGCATAGACCATAAAAATAACCCAACCAACGCAAATATGCGGGTTCCTTAGTGGAGGGTCCCACACAACTCTGATCAATCACCCACAGTTGCACTTCACAATCTTTACAACATAACCTTAAGAGTTAAACCTTATTTTCTACAGGATGTTATGTTGCGCTATGATGACACGTGGTTCTTCCCACTTCGCATCGCAATTTGTTTTGTTTTCCTTGCGACGGTCCTTAACACTAATCCCTAAGTTTTGCGATGTGTGAAATCGCCTTCAATCTTCATCGTTGGCTTCCACTAGATCCGACGGTCCACAAAACACTTTTGTTGTACCACTTCTCATCGCAAGTCAAACTCTTTAACTTGTGAAATGAGTCATAACCACTATCCTTTTCAATATGCGATGTCTTCAATCTTCACCCTTTTTTCTCACCTGGATCTGACAGCTCACGCTACGCCTCTGCCACACCACTTCTCATCGTAAAACAAATATTTTAACTTGTGAAATAGACCGTAAACATTATCCTTGGTGATGTGCGATGTATTTCCTCCCATACTATGATTTTCCACCATTGATCAGTTGGATCCAACGATCCTTGTCGAGCCTGCAAAGCAGATTTGTTTTGTTCGACAATTAACACAATATTCGATTCAACAAAGGAATGTGCAAGGTCTATGGACCCACTGTGTCGGCAAATCCGATTAGTATTTTCACTATGTGTTTAAATGGAAATAGTCGACTCCAACAGAGATTTTAAAATAACCAATCTACAACAGGGAACCCGATCTTAGTACAAAACACTTAGAATTTATTTGGAAAATGATTGCTGCTTTAAAAACACGGAGATCCCGATCAAACACAAAACACTTGGAAATAATTTGGAAATGGAAATATTTGGAGCCAAGCCCTTATATGCATGGTTTTTAGATTTACTTCTGCTTCTATGTTCTCTCCTTTCTCGCTATGGATGGCAGAACCCCACAATGGTGGATTTGGTTCATTTTTATGGCTTTCCCAAAAATCCCCATATTGTTCAAAAATTGTCAATCAGTTTCAAAACAATTTATTCAACTAAAAAATTAACTAATCCTAATTTAACCATTCTTTTATTCTGCAAATTACAATGGTTGATTTAGCCCACATTAACTTAAACAAAATACTTAAAAAGAATAAAGTCTTCAAATTCTTGGACTATTAATCCTCTTCCCAAGCCACAACATGTGACCAACTTGTCACATTGTTGGTTCTACCTTAATGCTCCCGCACCAGTCTAGTCTGAAAATCTGATGAAAAGAGGCCTACAAGTTGTGATGTATTGAAGTCGGTGGAAGCAGTTTGAAAATTTATGAAACATTCTCTACGGTGGTGCTAAGGGTTGGAGCCTTCAGTGAGGAAGTTTAAGCTTCTCGCTAGTAGGAGTTGGTGATCAGATCAGGGGGTTGTAGCTCTCTTCCAGTAGTGGCTAGTAAACGAGAGGAGGGGGTCGGAGCTCCCTTCCATTGGTGGCCGATAAACAAGATCAAGGGGTTCAAGCTCCCTTCTAGTAGCAGCTAGAGAATGAGTGAAGGTAGCAGCATTTTTCAGGTGGGTGCCTACGTGCTGGTATGAGTCTGCGTGAGTACAATATTGTAAGCAATTTTCTATATAATAAATATTTAAGGAAGAGACGAAAACAATGATGGTTTTCTCCCACATTAGGTTTCCACCTTAAATCCTGGTGTTCATGTGTGTTCCTTATGTGTGATGATTTATTATTTTCTTACTGCACATGTTTACTACTTACTAAATTTATGATGAATCAATGATGCACTGTTCTAAGTAAAATTACTGAAGATTTATCTGAATTATAAGCTCACTGGGCATACGCTAGTTTCCTTAATGAATTTGTGTGCATATTCTAGTTCGCTTAAGTAAAGTCACGTATATAATTCAGTAAACAAAATTCAAAGTTTGTGTGAGTTTTAAAATATTTATTCTACCCAACCCCCACCCCCCCCCCTCTCAATATTTTTCCCAACACCAACTCCCCACGTCCCCTTAGTCGTTGGGCGGTGGAAAGTCGATTCTCGAAATCATCTTGCCATAGTCCAACATCCAAAGGGCCGTGCTCCAAAGTGTCCAAGGAGCTACACATAGCTCCTTGGTTGCCTACACAACTCCCACCGCCCTTGCCCACGACCCCTTAACAGTTGGACGAGGGCAGTCCCATTCTGAGAATTAACCTGCCACTGCCTAGCGGCCAAGGAGTTATGGGCTAGGGTGATAGGAGCTAGCATAACTCCCGCCACCTTGGCTCATGACACCTTGGAAGCTGGGCTAGGGTGAGGCTATATTTGTTTTTTTTTAAATTATTTTTTTATTTATTTTTTAAATTTATATATACATGTTTTATTATTATTATTTTTCCTCGAGGTTTTTATGTTTGAATTTTCATCTTTTTTGTTTTTATTATTTGTTTATGTTTTTTTATAAATTTTTTTTAATATTCAAATTATTTTTTGATTTTGATTTTATATTCTCATTTTAAATTTTAAATTGATCTTTTTCAATGTTTTAATTTATTTTAATTTATTTTTTAGTTATTTTATTTTTTATTTTTTATTTTTTTTGGTTATGATTTAATTTAATTTAATTTTTTTATTTTTGGTTTGTTTTGTTTTTAATTTTATTGATTGATTGATTTATTTATTTTTGTACAAGTTATGTCGATGTTTTACTAGCAACTCGACCACAATATGTGTCAATTTGATAATTGATTTTACAGTTTTCATTACAATGAATCAAGTTCGTCGTCTCAAGTATATGTTAATTTGATGATTGATTTTTTAAGTTTCAATTGCAATGACTTAAGCTTGCCCACACTATGTGTCAATTTGATTGTTGGTTTTTAAGTTTTTGTTGCTATGTGACAAGGTTTCTTATGCTAAGATTTTAAAAGAACTATATTTTTAACATTTAGTATAACGACTTTTTTAGTTATGTATTTATTTTTAAGGTTTAATTTAGTCATCATATTTGATCTTGAAATATGTTGAAAATATAGGGTTTATTATACTCATGATATTTTTTTTAATTTCATGGATGGAAATTGTTGAAATTTTAAGGTTTTTTTGGAGTCATAATATTTTATTTTTAAGGTTATGGTTGAAAATTGTTGAAATTTTTAGGTTTTTTTGTAGTTATATTTTATCTTCAACATATTGTTATTGAAAACTATTAGAAATTTAATAATTTTTAGAGTTATAATATTTTATTGTTAATACATTGCTTTGAAATTTAAACTAAAAGAAATATTTTTTTTAAAAAAAATTTTTACACATAATAATTTGGTTTTTATTGTCATTTTTAGAAAAATTGAAAATTTACCCAAAAAAATCATTCCAACATGCACTTTTCGTTTTGGACAAATTTTTCATTTTTTTCCAACATGCACTTTTCGTTTTGGACAAATTTTTCATTTTTTTTTTAGGTTTTTTCTTTTATTAGAATTCTCAATTTAACATCCCAAATTTATTAATAACTTTGAAATTTAACATTTCAATAGATATTTCTATTTTTCATTTTTTTACAATATTTTCATATCATGCACTATACTGAATATGGACTATTCACCTAGCTTCACTATATATTATAAGAGATATTCCTGGTTGTCCATGAAAAACACTAAAGAACCTTTTCACATTAGATAAATTACATAATCCAATTTACCTTTTATTGAACAATACATGTTAAATATCGATTAATAAAGGTCAGTGTATGATGTTGTTTGATTTACCAAAGTTCTTCTTTAAATCTATGATACTTTTGATTGAGAGTTTCCATCTTCAAGTGTGGTTAAGTCACAACAATTATAGAAAACAATGATGTAATTTACACGCACTACGATCTTACCTTAATATCTTTCAATTTTTTTAGGCTCAACCATATGTAGAATAATATCTTGAAAAAATATTAGAACGTCAATAAAGTTCTTTTAATAATTTAATACACCATTGAAATATAATTTACAAAGATTAAAGCACGTATAATGTACATTTAAGTAATCCTTCACCCAATAAATTAAATAAACCTTTAACAATAAAAATATTAAAATCTTTTTATATATTTAGAATATGCAAAATTAATTATCATAATTTTTATATAAAAAAAACTAATTAAATATTTATGTTATATATATATATAGTTTGAGTGGGTTTAATGATTAAGAACATGTGTTTCCTTTTTATAGGTCATAGGTTCAAAACCAGAGGGAGTAGAGTATGTATGCCTTCGTAAAATTAGTAGTGTATGGAGGTGGGTCCCTTGTCCCACAAACAAGGAGGTTTCATTGATGCAAGTGGATATTGGTGGTCACTCACCTATTCCACCTAGTAAGTTTCATTAGTTTTCTTGTTTACTATTTTTAGCAGTTTTTCAGGTCCTAAACTTCTAGAGCCGTTTTGAGGCCCCAAAAGACGTTTTACAGGAAGAAGGAATTATTCCTTCAATTTTAGAGAAATCGCATTAAGAGTTGTAGTCTTCAAAGATATCTTTCCAACGAGGTATCGTACGTGTCAAACGAAGATAATATGACCAAGTTACGACCCCGGAAAGTTGGCTGCCCAACTAAACCCAACAAGGCCTATAAACTCTTGGTGTTACATCTCCTCGATTTAGGGTTTTGGTTGTTTAGGGTTTTATTGTTCAACAATAAAAATGCCCTTGAGACTCATTGTAACACCGTTCAAAGACATGTAGCCGCCACATCTCTTCTCAGAGATAAGCTCCCATAGTTCGAGCTAGTTTATATTCCATTTTGTCTCTAAGAAAATTTTCAGTGTTTGATATCAATGAAATGAAGTGTTATTCCTGTAACATCTATGTTTTTATGTTTATTTCTGTATTTTATTGTGTTTTTGCATAAGTTCGGATCACTCATACACCAATCGCTACATGGAAGTGGGTCCCTTATCCCACAAACAAGGAGGTCTCATACACCAATTAAGTGTCTGTCTTGGTTATGATGCTAGAATTATATATATATATAATTAACTATATAGTTTTAATCAGTTAAGATAGTAATTTAAATTACAAATATTTTAAAAAAATTGAGTTTAGGTTAATATGTAGAAATGAGTGCATTATAGGATTTTTGAAAGTGTTGAATCTATTTATACATTTAAAATAATAAAAAAAATCACATTTTTTTTAAAATTATTTTGTTTCCAATAAAAAATTATATTTAATCTATAAATTAAAGTAAAAAAAAAAAAACCACTTGGGTCTGCGGTGAAAATTTTGCAGTAAATTTTCTGGATTGATACTTGGGTCTGCGGTGAAATTCTAGTGAATTTTCTGGAGTAATACTTGGGACTGCGGTGAAATTATGTGGTGAAAATTTTGCAGTGAATTTTCTGGATTAATACTTGGGTTTACAATGAAAATTTTGTGGTGAATTTTTTCCATTAATATTTGGGTTTCTCGATTAATACTTGGGTAATTCTACGGTGAAAATTTTGCAGTGAATTTTTTCCATTACTACTTGGGTCTATGGTGATTTTTTCTCAATAAATTTTAGGACTTGGGCACTTGAGGTTTGCTGTCTAGTTTGCTAATATTCAGGTGCACATATTCCTTATCTTTTTCTAATACATATTTTCTCATATATTCTCAAGTATGAATAATTCACCACAGCTACCAAAGATTACCAAAGGTCCTTTATGAGTATATAGAGTCTTTAGAGAAACGTAGAGAAGAAAGAGAAGTCAAGCTACAAACCGAGTTAGAAGTCATGCTGGAAAACAAATTCACATCTCTTGAAGACAAAATCCAAAAACAAATAGAAAATAAAATAGAACTACTGGAGAATAAAATGGAGGCAATGGAAACTAGGTTGCAGGTCATAGAAAAAACAAAACCAAGATATGAACCAAACATCCCAGCAAGGAGATGTTGATAATATAGAGAGTCTTAAAATGAAGGATATGATTAAAGAACTAGAAGAAAAAGTTAACAAAAATCTCACCCTAAATAGTGGGGTAGGTAAATTAGATATCAAACCAATTAAAGATGAAATGAAAAAATTGATCGAATTAGACCATGAGTGTAATAAAAGGGCCTTGAACCTTATAATCTTTGGTTTGAAAGAGGAGGTAGAGGAGGATACTTTAGCCATAGCCCAGACAGAATTACAAAATAGATTACAAATTGAAACCACGTGTCTCACAGAAGCAACAAGGTTAGGGAAATTAACTGAGAATAAAGGAAGGTTGATCCAAATAAAGGTGAGCTCTACTGACCATAATTATGACATACTTAGTAAAACCTCAAGTCTGAAAGGAACGGGAATATTTATAAATGAAGATCTCATTCTAGAAGATCAAGAAGAATTAAGAAAGGAGGTTCAAAAGGTAAAAGAAGCTAGGAAGGAAGGAAAATGGGCAATAATCAGAAATAGTAAAGCCTTTATTCAAGATAGAAACCAAAAATATAGTAATAAATAGCAATTCAACATGCTCTGAATTCTTTCTTGGAACTGTCTGGGCTTTCCATGGAACAAAGGCCCCAAGATAAGTTGGATCTCAAATGATGTTGATATTATATTGATTTTTGAAACTTGGGAGCACGAAGAATCTAAGGTCCCTAACATAGATGGCTTTGCACTATGGTGTACCTGGAACACGCGATCCTCCAATAGAGGCATTGAGGGCATAGCTTGCTACATTAAGAAGAACATCTCCCACCATGCTAGGATTTATAAAAATGACCCTTACAACCAATATAGTTGGATTGAGATTACTGACATTAATGATAAATAGGCCTACATAGAAATCTGTTATTTTCCCCCCATTAATTCTAACTTCTATAAGAAAAATAATCTAGATAAAAATAGTCCTTACAATGGTTTAGAGAATGGTATTTCTAGCCTAAGAAATGAAGGTAATATCCTTTTAATGGGTGACTTTAATGCTCGAACTTCAAGCAACCAAGCTATTCTTCTAAGCAATCATTCCAACCCCAATCCTCTTTGGTTAGACGAAGACCTTACTCTGGCTAGCCGATACAAAAGGAGCTCTGAAGACCTTGGGGATAATTTGTTTGGGTCGGAGCTAGTCAAGCTCTATAGTGCTCAGGATCTCATAATTTGCAACGGTCTAAAGAAGTGGCCCAATTCTAGCAAGATGACATGCATCCATGGGCTTGGCAGGAGCGTGGTAGACTATGTTATTTCCAATCTCCCTTTAAACAACAAAATAATAAACTTTGACATCTTAGACGACCACGAACCTGACTCTGATCATAGGCCTTTACTCATAACTCTCAATTTTGTCATGCATAGAGATCCCATAGAAGATAATCCTTATAGTCAAAAGAACTTAATCTTTGATAGAAATAAAAATGATCTCTTTCTAAATGAATTAAAAACTAATTTGCTTCCTTTATCCAGTATAGACAACATAGATGACCTCTATCATAATTTTACTACAACCCTCTCATATTCTATTAACAAGTTCTCAATTGAAATCTCAAGTAATAAAAGAAATAGCAAAACCAACCCATGGTATGACAAAGATTGTAAAAGTGTGAGGAGAGCAATTAAGGAAGTTGTTGATGAATCTCTCAAAATTAACAAGATAAAAATCTACAAAGCCCTAACTAAAAGGAAAAAAAGGCAATATATTCGTAAAAGACAAGAGAATCTCTTACACCTCTCTAAGGTGGCTCCTAAGAAATTCTAGAGGCAGATTCTAACTAGGAAAACTAAAGATAATAATAAAATTGCTTTACACGACTGGAATTCCTATCTTAAAAAGCTTTATGAATCTCCAAATGCCAGGGATTTTGAAACCCTGCTCACAACAAAAGAAGTTTTCTCATTAGAAGACATTGATTTTGGGGTTAAACGCCTGGCAAATGGGAAAGCTAAAGACATTGAAGGTTACCAGGCGGAAATCTTAAAAATTGGAGGTCCTATCCTCATCCCCCACATCCACAAGCTTTTCAACCAAGCGGTCAAGCAAGGGTTCCCTAAACCTTGGAATCAGAGCCTCATTATCCCTATTTTTAAAAGTGGGGATACAAATAACCCTCTAATTATCGAACAATTATGATTAGCCCTCTCTTAGCCAAGTTATATGGTATTATTTTGGAAAAGAAGTTGAGCATTTGGCTTGAAAGTGAAGGTAAGCGGGCTAAAGGCCAAGCGGGTTTTAGAAGGCAGCACTCAACAATGGACCACCTCGTTACACTTAGGATCATTGTGGAAGAATGCCGCAATGATAAATCCAATCTCTTCTGTTGCTTTGTGGACTTTAGAAAGGCTTTCGATACGGTTCCTAGAAATAACCTATGGAATAGATTAGAAGAGCTAAATGTTCCTTTCGAGCTAAGAGCGGTCGCTATAAGGTTATACGAGAATGTAATTTCCAAGTTAAAGAGAAATGAGGGGTGGTCGAAAGATATTAAGTGTAATAACGTAGTTAAAAAAGGTTGCCCCCTCTCTCCTACCCTATTTGGAATTTACATCGACAAGCTAGAAGGTTGTTTAGAGGAAGAAGGATGTGCTGGCACGATCTTAGCTGGGATAGTCATCATCCTTCTTCTCTATGCTGACGATATTGTTCTTCTCGCAAGGTGCCCATCTGATCTTGATAAGCAACTTAGACTTCTTAAGGATTTCTTCTCTACCATGGGTATGTCTGTTAACACTGACAAAACAAAAGTTATGATTATCAAATCCAAGAAGGACACTTACGCTAATTTTATGTATGACAATACTAACTTGGAGGAAGTGTCTTCTTACAAGTACCTAGGAATTGATATTCATCACAAGCTCAAATGGAACTATAGCATTCAAAAAAGGATTAATGGGGGGTGGAAAGCTTATTTTGGTCTTGAAAATAATTGTAAAACGACAAACCTCGTAATGTGGGATAGAAAGAAGTTCCTCTTTGAAACTTTAGTCACTCTTGTTATCTTATATGGATGTGAGGTTTGGGGTTGCAGCATCTCTAGAGAATCCTGGAGAAAGATTGAGAAAATCCAGAAGCATTTTATAACGTATAACCTTAAAATTAAAAGAAATACACCCTATCCTATTCTCCTTATAGAAGTGGGTCTTTCCCCTATCGAGAGCCTAGCTATGACTAGGCTTTTGTTGTACAAACACAAGCTCAATAGCATAGGAGACCATAGACTTCCTAAGCTAGCTTTAAATTCCAACCAAAACCACCTAAGGCTTAAACAAGGTTGGTATAAAGACACCAAGGCCTGGTTAAACCATTGGGAGATCGACAAGAATGTTGCATTGCAAAACATTAATAACATTAAAAAAATTGTTACTTCTAAGTTCAAAGAAAAAATGTGGTGTGAGAAAGATCTAGCAGCTAAAAGAAAATTAAGATATTATAAGGAGGTCATCAACCCCACCCTAGAAGATCAAAAGTATCTCTCTGTTTTAACTAGCTCAAAAAAGAAAATTAATATAGCCAAGATTAGAACGAACTCTCATGAGCTCCATAGTGAAACAGGTCGTTGGACAGTTCCTAAAACACCATGGATGGAAAGGATCTGCCATCTCTGTGAGAATATGAACATCGAGGATGAAAATCACTTCCTATTAGAGTGCCCTGTGTACAACCACATTAGAGCTCAATTTCATAATCTTTGTTGCAATACTGACCTTCCTAGCCTTTTAAGATGACAAAATTATAGTGAGCTCGGGAGGCTTCTCTCCAAGCTTTTTGAGCATAGGAATAAAATCTTAAATCAAATTAAATAACTCTTTTCTTTAGGTTCGATAGACCAAAGATTGATCTCAGTGGACGTTAACCATCATCATCATTAATCGTTATCATTGACTTAATAACACTATACTATGTCCAAATGATTTTAACAACTAAATTCCTTTGAATTATAATTTTTTACATTAATTATCATATATTAAAAACATCTTCACAGACAAAAATAAATAAAATATTACCTTATGTTAATTACACCTTGACCAACATAAATAAATAAATAAAATAAAATGTTTCTCATCAAACCATAGTTTTTTTAAATATAATTATATTGGTAACTTTATATACCTTCTCTCACATGTTCTTATCAATAATATTGACTCTTATTTATTAATTTAGAATTCGTTTGTAAATATATTACTCATTTACAAACGAGTAAATGAACAAAGAATGCCAATTCTCATATGGACAAAGTATGCCAACAAATTATAATTATTAATATTTTTTAAATTATTTATGGCAAAAGAACAATTGATTAGTGAACACTATCTTAATTATTTTCCAAAAATATATAAATATTATTATCAGAATTATTATAATATTTTAACTTCTCAATACAAAATTTATAATTATAAGAATTTATTTATATACTATTACACTAAAGTTTCAACTTCAATCATTAGTTAATATGCAGCCTGGCACCTAGAGGTTGATAAGTGAAATGCATATATTATTATTATAAATTAAAATTTCACAATTTATATATTAATACATTGATTATAATCAATTATACATTAATTATATAATATATATTTTATTAAATTTATTTTAAATAATAATTAATAGAAAGTGTATAGTTAGACATTATTTATTTTAATTAATATAGAAAATAACTTTTTTATTTTTTATTTTTCTGAATTAATTTTTCAAAATTCAAAATTTTTACAAATTATAAATTTAAGTTGTTTAATTTGTAAAGATTACTCAAAAGTTTTTTTTAGATATTGAAACCATTTATACTTTCAAATGTATATTTTAAACAATATGAAATCACAATCTCTCTAAAAATTGTATTAACTAAAAAATCATTTTCTCTATTATTAAACTAAGCCATTAGAAATCAATAAAATTGTTTCATTATTTAGACTTTTGGTAAAAACATTACAAGGATTTATAACAAACATATCTTGATTTTTTAAAATTTGTTTACAATTTTACCTTGATTTTTTAAAATTTGTTTACAATTTTACCTTGTTTACATATCTTGATTTTTTTTATATTAAATTACAGATATCCTTGAGACAATTAAGTCAGTCATACTATGCCTAGAGTGAATAACAAATATGAGAATTTAGGGAGTCTAATGGATGTGCGACGTGTGAGGTCCTATTGCTAAGGTTTAGTACTTGTGTTACTTTTTATGGCTAGGTTGTTATGAGATGAGGTTGGAGTTATCATTGTCTTCATTGTCAATTTGGACATTCTAGTGAACAACTTCAGCGTCTGCTTTTTA
The DNA here is from genome assembly GCA_034641835.2 of Pinus albicaulis. Taxonomy (NCBI): domain Eukaryota; kingdom Viridiplantae; phylum Streptophyta; class Pinopsida; order Pinales; family Pinaceae; genus Pinus; species Pinus albicaulis. The sequence continues at coordinate 205,089,722 of CM076577.1, forward strand.
TTATAAATTACATTTTTAATATTTTATGTTTATGAATTCCTAAGAAATCTTACCATAATCTTATTGAAAATATATTTCTAAGAAAACTTAATCTCTCTAACCACCTTATATAATATTTATCAAAAATGTATTTCTAATAAAACCTAATCTATTTAACAAATAGATGCATATGTCCTTTTATTTGATAGACCAATTATTTTCTAATTATTTTGTACATTTCACATTTTTCTATTTCGACATAGCTAACACAAACAATATTCAAAAAAAAATAAATAATGGTTAGTAAAGAAATAAATAATTTCAAACCTCCAATTGTTCAAATTAATCCTAGTTAAATTATTTTAAATTCAAGAAATGGAAAATTCCATAATCATAATTATCCATAGGTCATTGTAGTTTCAAAAATTTCACGTTATAGAGTTTAGACAATATTGAAATGAATCTCAAAATCACTCTTATAAAAGGTGAAGCCCTATCTCTTTCTTTCATTCAAGAACACAAAAATACATTAAGCTCACTTTATACAATCAAAGAGGTGGTGTTCTCCCAGTGGCCTCATGAAATGAAAAGTTAGGGCACGCTGTATTGTCATTTCAATTTTCCCCGTTGTAACATCTCTGGTAAAAAAATCCATGTAATAAAGTTAATAAAGGAAAAATAATAGCCATGGGCACGAGACACATATTCCAAGTTGAATGTTGGGCAAAAAATCCTAGTGTGTATGTTCATTTGGTTTACTATGGCTATGGAAATTGGAAAAGGAAATGGATAAGGCTTTGGAAAGGCATGAGGCATTACTTAACATTTTATTTATGAAAATAACGGAAATTAGGAGAAAAATAAGGTGAAAGGTCACAGGTTTCATGTGAGGAGGAAAATAATGGAAAATTGAAAAAATTAGAGCCTCATTAATAAAAAGGATTCTAAAGACTAAGGATCAATCGGTACCTTTTGTCAGTTCATATTTTGGTCAATTCAGTTTTTGGAGCTCTCATTCTCTCTCTCTCATGCTCTTGGGCACTTAGAGTTCTCTTGGACCAATATTTGAGCAGTGTGGCATACTTTGGATCTGGACCAAGAAGCTAAAGGAAGAGTAGGAAAGTGCAAGAGTGCATCGGGATCGACAGCTACAAATGATTTCCTTACTAGTTTTGGCATGCATGGAACATGCATGTGGTTTCTTGGTCATGATCTGTTATTGGCATGGAGGATTTCCTGGATTGAAATAGGTTTTTCCTAGCCTTTCCATTTCCTGGATAGCCATGGTGTTGTGAGATTCTTTCCATTTTTTTTTTTGGTTGGTTCTCATGTTCCTTTGGCTGTGGGTTGAGTTATTAGTTCCTTGAGCTGTGGCTAGAAAAACGCTCTATAGCCCTGTAATAGCTTGGGTTGAGTTACTAGTCCTGGAGCCTTAGTTGGAAAAATGCTCTGGAGCCCTTGGTGGGTTGAGATACTAGTACCAGATCCTTGGTTGGACAAATGCTATAGAGACCAACAACAACTGTGGGTTGAGTTACTAGTCCTGGAGCCTTGGTTGGAACAAACACTCTAGAGCCCTTGACATCTTGGGTAGAGACCAATCTGGTAATGGTTAGTGATGTTTGATCTTGCGGTGGAATCACTCGTTAAGGGTTGAGGTATTTTGGCCTCTGCAAGCCCTAGTTCGGTTTTGTTGGATTTGTTTCATGAGATCCCACGTTCATGCTTGGAATATGACATAAGGTGATTAGATGAAGAGATATTTGGTTCAACCAATCTATGGTCGGGTGGAACGTGGAAGTCCTGAGCCTGGTGTTATCACCAAATTGATCTTGATTAGATGCTCATCAATCAACTCAATGTAACTCTTTCAAACCACTTCTAATTGAAGATTAGCCTCTTCAGTTTGAGAGGGCTCTCTCAAAGGGGGTTTATGATTTTCAATAGAAATAATACTAGATGGCTAACTCTATGAATTGTAACTTGGTTTTTGTATGATGCACGTTGAAAAATGAAGGCTTGCTGCCATTGCACTATGGAGTCAACATCAGTATTCTTAATGACAATATTTATTCACATGGAAACTGAGGGAGATAGAGGTCTTTAATCAATATGATTCACACACACAACATAAGGAAAACACAGTAATTTCACCCCCAAAGGAAGTCAAAGCATAATAGTATGAATTCTGAGTAATTAGATATAAAATTCACTGCAATTGATTAGACATAAAGATACAGAGCAATAACACATTAAACACCTCATGAGAATCTCGGGTTTGGAAGTAGAATGTCACTGATGATAATGGACAAAAAACATACAAGCAGAAATTTGGTGCAATATTCTTCAACCTCTTGCTCTTCGATGTTTAGTCTATAAATAGACATCCTTTACAATGTAAATGACCTTCCCAGATGGCTAGATCTTCAAATTCTAACTCTGGCACCTATCATAACTGAAACTACTTGAAACAGAAAAAGGACAATTATCCTTTAAGAAATCAAACTCCTAATAGGACTTTATCTCCTATTTATTACATTCAGTTTTTATAACAATAAAATAGTTACATAATGGATATCACATGTTCGAGGGACAAATCACCATCACTTTACATATTTAAAACACCCCTAGATCTGTGGAACAAAATGCTACTTTTTAGGGATGGATAACCTTCACTTTAATCATTGTTCTGCCTGATGAGCTGGATGTGTGACACTCATTTTGAGTAATGAGTCTCTACTGAGATGGCCCGCTGACATGATGGAGGTCTTTGGCTGACTGATATGCTTTTGGAATGCTAAAAAAATATTCAAAAAGCCGCTCGCTATGAAATAGGACAGTTTAGGCAGTTTCGTAGCATATGAAAACCTGCCTTTTCACCTATCTCCTTGGCACCTTATCTGTTGAAACACCTTTGCTATGCCAAGAAGCCTTGCAAATAATCAATTTCCCTCCATAAATGCACCTACAGAAATTTTCGTAGCATTTTTCTGGCCTCAAGCCTGACGCACGCTACGAAACTGTCTAAAAACCAAAAATTGTTATTTTTATAAATGTCTTGAAAAATTGTTCTCCAACTGAAAAATTTAGGTTCTCTGCATTTTATGAACCTCATCATACTTGTTTTGGCTCAATTTTTTACCTCTGTGGTGTTTCTTTTTCATTTATAATCAATTGGCTGATGAGTTCTTCTACCACTCTCATCTTCAGCCCTTTCTTTTCTAACTCCACTTGAATCAAATCCAGCTGCTCCTGAAGAACTTCCACTTGATCTTTTAATGCTCTGTTTTTGGATTGTGAGTGCAAGTTAATCTTCTTAATGTGTTTGAGCTCCCCTCTTAATGGCTAAGTTCATTTCTGCAACATTTATGCATTGTCCAAAGTTTTTGAAACACTAGTAACTTTCTCCTCCCATATCTTCCTCATTTGCTCAAATTGAACCTTCTCAACTCTATGCTTCTTTGCCTCTAGCTTCAAAACTGATATCTCTTTACCTGCTTCTTTCAACTGCTCTTTGAGGGTTTCTATTTCTGATTTTTCCATTATTTTCTCTTTTCCCTTTCTTTGCCTGATAACCACTTCCTCCTTTGTTGATGGATACAAATATATGATGCTTGTTGGTTGAGTAGCTTCATTGATTTTCTCAGTCTCTTTGCTTTCCATGACCTTATTTGCATGTCTAGTCATTGGCTTCCTTGGCTAAAATATAAAACCAACATCATCACCTACAAAATCTAGTTTCTTAGCAGTCTTCCCTTTCTTCAGCTTTCTTCCACCATCTTCAATGTCTTCAGCTTGAAAAATGGGTGACTCTTCAATGTCAGTTGCCTAAAGGATATCCTCCAGCTTGCCTTTAGCCAATGTCTGGCTTCTAGTGACTCTCTTACTACCTTGTTTGCTGACTGAATGCTTCTATTTTTCCAGTGTTGGTTGAGGTGTGTCAATCTCTTCCAAAGGTTATGTTCCCATGTTGACTGGTTCTACATGAGATGATTTATTTTCTTCTTCAACTTCATCTGCCACAGCTGGTGATGAAGTAGTTCTAGGTTTTGAGGCTTTCTTTGGAGTAACCACATCAATTTCATAACCACTCATGAACAAAAAATAAATCCAGTCTCTGTCTAACCTTATCAATTCTTCCAAAACTAACAGCTTAATTAGACTATGATGAAAAAGAGATGTCTCATTGCCCTCAGTCTTAATTTTAACCTTATTTGACATTTTCCCTATACTTATATATAAACAGATAGGCAAATCAAGTGACCTCTTACCTACAAAATGCAAAAGAAGTTTGAGATGGTATGAGTAGACCATGTGAAATCTTCCTTCACAGGTAAAATATTTTTGGATGACCATCAACAGTTTGCATAATTCTCCTTCATGAATCTCCTAGGGATAGAATTTTTCAAATCAACTTCACTGTGTTCTTGCTTGATAAACTCTTTGCAATCCTACATTGTGAATTTGATACCTTTAAACCATTTTTCACCACCTCTAGGGATTCATGTAGCTGATGAGATGATCTTTGGTGTCACTACAAGGTTCAGAATTCCAACCTTTGATGTTTTTCCTATGAAGTTGGTGGCAAAAACCTTAGAAAGTTGTAAATGAAAGCTCTGCAACCTTTGGCAGAATTGCAAGAAGCCAGTCTTTCTAAAAACCTCCATAGTTGTAGGGTCTTCATTGAGTAATTTCATATCCATGGGCTCATACCTGTGACAATGGCCACCTCCATTTGTTTTCTTTCTTGCAGCCATGAATTCTTTATAGTCTTCACTACCTCGCTTGCTAATGACACCTGCAGAATTCGAATTTTGACAGCAACCTGCTTGGCTCGAAGAAGGAGCTCTCTAGGGATCGACTCACATGCAAGGATAAATCATAATATGAAAAAAGGCTAATTGAGGTGAGGTTTAATATTTTAACTGACAGCTCGTGCTTCAATCATAACACATGCAAGAAAAAAGGGGTAATGATGACATCAAACACAATTATGTACAGTTGAATTTAACATAAAAACCTTGAATGACATCCACCTTTACCGCTCTAATTAGGAAATGAAACCTCATATAATTCTGACAATCCAGGTTAAAAAACAAATTTTCGTAGCAGAAACAGTTAGGCTTCTGACAGAGTCGCTACAAAACTATTAGGCAGTTTCCTAGCGAAATTTGCTATTTTCCTGTGTAAAACGCTACGAAAATATGGAAAACAGAGAGATGTGCACTTTTTAGTTTTAAAGTATGGGGAATGAAAAATGACATGATATGGGAGTGATTTGACTGAAATGGCATAAATGGAGGTCATCATAAAACTTAGGATAGTCTTAAAAATGCAAAAAAAAATCCTATACCACATTAAAATGGCTTAGGAGACCTTATCCATTTGGTGAGTGACCTGTATGAACCTATCAAGAAATGTTTCTCAACTTAATGAGTGATAAAACCTGGGTGGCCTTTGCATTCATTATTAAGATATTCTTCTACTTGTTATTCATGTGTAAATGTATTAGTTCATATTTGGTATTTATGGTTGTCATATCCATGTTATTTCTGTTGTTTATATGCTGGTTAAAAGTATGTTTTATGACAATGATTATGTATGAATATCATCATGTTTTGATTTTTAAATGAATGAAAAATGAATATAATGTGATAAGGCATCAATGCTTCTTAGAGATTCTCAGATAAGTATGAGACCCCTATACTCAGATCTATTGTTTTAACCCATAGAATGTATATTCCTGACACGTTTGACAAAATGTATGCCATGGCTAGTAGGGGTCTAGTCATGTCCTTATTCAAGTATTTTCATTTGTATCATTGTTTCATTGTTACTTCTAATTTTTGTAAGTTTCATGGAGTTCTAGTCAATTACTAGGTCCTAGCCTTGGAAATTAACCTTAAATCTCGTAGTCGTTGGCGTAGCACTGGAAAAAAAATTCTATATCTGCACTCAAGAAGGATAATGGGAGTGATTGGGCCTCTTAGTCACATGGAGGTCTTGGCAAGGGAGTGACTCAGGCTCCAGTTCATTTAAATGTTGAGTTCCCTCAGGGGTTCGTTACCTGGAAGTGTGGTTTATCTCTTGGAGGTTTTGTAGGATGTGTGGATGGTCATATTGGTTGTTTTTCGTCGGTTCCACTTCCTTAAGGTTATACAGGAGGTTGAGTCACATCATAGTGGTCTCTCATCACATTTTTACCTTGGTTGGTTGGTTAGATTGGGTAAATGTGGGAGGAGGGTGTTACACCTGTTGCCAGAGATCAGTTGAATTCTCTATAAACATGGATTGACACATGACCCAAAAATAATGGTAGTGGGACCAACTACTCGAATAATCCCATAAATTAACACTACAATGACCTTTCCTTTAAAGTCAACAAAATTCCTTCAAAGGAAACAACAGATATACAGAGAGAGTTGCAATGTGGAATAAATGTTCGAAACATTGAAAGTATCTAACATGTACTAGGGAAAAATCTCACTGAACCATCCATGGAGATGATCACATCAACTACTCCCCCTAGTTGTTGGAAGAATCACCGCACCTCTATGGAATCCATAATTCCCACCATTGGAATCCTAGTTACCGGTTTATAAAGTTTACTAAAACCAGGGGGTTTTGGTGTGATAGAAAACCTCTTCATGGTATCTAGACCTATTTTTTATTCCCCCAGGCTACGTCTGAGGTGTTGAAATAATCCTCGCACCTCTATGGAATCCACAATATCCACCTTGGGATCCTAGTTACCAGTTTGAAAAGTTTACTAACACCTGTCGGTTTCGGTGTAACAGAAAAAAACTTCATGGTATCTGGACCTAGGTTTTATTCCCCCAAGCTACGTCTGTGGTGTTGTATGGAATCTATAATTTCCACCCTAGGATCCTAGTTACCATGGGAATATTAGTTACTGGTTTGTAAATTTTAATAACACCTGTGGGTTTTGGTGTAATGAAAAACCTCTTCATGGTATATAGACCTAGGTTTTATTCCCCCAAGATACATGTCGGGTGTTGGAAGAATCAATGTGCCTCTATGGAATCCATAATTGCGACCCTGGGATCCTAGTTACCATGGGAATCCTAGTTACCATTTTGTAAAGTTTACTAACTACAGCGGGTTTTGGTGTAACGAAAAACCTATTTATTGATTCCCCCAAGCTACATTTGGGGTGTTGGAATAATCATCGTGCCTTTATGGAATCCATAATTGCCACCCTGGAATCCTAATTATTGGTTTGGAAAATTTACTAACACTTATGGGTTTGGGTGTAATAAAAAAACCTCTTTAGTGTATCAAAGTCTGGCCCAGGTTCAATTCCCCCCTAGATACATATGAGGGGGGTGGTTAAATATCAACCTCTCTGGAATCCATAATTCCCACCCTGGGGATCCTAGTTACGGGTTATTCTTCCAACACTAGCGTGGTCATCACATAGAGGCCATCATAAAATCAGAAAACATACTAAATTATATCGGTGCCATGTTGAACTTGTACAACATGAGGCATGATTGCATCAGCATTGTCTTCGTAAAGTGCAAGAGTTTCTTTGGGATTTTTTTTAGACAAGAGTTAGCCATATTATTGTGCGGAAGTTAATGCACAAGGGTTGTAAATGTCCATTGTTGGATAATCTACTTGTTTAAATCCAATGGCATTAGGGGAATTTTGAGGTCTAAAATGGGCCTCCTAAGGAAATAATAAAATAATAGCTAAACCAATAAAATAATATTAATGAATTTTCAATTCACTTTTTTCACCACAATCCATGTAACCATAGTTAAATTCAATTCAAAAGTTGTACCAAAATAAAATTAATAGAAAAATTGTATTGATGTGACTATAAATAAGAATGAGTTTTTCAAGAAAAGTCATTATCATTGAACAACTAATGCATTTTTCCTTTGTACTTAAATAACTTAAAATAAAATATAAATATAAATTTATAAATTCTTAATTATATTATATTTTATTAATTTAAATTTAAATTGTATAATAAAATGAAATTAATATACTATATAAAATTAATATAATATAATATAATAAATGTATAGGGATATGCATAGTTTCTTTCAAAAAATATGAAATGAAAATAATATATTTTTATTCAAAAAGTGTGAAATGACATTTATTATGAGTACTTTACTTTGACTTTAAAAGTACTTAGAGCACTACCATGGGTAACCATAAGTTTTTATCCACCATTGAGAATGTGACAAGTAAGTACCTTTAACTCAATAAATGCCACCTCAACCATTAGGGATGATGTCATCTCCTAAAATGTGATTGGTTCTCATAAAGTGAATTTTGATTGTACATTTTCCTTAGGAGGCCCATTTTACACCTCAAAATTCCCCTAATGTGGGCATAGACAACCTATGCGCACTAACTGCAACATAGTAGGTTGAATAAGTATGACGATGTTTCTGGACCCCAGCAGCCCCTTCTGAAGGACTGCAACCCAATCACAACTTCATTCTGGGGCATAGCATATGAAGAAAACTTTGACTCCATATCTAACAACATATTAGGCACCGCAAGAAAAATAATGAAAAAAAATACAATGGATATCCACAGGAAAAAAAGCGAAGATAGTATCCTAGTTAAAGTCTTTAATAAATCCCTTTATCATCAAAAAAGCTCTGCAAATTAAATGTGTAAAAAAAAAAAAAAAATTCCATTGCTTAGTATCTGTCGTCCCCAAGTTATTTTTCTGCAACATAACAATCACGCCAACCTATATTCCTGTAAATTGAAAATTTAGATGGAGTTTTCCACACAAGAATTTTCACAAACAAATATATAAATAGTAAATCGGTTAAAGAAACCTACAGGTGTAGATACTTAGTTGTGCTATTAAAAAAAAGTGTAGAAAATGCATTTGCATAGAAGCCTATATTCGATCTATTAGTGATTCTCTCTCCTTCAATAGGTCATATAGATCACAGATTATGGAGTAAATTAAACCACAATATTCCATAAATAGTCTTTGTGTATCAATCAATTTACCATTGTGGAGACTATAATAAAGATAATATGATAACTCCATGTAGCCTTTAAAAAATAATAAAAATAATGAGAAATGAAATGAAATGATATTTTAACGTCCAGACTATAAATAATGTCTATGGGACCATCAATTCCCTTCTTGTTGCCTTTTTCCATTCAATCCTTTTCTTATTCAAATTGATGATGAGATGGCCCAACCTTCCAAAACTCTCCTCGCTGAAAAGACAATGCCAAGAAATTGATGCTAACATATTCCCATAACTTTCTATGATGTATTTAAACACATCACATTCCAAAATGAAATGTTTTTCCGATTCCACTACCCCAGGCGTGAAAAATGTACACACTCATTCTTCCCAAGTTTATTTAGGCCTTTTCCACTGTCCTGTTTCATAGCAAAGTTTATGAAATTTGGTTCTTAATCGAGTAATAAGAACCTTTTCCCTCCACGAAACGCTAGCTCCAATGTACTCTTTTTTTTGTAGATCACTCGTAGTATTGAATTCCTCAGTGTAGTACTTTTTCTTTCTACCCAACTCTTTTCCCCATACCTGTTTATAAAACTTCTCCATAACAAAATTATTTAGCTCCTTGTTATTTGTGGGACATGCATTGAGGTATATATTCCATTTTTGCATCTATGTATGGTTTTGTCTCATCCATGTTTCCTTTCTTTCACTCATGCCTTCATTGAAGATAACATTAGGCCATCTACCTACTTCCATTTGCTCAATTATTTTTAGATATCGTATGAGACACACCATAGCAATTGATTCAATGGGAGTTGTTCATGTTTCAATCAACATTATCTCATAATGCACCGAACTTTTTATTTTGAACTTGCTCATAATCAAGCATTTTTGGATTTTCTCAATTTGTTTCCATTTTGAGATAGGGGTGTTGCTAGACCAAAATTCACACCCATATAGCATCATTGGACAAAAAAGGAGTCCAAAATTCACTTTAATCATTTTCCAATCCCATAAATCTGCCTCTCTACATCTGTTTTGAAGAGAATATAATGCTTTCCACCCTCCTAAAATTCTCTTCTTTCTTCAGTCCTCCCAAGCAAGTTTGTTGCATTAGGGGAATTTTGAGGTCTGAATTGGGCCTCCTAAGGAAATTATAAAATAGTAGTGGAAATAATAAAATAATATTAGATTACATCATCAAATTTTAGAGGGAAAAATGTAAAAACTATTTTCTTAGCTCATATTTTCAACTTATCTCCCTATGGGTTTACTCACATTTCGAGCAGAAGCACTCATTGGATGCAGAATTTGATTCCTCATTCAAGGAGTATCCATTTTCCATGCTTTCGATGGACCATAGTACATGAAAAATGAGAAACACATGAAAAATGTGATGGCAATCACGTTTATTCATGTATTTTGTATAAATTTTAATACAAATTATGTGTTTCCTGGATTCTCCTGATCTAAAAATTATATGCCACTGTTAAATACAAAATCACTTCTACAAAAATTCGTGCGTAATTTAAAACACGATCACCAATTTCAAACACATGAAGAAAGATCAATCACACATATCACAGATAGTTTTACTGGGAAATCATAAAGCTAAAAACCCCACTATCATATATTATGTATATATCATGGATCATGAACAATCTCATACAAAAGTCTAATACAAGAGCTCTCAGTAAAATCTACAATCGTCTCACACTGTCAAACAAAAATTGGAAAATACATGTGGCAATTTACTGCCTCCAGACAACTTGCCTCCACTACGCAATCCCTGCTGATAGCAATCCCTGAATGAATGGAATACTTATTGCCTTGACTGCGAAATCCTCATGGACACATCCAATGTTTGTGTGGTTGCGTGAGTGCTCCCACTAATGTCACAAGTGATAGTCAAACTGTCCCTTTCACCTACATCTCAACTGGGTCTCCACTGGATCTAACATGCATGTAGTTAACAGTAGTAAATCTTCAGTTGCATGTGAGACCATTGATTGTGAATTAATTAAATAATTAATTCACTAGTCTCTCACTAGTTTATGGTCAGTTACAAATAGCACAACTGAGTTTAACTCACTTAACTGAGTTAATATACTTTACAACTCACATAAATACACATCCAACTCTGTTACAACTTTGAATCACTCAGTTACAACTAAGTCCACTTGCATGTCCCACCAACCAACCTTTGAACTGAAATTTCCTATAGCTAACTGATTTGCCACTTCATTTAACTATTTCCAAGTGCTCATTGAGAATAGATTAATGTTTATTGTCCAATTATTATTAAGGGATAATAATAGTCGACATGCATCTATAAATAGACATGCGATCTATAAATAGAACTCGCACATACATATAAAAATAGAAAATCATCTATAAATAGAATTTTCTCACCATCTATAAATAGACATCATCTATAAATAGAATTTGCTCATGCATTATAAAAATAGACTTCCACCTAAAAATATCCTAAGGCTCCATCGTAGTGTAGGTGCTTAATTTTTACTAGGATCTTCTTGTTGAATCTCAACACTCCCTCTCAACAAGAAAGGGATTATCCTTCACCTCGATCCTGTCTCTATGGTATTCGAATTTTCTCCTGGTGAGCGCCTTTGTCAAAATATTTTCATCCTGATCATCCTTAGGAATGTACTGAAGCAACATGATCTTCTACTACACACAATCTCTGATATGATGATACCAGATATCTATATGCTTAGATCTATCATGAAAAACAGGATTTATCAAGAGTTTAATGCAACTTTGATTATCAAAATGAATCACTCTCAGATCTAAATGAGAACAAAAAAAACCAACTAGGATCTTTCTCATCCAAATAGCCTCACATGCAACTTGACTTGTTTCCATTTATTCCGCTTGCATTGAACTGAGTGCCACAGGTCTCTGTTTCCTGCTGTACCGAAAAACAGCAATAGATTCGATACTGAAGATCCCCCCTGATGTGCTATTTTTGACTGTTGGGCTGCCTGCCCAATCTGCATCCGTGAAGCCATGAAACTTCACCTCATCCATCTGTCTGTACCACAAGCCATACTTAGATGTGCCCCTTTGGTATCCCAGGACATTCTTTCCCGCCTTCCAAAATACCTTCGTAGGCTTAAACATCGCTTGACGTAGCTAGTTAACCGCATAGCATATGTTCGGTCTCGTATTCACTAAATACATTAGTGAACCCACTAACTATCAATAGACAATAGCATCCACTACCTCTGTAGATGTAGCATCCTATTTCCTCCAGTTTCCCTGAAGAGGAGTATCCATGGGTTTGCAGCCCTCCATGTGAAACTTACCCAGTATCTCCCTCACATACTTGCCTTGAGACACAAAAATTTCACCATCTCGCTGCCATATTTCCAATCCAATGAAATAATGAAGGAGGCCCATATCCTTCATCTCAAACTCCTTTGCAATGTCCTCCTTGCATGAGTGTATCAGCTGCTCATCACCAGTCAGTATTAAATCATCAACATAAAGAACAATGATTAAAAGCTTACCCTCCACCACAATTTGGTAAGTTTTTCATCCGCTTCACTTTTTGTGAAGTCAAGTCTCGTGAAATATTTGTCTATCTGAGTGTACCAAGCACAGGGTGATTGCTTCAGCCCATACAATGCTCTTTTGAGTCGACACACATACGACTCGCTGCTGAATATCTCAAATCCTTCAGGCTACTCTAGGTACACCTCTTCCTCAATGATCCCATCGAAAAACACAGTCTTCACATCCATATGATGAATGCACCAACCCATCTGCACTGAGAGAGAAAGGATGGTCCTTATGGAAGAATATTGTGCAACAGGTGCAAAGGCTTCTTCATAATCTATCCCCTCGATCTATGAGAAGCCTCGGGCCACAAATATGGCCTTGTATTTCTCAACACTCCCATCAGTAGCTTGCTTTACCATGTAGATCCATCTCGAACCTACCACTAATTTATCAACTGACCTTGGAAAAATTTCCCAAGCATTGTTTCTAACAATGGAGTCATACTCCTCCACCATTGCATCTACCCATGTGGGCTCCTACACTGCTTCCTGAAAGGAATATGGCTCATTCACAAGAAATTTTCTCATGAGAGCCATGTATCCAGTAAATCGGTCAAGAGACTGTCTTTATCTGCACTATGAAGTAGGGGCTCCTACATTCTGTGCAGCATCAAGTCTTAGCCTATCAACTTCTGTGGCATGCCTTCTGCCTGTTCTAATGTTTGGCTCTGCGTGAGTGGACTCCTCCACTCCATGAACCTCCTCCTGTGGATGATCCACATCTAGAGACTCATCTTTGGGAACCAACAGTTCCTCCTTCGCATGCAAGTCTAGCTCCCTCTCAAGTGACAACCGCATGGCTTTCCCCTCATCGAATTTTATATCCTGTCGTATAACAGTCATCTTAATGTTAGGAAAATACACATGATAATTATGGGGTGTTTCTCTGTACCGCAAAAATATCCCAACTTCAGCAGTCAGCTCTAGCTTCTTCCTAGCATTATTGGTCACATGCACATAAGCAGATGAGCCAAAAATCTTAAAGTGAGAAACATCCGATTTCTTACCAGTGAAAGCTTCTTCAGGTGTACTCATGCCAAGTACTCTATGAGGACAACGATTTTGCACATAAACCACAATGTTACATGCTTCCACCCACAAATGCATTGGTAGGCCCTGGTCATGAACCATCGCTCGTGCTGCACCCACAATAATTTTGTTCTTCCTCTCTGCAACCCCATTTTTCTGTGGTTTATGAGGCGCTATGAATTCTCTTCGAATTCCTTCTTTGCTGCAGAAGTATTTGAATTTTTTAGAGATGTATTCTCCACCATTGTCGCTCCTCAAAGCCTTCACTTTCTTCCTCGACTCTTTATCCACCAATTCCTTAAACTCACAAAACTTTGAGAATTATTGTTCCTTCTTCTACATGAAGAAGATCCATCATTTACGAGAAAATTCGTCAACAAAAATAACATAATACTTATGTTTTTTTGTTGAAGAAACCGAGAATGGTCCACACATGTCTATGTGAACACTCTCCAGGATCACTGAAGCATGGTTATCCTTTTCATGAACGGTGGAATTTACATACTTCCCCATGGTGAAACCCTTGCACTGATCTAACTGAGAAAGTATTCCCATTGGAATTCGAGTAGATATTTGTTTCATGACTTTCAAGACTCCATGATGAATATGGCCCAATCGCCTGTGCCATAATTCGCCCTCATCCCGATTCTCAACTTTTTCTGCCATGCCCATCATGGCAGCGCAGCCATCTACCTCTAGCTTGTAGATATTTTTAACTCGAATCCCTATCCTCTTGGCTTGACCCGTTGTTTTATGTCGCAGGAAATATTTTCCATCACTGAAAATAACGTCATAGCCTTTGTCCTCCATCATTGCGACTGAGACCAAGTTTTTCTTCAAACTCGGAACATGCATAAAATATTTCAATTGAAATGGTTTACCTGATTCCCTCTCAAAGGTAATGGTACCAATTCTAGTCACACTGTATCGTCCATCGTCGCCCATCTCTATATGCATTTGGAGATATTTCTCCTCCAAGTCACTGAAAAGTTCCTTATCTCCCGTTATGTGGAAGGAAGTGCCACTATCCAAATACCACACCGATCCCAATGCACTTGACACCATGCATGCGATCAAATATAAATCAAGTTCAAATTGCAAGGCAAGGGCCTCACCAGCTTTCGCTCTATCTACCTTCTTGTTCTTCTTCTTCCGCGGACAATTAGTAGTGAGATGCCCATGTTCGTGACAGTGAAAAAACTTCACATTGGACAAATCCAACTTATTGCCTTTAGACTTGGATTTTAATGGAATTTCTTCCCCTTCCCTTTCCTTGCCATGGCATCCAAAACACAATCCTCTTCATCACCATGCTTTGATGAAGATCCATCTCTGGTGTTCCGCCTGAACTCCCCCTGCACTAGATCCGACCACAATCGTTTCCAATTCGGAAGTTTTTACCGTCCGTTGATAGAGTCTTCATAATTGTGCCAACTCTTAGGAAGTCCCAAGAGAGCCAAGCTCACCAAATCATCATCAGCAATAGTGATTCCCACACTCCCCAGTTCATCCTGACATTGGACAAAATTTGTGAGATACTTTGGAATATTGTCGCCCTTTTCCATCTTGATCTTCCTGAGTTTATCTTTCAGCGCCAATTTCCTATGGTTGCTGCTACTTTGGAAAAGATCCATCAAAGCCTTCCACATACCATATGGTGTGGATTTCCCATGAAGGCTTGAGAAAATGTGGTCTCATACACCTTCCAACAGAATCCTTATCACCTTTGCCACTTTCTTTTTCCATGCATCAAGTAATGCAGCATCTGTCGAAGTGGGCATAGGAACATCACTGTCGATGAATTCCTTCAAGCCATTATCTTCGAGCATCGCTTCCATCCTGTCCTTCCAGGAAATGTAGTTCAAGCTACTTTCAAGTGCATACTCTAGCCGAAAGCCAATGAAATACATTTCAATGTTTACTCAATTGTAGCACCAAGAAAATATTTTTGCAAATTCGAATTGTTTCCACCAACAAACTCAGCTCCTTCTTCAAAACTGCAATCTTCTAAGCTATGATACCATGTATAAATTTTAATACAAATTATATATTTCCTAGATTCTCCTAATCTAACAGTTATATGCCACTGTTAAATACATAATCACTTCTACAAAAATTCTTACGGAATTTAAAACACGATCGCCAATTGCAAACACATGAAGAAATATCAATCACACATAACACAGATGTTTTTACTGGGAAAGAATAAAGAAAAAAACCCCACTATCATATATTATTTATATATCATGGATCATGAAACAATATCATACAAAACTCTAATCCAAGATCTTTCAGTACAATCCACAATCGTCTCACACTATCAGATGAAAATTGGTAAATACATGCGCCAATTTATTGCCTCTAGACAGCCTGCCTCTGCTGCGTAATCCCTGCCGATAGAAATCCCTGAATGAATGGAATACTTATTGCCTTGAATGAAGAATCCTCATGGACACATCCAATGTTTGTGTGGTTGCATGAGTGCTCCCACTAATGTCAATATTCAAACTATCCCTTTCACTTACATCTCAACTGGGTCTCCACTAGATCTGACATGCATGTAGTTAATAGTAGTAAATCTTCAGTTGCAATTGAGACCACTAATTGTGAATTAATTAAATAATTAATTCACTGGTCTCTCACTAGTGTATGGTCAGTTACAACTAGCACAATTGATTTTAACTCACTTAACTGAGTTAATATACTTTACAACTCACATAACTACACATCCAACTCTGTTACAACTTTGAATCACTCAATTACAACTAAGTCCACTTACATGTCTCACCAACCAACCTTTGAACTCAAATTTCCTGTAGCTAATTGATTTGCCACTTCAGTTAACTATTTCCAAGTGCTCATTGAGAATAGATTAATGTTTATTGTCCAACTATTATTAAGTGATAATAATAGTCGACATGCATCTATAAATAGACATGCGATCTATAAATAGAACTCGCAAATACATATAAAAATAGAAAATCATCTATAAATATAATTTTATCCCCATCTATAAATATATATCATCTATAAATAGAATTTTCTCATGCATTCTAAAAATAGACTTCCGCCTAAAAATATGCTAAGGCTCCATCCTAGTGTAGGTGTTTAATTTTCACTAGGATCTTCTTGTTGAATCTCAACATATTTCTCATTTTTCGTAAAGCAGATTCCATCAAAAGTATGAAATAGGGGTGCTCCTTAGATGAGAAATTAAATTTTGCACTCAATGAGTACTCCTGCTCGAAATTTAAACCATAGGAAGTTAAGTTGAAAATACGAGTTGAAAAGATAGTTTTATTATTTTATTATTTTTTAATATTTTTACCTTTTTATTCTAAAAATGGTGAATCATCCCCCATGGTTGACATCATCATCTTGAATCCTATTGGTTCTTATAAAGTTTATTTTGGTTGTACATTTTTCTTAGGAGGCCCATTTTAGACCTCAAAATTCCCCTAATGTTGAAATCAATCTCGAGGTTCTTGTACTCATTTACTTCTTCAAGAATGTTGTTGGCTCTACTTCCTTTTATTAGAGAAAATCATTATTTTGGTCTTGCTAGTATGGACTTACATCCCCACTACTCTACAAAAATACTCAAGGGCATATAGGTGCATCTGTAATCCATCGACTGATTTAGAAATAATTACAAGATCATCAACATACAAAAGAATCTCTATCAAAAACTCCCCCAATAGAACACCATCTCCACCTTTCAGATTTAGCCACTCTTCCAAATTATCAATATATAAACCAAAAATGGTAGGGGATAGAGGGAAACCTTGCTTGAATCCAATATCACTTCTAAAGATTTCTTAAATACCCACTGAGGTTCTAATTTTGACTTTTACCTCTTCATAAAGTATATGGACAACGACACCATAATGTAGAGGAATTTCAAGTTCTTCCATTCTAAGCCACAACTTATCTCTAAGGACTATGTCAAATTCCTTTTTAAAGTCAACAAAGCAGCAAAATAATTCTTCTTTGTCCCCCAAACCTTTTCAATAATGTGTCTCAATGTGATACCATGATCCACTGTAGAATGCTTGGGCCTAAAACCTTATTGTCCTTTTTCCCTCTTTTCTTTTACTTCTACCCACTTACTGATTCTATTTTCTACCATCGTGCTGAAAAGAATTGAGATAAATCCATTAGAAATTGTGACTCCATCCGAGCTTTAAAAAATGATAAATAAATAAAAGAAATTATTAAATTATTATAATGAAATTCGAAATAATAAATAATAATAAAGGAAGTTTTGTGTAAATTATTATACTTAATTAAATTCTAATTAAATTTCAATGTTATATATTAGTATAGATTAATTTATTTCTTAGTTTAGGATGTATCAAGTGTTGAAAGAAATTTCTCAAGATGTAAATTTCTTTTTGAGTGCAAACCTTAAGGAAATATTTACACATTGAGATATTTGATTTCTCAAGCTCTTTGTAAATCTAGAATTACGATCCATGTTAAGGCTCTTTTTTACGATGAAGGGTAACATGGATATAACTCCATAAGGAATTGCACCTGTCTTAAGCAAGAGATGAATAAAATGTTTTAACTATAAAAAATAATAAATAAATAAAATAAAATAAAATAAAACAAATAATAGCTAAAATGGCTCTTGAACAACACATTAATAAATTGTTCTTAATTACAAGAAATTTTTAATTTTCACTTGTTTTTAATTATAAGGAATTTGTAACTTTTAAATGTAGGGATTTCTCCGAGCTCTTCACAGATCTAGGGTTGGGATCCGTGTTAATCTCCTTTTTATATTGGAGGTTAACATGGATATAACTCCATAAGAAATTACACACATCTTAAGCAACAAATGAATAAAATGTTTTACGCATAAAATAAATAAATAAATAAATAAAATTAAAATAAAACAAAACAAATAATAGTTAAGATGGCTATTAAACAACACATTAATGAAATGTTTTTAATTATAAAGAATTTTTATTTTTCACACACACACACACACACACACACATATATATATATATTAACTCCATATTAAGAATGGAATAAATTATACATCTCACTCACAATAAAAAGTGAAAATATAAGAATTTATTTTATTTAAATAATGTAATTTCACTCTCTATAAAGTTAATATAAAATTATCTTATTTATAAGGGATAGTAAAATATTTTTTGTTATTAATATATTTTTGTTTTAAATGTTACATATCAATTGAAAATAAAATGATGAAATGAAGTGCACATCATGTAGTATGAACAATATTATTTTTACATGTTATTTGTCAAATTCCATATTAAGTGATGAAGGAATTACATATCTCTCTCATAATAATAAAAATTATTATTTTTACTTTCAATTACTTTATCTCTTGATATAACTTGAGTTGGCCTAATGGTTAAGAGTATGTTTTTCCTCCTTAGAATTATAGGTTCAAAACTTGAGAAGGTTATAAATATTTTATAATTTGTTAAGATAAGGGTTATTTTATTATTTTTAAATGTAATATTACGTGAGAACATATCCCCCATATCCCCTTATACTAAGTTGTAAAGGTCTGCCACGTGTGCCTAGGGATTTGAGATTATTAAGTTCCTCATTATTATTTATAACATTCATTTATATATAAGAATATTTTATTTGGAAAAATAGTCCATTTAAAAAATCATATTTGTGCCAAGTGGCTCCCCACCCACCAATTTCCTAGGGATTTGAGATTATTCCAATTCTAATAAGTTCCTCCATGATAAGTTCCTCATTTTTATTTAGAAAAATGGTCCATTTTACAATAAGATGTGTAATTCCTTTCTTTTTGGAGTAAAATTTTGTGATCCATATCTAATTTAATGAGAAATATTCGAGAAAATCACATAATCAATTGAGAAACGACTACTTAGTGTAATTCATCATAGGATGTAATTCTCACACAATCAATTGATTAGTGTAATGGTGATTGTGCTTATCTAGATCCATCAATTTATATAATTCACATATGCAAAGTCAAAGCTTCAACTAGAAATTAATGAAACTGAACATTAATAAATTAAAATATTATAAGATATAGTCAATATAGTTAGAAATAATAAATGGAAAAAATAAAAATAAGAATAAAATAGATAAATAATATATATATATATATATATATATATATATATATATATATATATATATATATATATATATATATATATATAATCTAAAAAACTAGAAAAATCCAAATTAATAAACCTATTATAAAAAAGAATAAAAGCTAACAAAAAAAACACAGTAAAAAAATATAATAATATATAAATAAGAAATTAATGTAAAAGAATATTAAGAAATTAAATTATTATAAGATATAGTCAATCTGGTTGGAAATAATAATTAAAATGATTTTTTTTTAAACTAAAATTAATAAAAACATAGAGAAAAATCATAACTACTTAACCACTTATAAAAAAGAATAAAAGTAAACCATAAACCTAGTCAAAAAGTAATACCTAAAATTAATCAATGTTGGAAAGAAATTTTTTTATTAGAACAATAATACCAAGAAATAATTTTAAGTTGACGCATAACCATTTTATACATGGTTAGTAAGGCATTCTTCCATTGCAATATTTTTTTTTGTTATATTTATGAAGTCTTACCATCATTGATATTTTTTTATTAGTATTTTATAATTTGGTAAGATAAGTATTATTTTATTATTTTTAAATGTAAATTTAAGTAAGAATATATCTAGTATGTTGAGTTGTAAAGCTCCTCTTGCACAAACATATTTAAATTTTTTGGTATATTGACGATAATAAATAGGGGGAAAGTAGATGATCTTTGTAAAGGAAGTTCACATTAATTATGGCATAGCTCGATGGTTAACATGAATTCAATGTTGACCATCGAAGTACGCCATAATTAATTTGAAATTTTATTTCAAATATCATCCACTTCCCCCTATTTGTTCCACTCAATAGTCCAAACATTTAAAACCTCTTTTCCCAAGAGGCACTTTACTGCACCAATATCAGGGATACATTATTTTATGGAATATTTTTTATTTTTCAAGGTAAATGTTCGAACTAAATCAAAATTAATTAGGGTTCCATTATGTTGATAGATCGGGACCCGTAAAAATTCATTGGATATCCCCGATATGAAGTCCAAATTATACCTCCCATTGTTTGGTGTAGGAGTCCCATTCGTTATAAAAGCTTGTTTGCCAAATTCTTAAAGATTTTCCTTAGCTTTGACTGACAACAAGAGAGAGGGATGCAACGGTGCCTTGAAAAGGAAGGAAGGTGTGCCTAGTGATTGTTCAATTGTAAGTGTGTCAAAGTTCTTCTACTATGAAGAGAAGGGAAAAGTGAGCTCTAAGAGAGAGGTAATAGTACCACCCAAGAAGAGACACACATGAACCAAAAGGATCCATCTGACATCTAGCCAAATAGTCGACAAGGGATTCAATGGTCATTACAACCAACAAATAAGAAAGGTCTGTCTAATATCCTGCAGAGTAGTCCACAAGGATGGGACATAAATAACAACCATTACCGCACATTCTCAATAAGATAAATAATAAAATAACCAAAATAGTTAAACTATATTAGCACATCTGAAAACAAACATGAACTACAAACATTCGAAAAATAGTCTTACAAACATTCATAATCCATGCATGAATAACTGGATGAACTTGAAGGATTTTGTTATTAAGTAAAAGTTCCAAGACACAGGTATACAATGAACATCACTAGCTCTATTAGTGGAGCGTTTTTTGGCTTGAGGGGTCCTGACCCAGGTTCGGAGTTGAGGTTAACCAACAAAACCATTTTACTACTATCCCTTTCGATAATGACTTTTTTGCACAAGTCAAAGTCTTAGCTGAAGTAGTATGGGGGGGTGCTAGAACCAAGTTTCCACACCCTAAGAGAGGTTTGAATGATGTGGGTACCTTAAGATCCAAAATAACCATAAACAAATCTTCACAACAGAAGCCCTAACCAGGAAACCCTTCCAGACAGATTTAGGTCAATACCTTGTTCAAGTTAACACAACATCTATAATCAAAGTAATAACCCTTAACGCATAATATCAGAACCTTATACCATCAGATCTATCCAATAAACATTCATATAAACCCAAACACAGTTTTGCAAGAGATCCAATTGTAGACAATATATGAATCGGAAATAAGATGCAGCAACATCCATAACCTAGACAGTAGATGCATTTCAGACTCAGATATACGCAACAACATTCCTTTATTGATATCAATTCATATTCTTCATACAAAACCCTTCAAAAACCCGCGCACACAGCCAATGAGGTCCGCACATAGCCATCAAGATCCTTCTCCCCAGGCAAATCCACAAAAAATATCGCAAAGTTACCAGATCTAACATCAACATTCATATTTATCCAAAAGATGACTTCTTAGACTCGATCTAGGCATCTATTTATACTATTAGCCTACGCTACTCTAGGGTCTACAAACCATGGTTTACGGCCCCTTGTTCTACCCTTTTGACTCATTAAAATTCATGAGAGGCTTTAGCCCGCCCCAAAGCCCCTACACATGAATAAACTTGAAAAATCTATTACAAAAATGTAGAAAAAATGGTCGAACCTAGGGGACCCCACTCTAACAGGGCCCCAACACAACCTTGTGACTTGTCTTGAGTCACACAGGCACTATATTCTTCATTTTGTCCTGGAGCTCCTCGATAGTAGCTGTAAATGGTGCCAAGACAACCACACTTTGGTCCATTGTGCTCTGTAGGGTCTCCACCAGATTTTCTGAAGTCGACCCTTCAGTGGCCAAAGTGATGCTCTGCAACGTCTGGTTCAGGATCTGGAATGCAAGATCAAGGTCCTGAGATAGTTTCATGGCCTCATCCACCCATGGCTTCATATGATATGTGACGATTTGTTTCTTGCGGTGGAGCTCCTCAACCCCATCCCACAATGCCTGGCTAGTCTGAAGGCATGCCATTCACTGAGCAGGGATGAATGTAGGCAAAGCCTCCTGCAAATATTTGAACTCCTGCTCTTTCACGCGCAGATCCTCGGTTAATTTTCTTGACTAATTGATCTATTTGTACAGAGATCCATAGTCCCATGGCTTTCTCTAGAAGCTCCAAACCCTTCTCAACATTTGCAGAGATGCTGGTGAATGTTGTCTTTACTAGCATAACCCGTTATGCGTGCACTTCTGGAGGGGTATCAGGCTGCAACTTCGCCTGCAATGCAGCAATTGGCTGCTCAAAATTAGCCTTGACATTGTGTATCTCATACCTATAAGCTTTGAGTGTTGTGACCAGGCTCTCAATTTTTGGCTTGTGGCACTATAGAGGCTGGGATGACTATGTTGATAATCTCGCCACATAATCTGTCAATGAAGCTCTCTAGCTCCACGCACTGAGCTACGGTTACCTGCTGCAATGTTTGAGCCTAGATAGAATCTTTCGTATTCATTTCTGCCACCTGCTCTACCTCACTATTGTTACACCATTTTTTGGTCATCTAACCTACTATCATTAGATGGACCCAAGTACACCATGTAAGACCAATTTTAACCTAAGTAAAATTTCTTTCACTATGTAAAATAACTTAATAAAACACATTTATTAGGTTGTTTATGGTCTAAACAGAAAACCCCAAAAGGAAATATTAAACAAACCTATATTTGTTTGATTTTCCTCATGGAATAATTAATTAAACCATAATTTAATTATTATTCCTAGTCATGTTTAACCCAAAACAAAAGAAATTAATTAGATAAACCTTTATTTATCTTATTATTTTCTAGGAATACTTATTTAAATCTTATTTAGATATTATTCCTTGTTAAATATGACCAAATCATCCACAAATAATTAAATAAATCATTATTTATTTGATTATCCTTCAACCACTTCCTTAAAAAGATAAATAAATCATTTATTTATTTATTATTGACAAATAAAGGGATTTGACCCAAGTCAAATACTTTTTTCCTCCAACAAATATAATAAAATATTCCATAAAAGGTGGATCTAGATTTGGTTAACATTATTTTAATCATGCACCAAGATCTAGAATGACCCAATATTTTGCTATAAATAGGAGGGTTTTTCCTACCATTCTTCACCTTTTGTTGCCTATTAGATCACTCTGGATCTAAACTCTTGGTTTGACTTTGAGCCATTATCATTGTCATATTTTCCATTATTTGCTGTGTGAGCTCCCTTTGAGTTCTATCTTTGTCCGGGTTTTCTACACCAACAGGAGAGAGAAATGCTAGATCTGAAGTGCTGAGGACTTCCAAGAACCCATCCCATTGAGGAGAATTGGAAACACCTTCTTGTTTTCCTTCCAGGTGCCCTTAATACAAAAAATTCTTTCAAAAATTGTTCTTGTCTTGTCTATTGGATGTATGGAGCAAAACCTTATTTTTACCGCTTAATGTCTCTATATGCATAGATCTGGTTTTTTGCAGCACTTGTCTTGATCAACTAACTGTAGATCTGAAGATATTGGCAGCCATATTTGATGTTAGGGCTATAAGTTATGCATAGCTAAAGTGGTCTTTTTTCGTACACTTCGACAAAAGATTCATACTAACAACTGGTGACTCCACACGGGTTTTCAATTACGACCACTGTCGTTTTTCATATTCCTGCATATCCAGCTACTTCAGACCCTAGGGTTTCTTTTCAAATTTTTGTTTTTCCTATTTTTATGTTGTTTTTCACCTATAAAACCCTAAAACATTAAAATTTCTAACTTCCGCGTGTTTCTGGACCTATTGCGCAGGTGACAGACATCAGCCGCAACTGAGACGACAACTTTTTCGGAAATCTGCCGCCGGGACACCCGGAGCTTCAGGTCGCACTTTTCAGCCCAGAAACTTCGACCTGGCCTCCAGGTCGCACTTTTCAGCCCATTATCTGCGACCTGCATAGAAAACAGGTCAGAACCTGTGACCTGCCAGTTTTTCTGCTATTTTTCTGCAATTTTTCTGGGTTTTTCTGAAGCTTCTGTCAGGGTTTTCCAGCCTCTGTCTCAGCCCGTTTTAGACCTATTTCTGATCTGTTTTTCTCCTCTAAGTGGGAACATAGCCCCCTAGGGCTTCAGTACCCTCCACTTTTGGTGGAAGAGTTTTAACTGTTTCAGGTGTCTGTTTTTTCAGAGTTTCAGCCGCCCCTTTTTCATATCTGATACCTCCTTTTCAGATCCCTTTTAATCAGCTCTTCTCCCTTTCAAATCACCTCCTGAATTTTTTTTTGGATCTACCTTTAGGGCCTCCTCCTTGTTCCTTCTTCTTTTTGTTGATTTCCTCCTTTTTTGCAGCCACCTTGCCTCTGCCTCTTGGCTGTGTTCTGCACCTCTTTTCAACAGATTTCTCCTTTAGATCCCTGTCCCTCCTGACCTTAGATCTATTGGCCTCTTTTTAGTGTGTTTTGACTAGATTTTTTCCCTCTTTTCGACTAGTTTTGAGAGACCTGCCTTTTTTGGTTAGATCGATACATTGTTAGCTGTTAATTTTCTGTTATTTCAGCATTATATACTGTTCTCTGCAGATTTCTTTTCAGTTACACAACACACTTTTTCTTTTTCTCTCACAACGTCAGGGTTTAAAAATTAAAATTAACGCACGCCACACACTCACCCTAAGCGAAGAAGAGCCTAGTTCACACCACCAGGCAAATACTTTAAAACATTGTAAAATCAATTGACACTGCACCTTTCTGCCCTTGTTTCGACATTGTAATCACTTGATTCTGCACCTCCCTGCCTTTTTTGGTCGTTCTTCTTCCCCTTGTGTCGTGTTTGTGTTGTCACCATTGCACCCCCAAGGCGCACATCCCGGAGACTTCTTGGCCTTCACCCTCAGTTTCCGGTCGGTCGACCTACTCCTTCCTGCCGTCGTCGAGTTAGTCCTCCTCCGAGTCTGCACTCTGACTCCTCTTCTGATTCATTGGGTTCTCCTTTTACTTCTGGTTCTCCCCCTGTCACCTTCACTATGTCTGGTCCAGTGCCTAACGCTAGCGGTAATCCTGGCCCTAATGTCAAGACTACTACTAGCGGAACCGTCACAGGAACTACCTCGGCTGCACCTTTTCTCCCTTACATGGCAGGCCTCAGCCTCCCCGATCTCAATCAGTTGACCAATGACCCTATCCGCCATGATGTTGGTTGGCCTGCTATGCCAACCAAGCTCCCCTCCGACATCCCTAAGTTCGAAGGCCTTGCTGGAGAAGATCCAACCAATCATGTCCGATCTTTCCACATGTGGTGTTCCTCCAATTCCATTACCGATGACTCCATCTGTCTTCGATTGTTCCAATGCATGCTTACCGGCGAAGCTTCTAAATGGTATGTTGACCAAGCCACCTCTTCCTATACCACCTTTGCGACCCTTGCCCAAGCCTTTTTCTCTTATTTCCAGCTCCCTCTTCGATACGATACAGGCACGGAGCTCTTGACTTCCTTCAAGCAAACCTCTTCGACCCGCCTTTCCACCCATGTCCAGGAATGGCGATGAAGACGGAGCTTATGTCGATCCCCCCCCCCCCCTTTGAAGATCAGGTTTACATGGAATGGTTCCTTCGCACCCTCTTAGCTCCTATCGGCAAATATGTCACCTCTCATTTTCCTCAAACCGAAGAAACCGCCCTCCAAATAGCCTTGAAATATGACCTGATCTACGCTCAATCCGGTTATGTTTATACCATCCTTCCTGACCTCCCTGCCCTCGAACCCTGAATGCTCCTGGGCACCTCATACCGCCGGTCACCATCGTTGGAGCCCTTTCATCCATATGCTCAACCTCCTATGGGCTATGGTCTCCCTCCGGGAGGGGCCAGCACCTCTAGCACTTTTCCCCCTCCAGGTAGCATGTATCCAGGATACGGCATGCCTCATCCTTTTGCCCAACCTCCTGCTTACCTCAATTTCGCCCAACCTAACCATTATCCTTATCCATAGCCTGGTGCTCTAGCTCCTCCAGCATATGCACTTCCACCTCCCTTGCCTTCTCAACCCCAGCAACAGCACCTACAGC
Organism: Pinus albicaulis; assembly: GCA_034641835.2. Taxonomy (NCBI): domain Eukaryota; kingdom Viridiplantae; phylum Streptophyta; class Pinopsida; order Pinales; family Pinaceae; genus Pinus; species Pinus albicaulis. Next base: position 205,116,316 of record CM076577.1, read on the forward strand.
CCCTCCAGGGCAAGTATTTGCATAGTAGGGCGCGACTAATCCCCCTTCCTCTCAAAGAAGGCGGAGAGGCAATCAAAATCAATCTACCCCTGGTACTCATGGACCCAATCCTCAAGGTACTGACCCTAACACTGCTAACCAGCAACAGGGCACTCAGCCCAAGTCGGACAGGCCTATTCGCACAAATAAGCCTTGTTCGTGTTGTGGTGTTTACGGTCATTACACTCACGATTGTCCCCTTCTACCACATATACGACAGATGTGGGAGTCTCAAGCCACATTGCGAGGACAACATGCCTCCCCTCATGCTCCCCCTAATGTGGCCACTACTCAACCGGCTGTGTTTACCGATCCTTTCCCCCAGCAAGGATTCGTGGCTACCCAACCACCTGACGGACAGGTCACCACTCAACCTTCCCCTTCTATTTCCTCCGATTACCAGATCCTCATGATGAACTCTGATCCATCCCCAACCGTCGACCTTAACCTTCAAACTCGGTCTCGCCAGTACGCCAAGCCTCCCGCTCAGTCCACCTTCGAGTCCCCTTCTTCAGGTTCTACCAAGCCTCTTTTGACATCCAATGGTCCCTTACATATCCCTCAACCCAAAGTTGAGGTTCATACCAAGATTCCTAAAGGAACATTATGCCGAAATGCTGCTCCTGGTCGAGCTGCTCATTCGTATAGCATAGTAGATGATTTGGCACAGTCTCCTGCTGCCATTTCCACATTGGAACTCCTCCAATCGTGCCCTTCCCAAAAGAAGGCCCTACTATCTGCCATGGGCGCTGTGGATCCTGCTGATGACCAAATGATTGTTTTTGACGCCCATCAATCAGAACATGCTCCCCTTCCTGCTTCCGTAGCCTTCCAAATCCCAGTCAAAATTTGGAACGCTAACGTTTCTCAGTGTATAATTGATGAGGGGCCATCCACCTATGTGATGTTCGCTTCGGTTTGGAAGCAACTCGGATCTCCTGAGTTGGCCCCTTCCACGATCACCCTTCGAGCGTGGGATGGTGACGCCTCCCAACCCATTGGCCTCTTCCGTAATTGTCCTATCACTCTTGCAGGCAAGACTGTTTGCGTTGATGTCGAAGTCATCAATTACAACATTATCTTGGGGCGAAGCTACACCTATGCCATGTCTGCTGTCCCATCCGCGGTTTTTCGCAAGATGTCTTTTCCTCACAATGGCAAGATAGTCACCATCGACCAGTTGACTTATCATGAGCCAAAGTCTCAGACCTCCCCTGAGACGACCATCTCTTCTGTAGCCAATAAGCAAACCGTCGATTCCTTGACTAGTGTCTCTCTCGGCGTCTACAAAGACTCCTCTTTGCTTGGAACTTTCCCTGGTCTTCCTCCTCCTCCTATCTCTGATCCCAGCTTATCAAATGTTTGCATGATGCAATCATCTCGGGCTGCCCTTAAGTGACCCACTTCGGCTAGTCAGCAACCTCAGCCTCAACCTCGCCCACCGCAACCCGTGCCTAGCCATTCATCTCAGCCAGCTGGACCTCCTCCTTCTGGCCCTTCTCCTACAATTGGTATCCCTAAACCCCTCTATCCTCCTGGGTCGGTTCCCCTAGGCCTCAAGCATCTCGGAGCCGTCCCCCCTGGTCATTATCTCGCTGGTCAGATACCTTTCTTGGCTCCCCCTCCTGGATTCTATACGGTCCCCCTCATGGCCACCCTCTCTCTCCCCAACCTGACCCTGGGCATCCCCGTCTGGTACCTTGACCCTCCAGCCGCTACCCCACCTGGTCACCCCAAACCTTATCTTGCTTTGACACCGGTTCAACCAGTCCCCCTCGCTTCCTCCGTTGCCACCATGCCCCCCGCACCCCCCCAGGACCCTGCCCCTGTGGTGACAGCTCCAGGGAAGAAAGGCAAAGCTCGCAAGGGGGCAGCCAAAGACAAGGCCACCCCGAATGACCCGGCTCCTCCTCCACCCGCAAAGCCTTGCGCCTTGTGTGATGTCGTCGGTCATGCCACCCATACTTGTCCTGAATTGCCCCGTATTCAACCCATGGTTAAAGTCGCGTTCCCTGAGTCTACGGTCCCTGACCCCTCTATTCCGTCCTCGTCCGTAACCAAGAACCCAAAGATTATTCGCACCAACAAACCCTGTGCTTTATGTGGTGTCCATGGCCATTACTCCCACCATTGTCCTCACCTGATGCATTACCGCACCTCTTTAGAGGTAGTTCAAGAGTATGAGGTTGAACAAAATCAGTCTGCCTCTCCCATACTTGTGCAGTATGCTTCAGGTCAGCTTGAGGATCCCCCCACTCCCATTGCCATCTCCCCCCCTGATGTCTAGATGATGGAGTCTACTACCACCATTCTCTACCTATCATCCTCTGTGAGACCTTTGGAGAACATTCCCTTTGAATCCTCCCCTGTTGTTTCGCTCGATCCCCCTTCAGCGACCACCCTGGGCTTAACATCATTTGACCATCTCTTTATCTGTTCCTCTGTCATCCCCCGTGATGATCCGTATGTTAGCCTTTCTTCCTATACAGATGATCTAGGTAGCTCTGCCGTGTCATGTGGTTTCTCGTCCTCTCATCATCCCCTCTTTTCCCGTCAGGATGCCCTCTTGGAAGCCTTCTCCACCCATAACCTCCTCCTTCACGCCCATAAACGGGATAACACCACCCCTATTTGTGTTGACCTCCGCAGCCTGAGTCCCAGCCATACCTCCTATAGCCCTCATATACCACCATCTAGTTCGTATATGAGTCATAGCCATCCTGCCCATTGCACTCCCTCCCGCAGTTGCCGCTCGATGTCTACTATACACTCACGCTGCCGTCATTGTCCCTCCTCCTCCCATTTTTTGTCTTGTAACACCATTCCGCAGGACCTCCCGTCCACACCCTATATCGGTTACGCCGATGGTGCAAGTCGTTACTCCCAAAATCTAGCCTCGGCAGGTTGGGCCATTTTCACCCCCTTGCATGCCCTTGTTCTCTCGAACAGGGTCTGCATTGGTCCTGCCACCAATAATCAGGCCGAATATGATGTAGTGTGTGGTCTTTTAGTCGATGCCCTCTCTCATTGCATCCTCCATCTGCATGTTCGTTTAGATTCACTACTTCTTGTCATGCAACTAAATGGTGTCTATCGTGTGCATAATCCTGTGCTTTTTAGACGATATTTACAAGTGAAACTCTTGATACGTGAATTTGAAACCATAACTTTCAACCATGTACCTCGAGAAAAAAATCACTATGTAGATAGAATTGCAAACCATGTTCTAGATTGGCATTTATCACATGCATTTTATACAAGACAATAACATTCATAGTCATTAAAAAAGATGCATATCCATAATATGTGTCGCAAAACATGTGTTTAGAGTCCATATACTCTAATAAATATGACATGCCCATAGCATGTTACAAAAAACTCAAAACTGGGGGCACCACCTGTCCCTACATACACACTAGGGGGCACCACCTGTCCCACACCTAATCACTATCTAGCGGATCCCGAGCCAATGGCTCTGCTCCCCGCGCCCAGATCACGCATCTCCTGCTCCCACCGTCGCCATGCGCCCCCGTATGTTTTCCGCCATTCTCGAGACCATCCAACGGTCGGCGCATGGTCGTTCAAAGCCTTCGTCACCTCGCCGCGCTCTCGAAACACCTGGCCGCCAACCTCCTCGCATCTACCACGGGATGTCCTCCTCTGTGAGGGCGCCGCATCCCCCATTATGCGTCGCTCTCGATTCACTTCTCCTGCTCGCCCAGCCCCGACGCCGCCATCGTCCCACATATCCCGCCGCTTACTCGAACAGACCGCATACCAAAATTACATGAATCAATACCCTATCTACCGTTCAACAATGGAACATGCCTCCAAAATAGCATTACCACACGCAATACTGTGTCCCCATACTCGACCGTTATGGTAGGTCCGGATCCCCACAATAACTCATCCCACTATAGGGATAGTCATCTATGTATAACGGCTTATGATCCCAATGGGCAAAGAACTTAGGTCGAAACACCCATCCGATCGCCCCTCCTCCTCCTCTGCACAGTAGTTTCCCCCACTGGCGCATCCTGGGCTCTCTCGGGCCCTCATTTGGGAGCTGTATACGAGGTCGTAAGGTCGGGATCTTCTCAAAAAAGAAGGAGCACAATAAAGTCCCATACGATCAATCGTGGTTCACTTGTCGTTTGCAAAGCGACAGCTGTCGTTTTAATGACACCAACATCATTTGGGCCCACCCATAGTAGGTTCCACTCAACACACTCTCCACAATCATCATCTGCCCCCCAGTGATGTGATGGAGCGCCTGGTTGCCCAGGATCTGCAGCACCGCTGCGGCCACTACATGGGTCTGTAATCTCTCTAGGTCCCCGATCGGTATCCGAGTCCCTTTGACTTGGAGACCCGGTCGACAATGTCGCTCCACAAAATCCATGATGTTCCGCCCCCGCGGTAACACTGGCTGTGTATTTCCCACCATCCCAAGTGGTGGGAGACCAGTCAGGAAATACAGATCCTGGACTGTCAATTCGATCGTGTGTCCCTGCACTACAAAGACCTCATGATCTGGATCCCAATAACTGACAATCCGGGCCAACAAGGGCTCCCCTGCTCTCATCAAAGGGTTCTCCAAAAACTTCAGAACCCCAAATCTGGCCAATACACGACGGACACCCTGATCTGCCTGGATCTCTGACCGTAATATACCCAGGTCTCTCTCTCTCCATTTGACCCGTATATCTGCCATATCTACACAAACACATCATCTTTGTCAGTATACAGATAGGAAACACTGTAACCAATAAAAAAACCCAAATCTCAGCCCTAAAACAGCACTGAAATCTCATTCATCCTCCAGGTCGCACTTTTTTGCCCAATCCTGGGACAGGTCGCAGTTTTTGGCTCAAAACCTACTTCTTAGGTCACAGTTTTTGGCCCAAAAAGTGCGACCCAGCCATAGAGGTGATAGAGGGTCTGTTCCTCAGATTCTGGGCCCTAATCTGAACTTTCAATCCATCAAAATGAAAGAGTAAGGTTAGGCCTCTTACCTGCAACTGACGGATCTCGATTCCAACGGTCGATTTTTCCGCTACGCTCGCCGCAAGATTTAGGGCCTTCTCTCCTCTCTACATTCACCACAGCAACACTAGCAAATGAGTGAATTTGGAGGGAAAACTGCCTTATTAAAAGAGAACCCTTGTTTTTTCTTTCGCCTGCTGCGACCACACCGTAGCTCCATTTTACAAACCGTCTGCACCGTTGGAAAGCTCTCACCAAGCCCTCAAATGGGTGTCTGTTAGTTTTTTGTGATTTGATACTTCACCAGGACACATTTTGTCCAAGATGGGTCACTTCACCTCCCCCCAAAATTGAATTTCCTCACTTACAACACTTGTACTTGGGGCACCACTTTGCCTCCATACTTGTCTTTGTTCATGTCGATTTTCGTCATGAGATACCATCTTGTACTCGTGTTTTATGGTCCCCCATGGGACCTTTTCTGTGTGGCAGCACCATCGAGTCGCCCTTGTTTATAGCATCCAAGTTGAGTCATCATCGCATTCATGGAGTCTATCCCGAGTCCCTTTGTACCCCGCTATAGTCCTCCATCCTTCATTGCTTGGTCACCATGTCGCACATTGCCAGCATCGGTCCACACCTTCCCCTATCCCCTTGTGTCCGTGTCAGTCGTTGCCATGTCATTCATGCCCTTTATGCTCTAGCAAGGGAAGTCGTCCATTAGCTACTCAGTCCTTTCCACTTCACTATCATCATTAGTGTCAGTCTGTCAGTCGCTCTACTCTTTTCTCTCGTGCCTTAGTTGAGGGTCTCTGTTGCCCTACCTGTAGTGGACCTCTCTGTCCAACATCAATATTCATTCAGAAAGTCTAAGTGGAGTAACCATATGGTTGAAGAGCTTCCTCTTCTTCAGTGCCTGGATCAGTAGAGATCTCTCATTTATTTTGACTGATTGTTTCTCCTTTCGACTCCTTTTGACTGATCGAATCATGTGCTTGATGGTTCGATGCGATGGTGCTTTTGGTGATTCCCAGGTATGTGTGAGATGTCTCAGCCCTCATGAGGGGGTGGCCCTGCAGGTAGCCCCCCACATGCCCGGATGACCTCTTCATTGCAGCCTTCGATGCAGCTCCATATATTTGATGATGTCAGCCTTAGCCGCTTGCAGCGGTTCTTTGATTTACATATATCAGTCAGATTTTGTGAGCCCTTCCCCGCTTATAGGGGGAATTTGGGTTGTATTTGTATCTCATGTACTCATATATTATTGTACAAGTCCTGTTTGTTATCCCAGGCACAACATGTATATGGGATCCCTCATTGTATTGTTATTTGGCTCATGTTTATGCTGACTATACTTTATAGTTCGGTCCCTTGTTTACTGGACACACTATTCTTTTGTACCCAATATCAACAATAGGTATAAGTATATCATTACCTTTAACCAGTACCCTCATAAAAGACTTATGTAAGTCTCGTCTCCTCAGGGTCTAGTTCTTCAGCACATTAGTCTACCTCACATTTCTCTCTCTGACTTCCCTTTTGATGTCTGGTGATTGAGTTCTTACAACGTACTTCGGTCATACGATGTTCTCCTAACACTCGCACGCTGGGGGGCAATCTGTTACACCATTTTTTGGTCATCTAAACTACTATCATTAGATGGACCCAAGTACACCACGTAAGACCAATTTTACCCTAAGTAAAATTTCTTTCACTATGTAAAATGACTTAATAAAACACATTTATTAGGTTGTTTATGGTCTAAACAGGAAACCCCAAAAGGAAATATTAAACAAACCTATATTTGTTTAATTTTACTCAAGGAATAATTAATTAAAGAATAATTTAATTATTATTCCTGGTCATGTTTAACCCAAAACAAAGAAATTAATTAGATAAATATTTATTTATCTTATTATTTTCTAGGAATAATTATTTAAATCTTATTTAAATAATATTCCTTGTTAAATATGACTAAATCACCCATAATAATTAAATAAATCATTATTTATTTGATTATCTTTCAACCACTTCCTTAAAATGATAAATAAATCATTTATTTATTTATTATTTACAAATAAAGGGATTTAACCCAAGTCAAATACTTTTTCCCTCCAACAAATATAATAAAATATTCCATAAAAGGTGGATCTAGATTTGGTTAACATTATTTTAATCATGCACCAAGATCTAGAATGACCCAATATTTTGTTATAAATAGGAGGGTTTTCTCTACCATTCTTCACCTTTTGTTGCCTATTAGATCACTCTGGATCTGACTTTGAGCCATTATCATTGTCATATTTTCCATTATTTGTTGTGTGAGCTCCCTTTGAGTTCTATCTTTGTCTGGGTTTTCTACACCAACAGGAGAGAGAAATGCTAGATCTGAAGTGCTGAGGACTTCCAAGAACCCATCCCATTGAGGAGAATTGGAAAAACCTTCTTGTTTTCCTCCCAGGTGCCCTTAATACAAAAATTCTTTCAAAAAATATTGTTCTTGTCTTGTCTATTGGATGTATGGAGCAAAACCTTATTTTTACTGCTTAATGTCTCTCTATGCATAGATCTGGTTTTTTGCAGCACTTGTCTTGATCAAATAACTGCAGATCTGAAGATATTAGCAGCCATATTTGATGTTAGGGCTATAATTTATGCGTAGCTAAAGTGGTATTTTTTCGTACACTTCGACAAAAGATTCATACTAACAACTATGTTGTTGTTGTTCGTGTGCCTCTCTGCTCTGCAGTTCTACTGATATGAATATGTGGAGAGCGTGTAGCTTCCCACTTGGTAGCTTCGCAAGGTCGATGTCCACATTAGGGAAAGTTTTTACCTGCATGCAAAACTATGCTTGTTCCCTCGACACTGTTGTGCCTGGGAATGGGAAGATTCTTCTCTCTTCTGTTGCAACGATCGAAGTAGATGACAGGCTCTCTTGCACCGACCTCGCTTGATCTATGCTCACTTGCAATGTATCTGTCTTCAACTATAGAACCTATATTTTTTACTACAAGGCTTCTATTGTGGACTTTTATTATGTCTCCATTGTGTTTTAGTGGCCCTCCAATGCTGAAACAATTACATCTCCAATTTTGTCGAGGTCCTCCTCTATCAGAGTAACCTCTTCCTATCCTTCCACCTTGGACCCTTTCCGCTTCTTGCATGGCCCTTTAGATGTTTCTTTGCCTCGCTTGGTGCCACATAGAGATTCAAAACTATCCCCATTAAGCCCATCCAAACCTCTAAGGTCCACCTCCTCCTGTTCGCCTCTCAACTCGTGGTCCTTGTCCTTTTCTCTGTCCAGCTCCTTCTCTGCGTTATCCCCTGTATATTTTCTGCCAGTTTTCTCAGCTCATGTCTCTATGCACAGCTCTGTTGTATCTTTGGGAACCATATCTTTTCCTAACGTGGATGGCATAATGGTATGGGTGGAGCAAAGCCTGTCTTCCATGCATTCGGCCATGTCGCCACGACCTGGTCAAATTCCACCTCCGTGACCATATATGGTAACATGTACTAGTTTGAGTCCTTGCATGCCTTGATCTGGACATTGTGCATGGTCACCTAAAATTCTGCAATATTTTTGTACTTATCATGAACAAATGGTGAGAGTCTTAGTCTGTAATGTATGGCTTGAGCTGGCACGCCTTCGAAAAGTACCCAAAATATTTTATTTTCCTCCACTCGCCGGGGGTTGGATGACTCCCACAAGTTAGCATAGCGTGCCCCTTCGCATACACCTAGTTCTATTTCAGGAAGGACTGCATCTACTGGGGTCTCCCATGCCACTAGTGCAATCAACAATCGAAGCCTCAAGTAGCAGAACTGCTTCCACAGTTCCTGTTCCTCGCGCACTTTTTCCAAAAACTCTTCGCACAAAAACTATGACTAGTTATAAATCATCCCCTTTTCACATTGCCCCACCAAGGAAATTATGTGCGCAGGAACTGTTTTTGGTTGGCACTTCTGCATAAGCTTGCATACGAGGAAGAGGGTGCCTAGGCGCACCACCAGGTCAATGATAGTCTAGACCAGAAACCCTCGCTTATCCCGTCCCACCTTGTATTTTCTCTTCACATCCGTCGCCACTTTCAGTTCATTACTTTTCCAAAATCCCTTCATCGAATGGGGCCCCTTCTTGGGAAAGTCAGTGATTCGATGGATCAACGTGACATATATAGTAATTATCCCTTGAATCCATATGGAGCCTTTGTGGACCAAGGCTAGTAGTTTTCGCACGCAAATGCTGGTGATGGGGTACTTTCCGAAATATGGAATCCTGAGTAGGTTGAGGACTCCTGCATCATGCAGCCCATGCACCCAAGGCATTGGTTCTGCCTTTGTCACATCTTCATACATAATCCATTCAAATTAATTCTTCAGCGCAATCTCTGGGAAGGTTACTTCATTGGCTAAGTCGTAATCATCAAATTTTATTTGTGGAATCTTACCAAAATTTTATCCAACCAGAGGGACATCCTGAGGGATTAAAGGCATCTGAAGGTATTCCAAAATAGTATCAATGTTCTACAGCTTGTGCATAGAGGGGTTATGTGTCTTAACATAGGGTGGTCACCATGAGATAGGTTCCATCAACATCACTTCTTGTCTAGTACTCATAGGGCGCTTTGATGTATCACTGATGGGGGATCGATCCTTAGTAGCTTGCCTTGGGGATGTTACATTCCGCTGAGAGGTGCACAGCTTAGAGGTAGCCCACTTGGACATTTTCCCCTTTCCTTTCTCTTTCATCAGCGTGTAAATGACTTATTCTACCTCCAAGAATACTTCTTTGACCTCATCTGATCCCATCTCCGTAGAAGCAGTGAGGGGCACCAAATGCTCCTTCGCAAGGTTGGTGGCTATCATTCTCCGGCGGAATATGAATTCGGGACTATTGATGTCAGATGGAGATTCATGGCTAGAAATATAGAACTCACAGATAGTAGGATAACATATATTACAGACAATCACATGGCGCCAAATATTAAAATATCAAAGGAACCAATTGAGACCCGCGCCCACATTTTTTTAAGCCATCCATGGTAAAAACAATAATATTATCATTAATTCCCACTTACCTTCAAGAAAATGGTGAAACATCCTCCAATATCTCTTCATTAAACGCGAGAAGTCCACTAGGTACAACGGTAATTTCACTTTTTCACCTAGTTTCATTGTTCCAACCTCTAGTTTCTTTTACTGCGTGTCACCCCTATGCTTATGTCGCACCTTCCTGTGCCCTCCCTCTCTGTTGCGTGCAGGCCCTTTCATTCTGGTGCTCCTACCATATATTCATTTGGTTAGCACTGGATTGTCTCTATACGGCTTCAGACGGCTTCCATTGAAGTACCCGGGAAGGTTCTCTCTGCACAGGGTGGCCAAGCGCACTACACCACCATCCGTGATCTTATTTATAATGTATGGCCCCAACCAATGCTTACTAAACTTCCCTGGGTGGTGCGTAAACTAACTATCATATAGAAAAACCAAGTCTTCCTCCTTGAACACCTTCTGCCTAATGTGTTTGTCATGCCAGGATTTTTCCCACTCCTTCTGCACTTGCTGGTGGAAGTTAGCAATGAGTTGCGCTAACCATTCCTCCATAATGTCAGGCTCGACAATATTAGTGAAAGTTGTGATGCAAAGGCTTGGGACAATATACTCCATTGGTCTGATGGCTTCCTGCCCATAGACCATCCTGAAAGGTAATTTTCTCGCCAGCTTTTTGCACATTGTTCTATAGGTCCATAACACAGAAGGGATGTGCATGTCCCAATCATCTCGGTTGGAATTACAGATCTTTGTGAGCAAATTCTCCAAAATCTTGTTGAAAGCTTCTACTGAGCCATTTTTTGTGGGTGATAAGGGGTAATATTCTTATGATGGATTTGGAATTCCTCTGTCAAGGCTTCAATTGTTTCATTAACAAAGTGTGTACCTCTATCACTCATCAAAATATTCAGGTATCCAAACCTTCTCAAAATATGCTCAAATATGAAGTGTGCAACAGTATCTGCAGTATAGTCCTTGACTTCATTTGCCTCTACCTATCGAGTTACATAATTAGTTGCAGTAATGATATAATGCGCTCCAGTTTTCTTTCTATAAGGGTTGATTGGTCCAACAAAATCTATAGCCCATTTATCAAATGCCTGCAAGGCCATAGGAGGTTGTAGGGGCATTTAATCTCTGTGCGAAGGCTTTCCTGTTCTCTGACATGCATCACAGGCCCAATAGTATGCCTATGCATCACTATGTAGTGTGGGCCACCATAACCTAGCACGCAACACCTTCTACGTAGTGTCTTTCCCAACATAGTGGCCTCCTGCCACTCCTCAATGAGCCTCAGCCAAGATATCTTGCCTTTCATGTTCCAACACATATCACCTTAATACTTCATCTTCTCCTAGTTTATACAAGTAACCTGCAATCAGGGTAAAATCAGTTGCACGTGCAACCAACTCCTTTTGCTGGACTGAATATTCCGCAGGCGATTTTTCCGTGGTCAAAATATGAATAATATCAATAAAGTGCTCATCAACCACCTTGATAGTGAAGATCTACGCATTAGGTAACCCTTCCTCCAGACTATTTGGTTCTTCCCCATTCTCAATTCGTGATAGATTATCAGGCCCAACATTCAGTTTTCCAAGCTTCACAATAATCTCCAAGTCATACTCCTGAAAAAGCAACAACCATCTACAGATATTCCCCCCCAACACAAGCTTATTGAACAGTCATTTCAAAGCAGAATGATCAGTGAACATTTTGAAATTCCCTCCTAGCAGATAGTGTCTGTATTTTTACAGTGCATATACCATGGCCAATCCATCCCTTTCTAAAGTTGAGTAGTCGTGCTCTGCAATGGAGAGATTCCTACTGGTAAAAGCGACCGTGTGATGAATGTCTCCTTCTCCTGGCTATGCTAATACATCCCCAAGCGTTATACCAGAAGCATCGACATGCATATTAAAAACCTTAGACCAATATGGGAATATCAAGATAGGCGCAGTGAACATTTTCTCCTTTAGAATCTCAAAGCTCTTCAGACACTCGTCATCCCAAAAAAATGCTACATCCTTCTTTAGCAACTTCTCCATTGGCGTAGTGATCAAAGCATCTCCTTTTATAAACTTCATGTAATAACCAGTGTGTCCTAGGATGGAGCGCAACTCTTTCTCATTGGTAGGAACTTCTAAGTTGATGATAACCACAATCTTGGATGGTTCTACTATAGAAATTATACAACAAGCATGTATATCATGGATTCAATCTGATCTAACAATGTACTAAAGTTAAATACTGAATCGCTTCTACAAATATTTTGTGGAATTAAAAACATAATCACCAATCACATGAAGCAAATAATAATCTATCAAGCCACGACACAGATAATTTCTCAGGGAAATCTTGCTACTCAAAACCCCACCAACCTTCTATTGTATGTTTAGCATAGATACATGAAATAATTACATACAACTATTCTCATAAGAGCCCTCCTATACTCAACTAATTGTCTCACACTATATTAGATAAAACTGACCAATACTTAGCCAATTTACTATCTCCAGATAGCCTTCCTTGCTTGCGCAATCCCTGATGAATGCAATTCCTATTATTTAGGAATTTTGGCCTTCCTTAACTGCACAAGTATCATGGGAACTGCAATGGGTGTTTGGTTACATGGGTGCAACCCAATAATCCTACAATTGATAGTCAACTTCCCTTTCACCTAGATCTCAACTAGGTCTCCACTGGATCTGACATGCATGCAACTAATAATATTAAATCCTCAGTTTCATGTGATATCACTGATTTTGAATTAATTAATATTTAATTCACTTGATCTCTCACTAGTGTATGAAGCAGTTACAACTAGCACAACTGATTTTAACTCACTTAACTGAGTTAAATTGATTATAACCTTCATTAACTAATGCACCACTGCACTTCGAACTCTGTTACAACTAGAATTACTCTGCATGCCTCACCAACTACCTCTAACTCGAAATTCATGAGCTAACTGAGTTTATCACACTTATTTAACTATTAAAAGTTATTTTTAGATTATATTACATTTTATTGTCCATATTAATTAAGGGATAACTGAAATAAGCATGCACCAAGTTTTGTCCACACCAATGTAGGTGCTCCTAAGACCTGTGGTCCCACCCTAGTGTAGGTTCTGCTTGGACCTTATGTTCCCACACTAGGCATGGGTGCTGAAATTTCTTGTTGAATCTCAACACTCCCTCTCAACAAGAAAGGGATTATCCTTAACCTCGATCCTGCCTCTATGGTATTCGAATTTTCTCCTAGTGAGCACCTTCATCAGAATATCTGCATCCTGATCTTCCATGGGAATGTACTGAAGCAAAATTATTCTCCTCTATACAAAATCTCTCAGATGATGGTTTCGGATATCTATGTTCTTGGACGTATCATGAAACACATGATTAATCGAGAGTTTAATGCAACCTTGATTATCACAATGTATCACTATTAGATTCATCTGAGAGACAAACAAACCAACCAAGATCATTCTCATCCAGATAGCCTCACATGCAACTTGACTTGTTTCCATGTACTTTGCTTCCACTGAACTGAGTGCCACAGATCGTTGCTTCCTGCTGTACCAAGAAACTGATGTCAATCCTATGTTGAAGATCCCTCCTGATGTGCTCTTTCTGCCTGATGGACTTCCTGCCTAATCTGCATCCGTGAATCCTTGAAGCTTCACTCCCTCTGTCCATCTGTACCATATACCATACTCTGATGTGCCCCTCAGGTATCTCAAGATATGCTTCCGCGCCTTCCAAAAGAGCTAGGTAGGCTTAACCATAGCTTGAATTAGCTGGTTAACTGTGTAGCACATGTCTGGTCTGGTGTTCACTAGATACATCAGTGAACCAAATAAATGCCTGTAGATAGTAGCATCCACTACCTCTCTAGAAGTAGCATCCTCTTTCCTCCAATTTCATGGACGAGGAGTATCCATGGGTTTGCAACTCTCCATATGAAACTTACCCAGTATATCTTTGGTGTACTTGCCTTGAGAAACAAAAATTTCACCATTCCGCTGCCATATTTCCAATCCAAGGAAATAATGAAGGAGTCCCATGTCCTTCATTTCAAACTCCCTGCAAGATTCTCCTTGCATGAGTGTATCAGCTGCTCATCACTAATCAAAATTAGATCATCAGCATAAAGAACAATAATCAATATCTTACCCTCAACCAAAATCTAGTACAAGTTTGCATCTACTTCACTTTTGGTGAAGCCCAGTCTAGTGAAATAGCTGTCTATATTAGTGTACCAAGCATGAGGTGCTTGCTTCAGCCCATACAGTGCTCTCTTGAGTCGAAACACATGTGACTCGTTTTTGAATATCTCGAAACCTTTAGGCTGCTCTATGTACACTTATTCCTCAATGATCCCATTGAGAAACGTAGTTTTCACATCCATCTGATGAATGCGCCAGCCCATCTGCACTGAGAGTGAAAGGATGGATCTAATGGAAGAGTACCTTGCAACAGGTGCAAAATTATCATCATAATCGATCCCCTCGATCTGTGAGAATCCCCGAGCCACAAATCAGGCCTTTTATTTCTCCACACTCCCATCATAAGCTTGCTTTACCTTGTAGATCCATCTAGATCCAACCATTGATTTGTTGACTAGTCTTGGGACAATATCCCATGCACTGTTCTTGATAATGGAGTCATCCTCCTCCACCATTGCATCAACCCAAGTTGGTTGCTGCACTTCCTCCTGAAAGGAAGATGGTTTAGTCACAATACATTTTCTCATAAGAGCCATGTATCCAGTAAACCTGTCTAGAGACTTTCTCTGTCTGCGTTGTGAAGTAGGGGTTCCCACATTCTCTGCAACATCAAGTCTCAATCTATCAACTTCCATGGTGCGCCTTCTTCCATTACTAATGGATGGTTGTGCATGAGTGTTTTCTGCCACTCCATGATCCCCCTCATTTGGTTGCTCCACATCTTGAGGCTCATCTGTGGGAACCAAGAGTTCCTCCTCTGCATGTAAGTCCAACTCCCTCTCAAGGGACAACTACATGGCTTTCTCCTCATCAAATTGTATATCCCGTCGCACAAAAATAATTCTATTGTTTGGAAAATACACTTGATAGTTATGGGGTATTTCAGTGTACCCCACAAAAATCCCGATCTCAACTATCGGTTCTAGCTGCTTACTGACGTCTTTGGTCACATGCACATAAAAAAATGAGCAAAAAATCTTAAAGTGTGAAACATCAGGTTTCTTACCAGTGAAAGCCTCTTCAGGTGTACTCATGCCAATTATCCTATGACGAAAATGGTTCTGCACAAATACCACAGTGTTGCATGCTTCCACCCACAGATGCATCAGTAGGCCTTGATAATGCAACATCGCTCTTGCTACACCCACAATCATTTTTTTTATTTCTTTTAGTGACCCCATTCTATTGTGGGTTATGAGGCATTATCAATTCTCTTCAAATTCCTTCTTTGCTGCAGAAGTTATTCAATTCGTTGGAGATTTATTCTCCACCATTATCGCTCCTAAGAGCCTTCACTTACTTCCCTGACTATTTCTCCACCAGTTCTTTAAACTCAAGAAACTTTGAGAATGTCTGATCTTTCTTCTACATGAAGAAGATCCAACACTTGCGAGAAAAGTCATCAAAAAATATCACATAGTACTTATGTTTTGATGTCGAAGCAATAGATAATGGTCCACACACGTCTGTGTGAACTCTCTCAACGATCCCTCAGTTCTCATTCTCATGAAAGGTGGCCTTTACATATTTTCCCATAGTACATCCCTTGCATGTGTCTGATTGCACCAGTGTACCCTTGGGAAGACCAGTAGAAATATGTTGCATGACTTTCAAGGCTCCATGGTGAAGATGGCCCAATCTCCTGTGCCATAATCCGCCCTCATCCCAGCTCACCACTTTGTCTTCCTTGCCCATAAATTCTACGAAGCCATCTACATCCACCTTCTAGAGATTCTTAACTTGAATCCCTATCTTCTTGGCTTGTCTTGTTGTTTTGTGTAGTAGGAAATCTTTTCCTCACTAAAAACAACATCATAGCCTCTATTATCCAACATTGCAACTGAGACTAAATATTTCTTCAAACCTAGTACATGAATTAAATTTTTAATTGAAAGGGTTTACCTGACTACCTCGGGAAGGTAATGGTAACAATGTCGGTAGCACTGTACCACCCGTCATCACCCGTTTCAGTATGCATCTCGATATCCTTCTCCTCAAATTTACTGAAAATTTCCTTGTCCCCTGTCATGTGAAAGGAAGTGCCACTATCCAAATACCACACAGATCCTAATGCACTTGACACCATGCATGTGATAAATGAGAAGTCAATCTAAAATTGTGAGGCCAAAGCCTCTCTAGCTACAGATCCTCTAGCCTTCTTTTTCTTCTTATTTTTTGGACAGTTAGTAGCATAATGCCCATGCTCGTGACAGTGAAAACACTTCACCCTGGACATATCCCGCTTCTTTCCATCTTTGGACTCAGATTTGGAATGGAATTTATTCCCCTTCCCTTTCTTCACCTTGGCAGTCAAAACACAATCTTCTTCATCTTCATTCTTATATGAATATCCATCTCGGGTGTTCCGTCTGAACTCCTCCTGCACCAAATACGACCACAGTCGTTCCCAATCTAGCAGATTTTCCCTTCCATTGATAAAGTCTTGATAATTGTTCCAACTCTTGGAAAGTCCTAGGAGAACCAAGCTCACCAAATCATCATCAGCGAAAATTATGCCAACGCTCCCAATTTCATCCCGACATTGGACAAAATTTGTTAAATATTTTGGCATGTAGTCGCCCTTCTCCATCTTGATCTTCCTGAGTTTATCTTTGAGCGCCAATTTCCTATGGTCACTGCTACTCTGAAATATATTCGTCAAAGCATTCCACATTGAATATGGTGTGGCTTTCCCATGGAGTCTTGAGACAATGTGGTATCGTACTCCCTCTAATAGGATCCTCCGCCTTGCCACTTTCTTTTTCCATGCATCAAGATTTGCAGCATCTGTCACAGCGGGTTTAGGAACATCATTGTCAATGAATTCCTTCAAGCCATTGTCTTTGAGTATTGCCTCCATAATATCCTACCAAGAAATATAGTTTGAGCTGCCCTCGAGTGCATACTCCAACCTCAAGCCATTGTAAGCCATTTTGATCTTGAATAAGCTATAGCACCAAGAAAGTATTTCTGCAAATTCTAATTCTATCTAGTCAGAAACTCAACTCCTCCTTCACAATTATTATTCCTGTGCTCCGATACCGTGTAGAAATTATACAACAAGCATGTATATCATGTATTCAATCTGATCTAAAAATGTACTAAAGTTAAATAATGAACTTCTTCTACAAATATTTTGTGGAATTAAAAACACAATTGCCAATCACATGAAGCAAAGAAGTATCAATCAAGCCATAACACAGATAATTTCCTAGGGAAAGCTTGCTTCTTAAAACCCCACTATATTCTATTGTATATTCAGCATGGATACATGAAACAATTACATACAACTCTTCTCACAAGAGCCCTCATGTACTCAGGTAATTGTCTCACACTGTCTCAAATAAAATTGACCAATGCTGAGCCAATTTACTGCCTCTAGATAGCCTGCCTTGCCTATGCAATCCCTAATGAATGAAATCCCTATTATTTAGGAAGTTTGGCTTTCCTTGAATGCGCAAGTATCATGGGCACTCCAATGGGTGTTTAGTTTCATGGGTGAAACCCAATAATCCTACAACTGATAGTCAACTTCCCTTTCACCTAGATCTCAATTGGGTCTCCACTGGATCTGACATGCATGAAACTAATAATAGTAAATCCTTAGTTGCATGTGAGATCATTGATTGTGAATTAATTAATATTTAACTCACTTGATCCCTCACTAGTGTATCAAGAATTTACAACTAGCACAACTAAGTTAAACTGATTACAACTTGCATTAACTAATGCACTGCTGCACTTCGAACTCTGTTACAACTAGAATTACTCTGCATGCCTCACAAACTACCTCTAACTCAAAATTCATGAGCTAACTGATTTTATCACACTCAGTTAAATATTACAAGTTATTTTGAGATTATATTAAATTTTATTGTCCATCTTAATTAAGGGATAACTAAAATATACATGCACCAAATTTATCCCATACCAGTGTAGGTGCTGCTAAGACCTGTGGTCCCACCCTAGTGTAGGTGATGCTTGGACCTCCTGGTCCCACACTAGGCGTGGGTGCTGAAATTTCTTGTTGAATATCAAAATCTACCATCAATCCTTGCTGGCATACTATATTCCCCAACAAAATTCCAAAAGGCATGCATAATATACACTTCTTCAGGTTGAGAGAAATACAGTGCTTCCTACAGGTGTCAAGCATCATGCGTAGGTTCAACACATGTTTCTTTACTAATCCAAACATTGTCCAGTCATAAAAATATACCTCCAAGAATTTATGCATGAATTCCTTGAACACAGCTACTACCATGCACGAGAAGTAGTTGCATTTTTCAATCTGAATGACATGACAGTATATTGGAAAGAACCCCATTCATTGGCGAAGGTGGTATTTTTGTGGTCTTCCAGTGCAATTCTGACTTGATGATACCCTAAAAATCCATCAGTAATCAAAAACACTTCTTGTCCTTCTATGTTATCTAGGATTTCATCAGAAAATAGAGTAGGGAAGGGGTCATGCACACAGGCATCATTCAACTTGTGCAGATCTATAGAAATCCTTATTTCTCCTTTGGTATTTATCCCCTTAACCACCATTTGGCTTACCCAATCAGACTGTTCGACCGGTTCAACGATGCTCGCAGCCACCATATTTTCCAATTCCTCCTTCAATTTTTGCTTATATTTGGAGTTCAATTGATATGGGTGCTGCTTGAAAGGGCACGCATTCGGTTTCAGTGTGATATTCATAACACCCAGGTCCCCTACAATTCCCTTGAGCCCAGATAACTTTATAGGAAACAGATCTTGATATTCTGTTAGCAGCTCTGCAATCTTCCCTATTGTATCATCTTCCCAATAATCCCCAATCTTGGCCAACTTGGGCTGCTCATTAGGGGAATTTTGAGGTCTATAATGGGCCTCCTAAGGAAATAATAAAATAATAGTTAAACCAATAAAATAATATTTTTGAATTTACAATTCACTTTTTGCACCGAAATCTTTGTAACCATGGTTAAATTCAATTGAAAAGTTGTATAAAAAAAAAATTAATATAAGAAATTGTATTGATGTGACTATAAATAAAAATGATTTTTTCAAGAAAAAGTCATTATCATTGAACAACTAATGCATTTGTACTTTTTACATAAATAACTTAAAATAAATTATAAATATAAACTCATAAATTCTTAGTTGTACAACATACCATTAATTAAAATTTATATTATTTAAACTATAAAATTAAATTATATAATAACATGTAATTAATATACTATATAAAAATCATATTGATGCATATTAGGAAAAAGATATGGCTCTGCGTAGCGTCATTTTTTTCTCTGGACTAGGGTTCCAGGTTTTTGCTGCCGCCGATTGGTTCAAGGAGGCATTGGGGGAGATTTATCGGCCTTCACCAACCAGCAATGAATGCAAAGCGCTGCTGAGGATGGTCGATGACCCATTTCAGGGAGGAGATCGGGAGTCTTATGTGGTGAAGGCAGGGGCAGAGTCGTCGCTTAACTCTTATCTCAGCATCTGCTCATCTATGAAGTCATTTCCTGGTTTGGAATCTTCCTCGGTGGTCGACTGTGGAGGATGCTTTAGGGAGGCTTTCTGGGATGAAGACGATCCCCTTTCGCTCCAGTTTCGAAGGCGGCAAAGTTATTGCCTTATGCCCTCTGTTTGGAACAGAGTAAGGCCCTGTGGCTGGGCTTTACCCCATGCGGAGTGGCTGCATTCGGATGAATTACCTTAGATTCTACAATGGTAGCACCTAGCCGCTGATGCCATCATGGCTTTCGCTTCGACCCTATACAGCAAAGCCACCATTGCAGGCTACATGGCATGTCCTGAATACTCTATGATTTGCATTGCCGCAGTTCCTTGCGGTCTCTCTCTTTCATCACCATTTTGGCTGCAGGTCTCTCCCCTCCAGGATGTCGTCGCCTCTGCTCAGGAGGACTGGCTTGGGGTCCCTTCGGTCTCGTGCTGCCTAGCGATGGAACATGGGAATCACGCCATTAATGGGCCTCGACAAGGTGCTAACGCTGAAGCAAATTCGATGGAGACTCTGATTCTTCAGCCCTTCAGAAGTCGGGCAGATCCAGAGAAAAAATTTTACCCTGTTTCTTTCCAGCTCCACATTTTGCTACTCTCAGGCAAAACCTTACTGCAATGGGTCTGTTCTTCAGATCTGGTGCAGAATCTGAAGCTTACTCTGGAACGGCGGACCGGGATACCCTCGGGCCTCCAGCGACTTATTTACCAAGGTAAAAAACTTGAAGACCTTCTCCCCCTCTCTTCTTACAGTATTACCAGAAACAACTCTTTGGTGTTAACCCTTCGTTTAAGAGGTGGTGCTACGGGACAGTCATCCTCTGCTCCTTTCTCTTACAAAGATGATGTACACTCTGAGAACCCCAAACCCCCAGAAGCCCTTAAACCTAAGCCTTTCTTGGTTGACAAGATAGAGGAAGTTCCCTCTGTTGAAATCACCCATGAAGGTCTTGCAATCCAACTTCAAGATTTTGTAGAAAGAGCAATCATATGCAGATTTAACGGACTGTGGTCGCGATCGCAGGATCTCTATGCATGGATCCATGCAAACTAGAATCATCATTGTAAGATCATTTTTTGTTCAAAAGGATACTTCATTGTTCTATTTGAAGACAGTAAGCATTATGAAAAGGCTTTAGAAGAAGGCCCTTGGTTCATGGGAACGACAGGGCTCTTCTTGACTCCTTGGTTCCCAGATTTTGATCCAGCAACTGCAGTCATTACCAGGACACCTGTATGGATCAAGATTCCAAACTTACCTGCCCACTTATGGCATACTGCAGTCTATAAAGCTATAGGCAACACCTTGGGCAGTTTCATTATGGGAGATTACTAGCGGGAAAACAAATTTCTCTACACATATGCCAGGATATGTGCGGAGTTAGATTTAAGCAAATGACTTCCAAACCAAATCAATCTCAAGATAAACAACTTTGTCTGGACCCAGACACTGGATTACGAAAATACTGCATTTCGTTGCCGCCATTGCCACCAATCTGGGCATCTGCAGAACTCCTGCCCATCTCTCCCGGAAAAAAAAGAAAAAGGATAACCTCTCCAAGCCCAAGTCCAAGCGATGGGCTCCATGCTCTCCACCTCCAGTTGTGGATTCTGAATCCTCTAGCTCTAAAGATGAAGGTAGCGATACAGAATTGGATCAAGCTCCTCATTCCGTGGTCCCTTCCACCGAAGGTCCGGTGCTTTCCTCCGATACTGTCGTCGCCCAGAAACGTGTCCATATGACCTCCTCCTCTGATTCAGAAAAGGAGGCCCCCCTGTGAAGAACCCCAATCTTCAAGTTGTTATTTCTCATTTTCCCCACGATGGTTGGGTCGAAGTCAAAAAATGGAAAGGGAAAAAGCTTCGTGTTGAGCCTTCTGCCCATTCTGGGTAGAAGTCAGCCTTTTTGCTTCCAGCCATATGTTGTAGCTTTTTGCTTGTTCTACTCCTTCTCCGGAACCGAGGTTGATAGTCCAATCATTTCCGGTTGTCGGTTTTCTGTCTCTCTTGATTGTATCATCTTGTACCATATTTCAGATTAATAGAATTAGTCCAATTCAGAAAAAAAAAATATACTATATAAAAATCAAATAATATAATAAAATAAATGTAATATATTATTTTCTGTATTAATTTTATATTACATATTGAATTGATTTTATTTATAACATAAGAAAAAATAATATATAATATTAAAATTAATATGATATATGAAAAGTGTGTAAAGGCATGAAGATTGTATAGGGATATGCATTGTTTCTTTGAAAAAATATGAAATGACAATAATAATATTTTTTTCAAAATGTGTGAAATGAAATTTATTATGAGTACTTTACTTTGTGACTTTAAAAGTACTTAGAATATTACTATGGTTAACCATGAGTTTTTATCCACCATTGAGAATTTGACAAGTAAGTACATTTAATTAAGCAATGCCACCTCAACCATGGGGGATGATGTCATTCCCTAAAATTTCATTGGTTCTCATAAAGTGAATTTTGGTTATACATTTTCCTTAGGAGGCATATTTTTTACTTCAAAATTCCCCTAATGTTTTCCGTCCCAATGTTGAATTCCTTCAATTTCAGAGCTTTAGTGACATCTACCGTCCCTAATGCAAGCCCTACAACTATGCACTCCCCTTTAGACTCTGTGATATTAACATTCCTTGGGTCATCTTCGTTATCCTCGATTGACAGGGTTTTGTAGTTGATGATGTCTTTCATCTACGCATCCGAGGCCAGCGCAACACACTCCTTTTAGGATCGGGATTCGTCAAAGACTAGAGCATCTATGTCCTGTAGGGATTCATTAAATTTCTCCAAGCCCCAAACCGAGCCAAAGGTTGCCAAGAAATCCTTAGTCACTGTGAACCAGTCTTGGGTACCTTGGTGTAGCTCAACTTCTAGATACCAAGTGGTGGGTATCAGCCCCAACGAGTGGAAAAAACTATGAACCCACTCATTCCAGGTATTTTCATCCCATACCTTCATCCACATGGCCAGGTGCTTGCGCAGATCTCCCTGACCATAAAAGAGCCCAATGGTTGGGGTGGTTGGAGGTTCAAAGTGCAATGCCATCATTTGTCTACATTCCTCCCAGTCCTGGAAAGTTCCCTTGTGCGTCTCCCACCAATGTGATGGAGTTGCGCGCATAGAAAAATCAAGTGCCCAAAACCTTTGTTCCTCTAGGATAGCTTTTTCCAATGCCTCCAAATATTCTTTGACACTGGCAGAACCATCAAAGTAGGGTAGTTATCTTACCTCTAAGGAGATGCATCAGAATTTCTTTGTGATCTTGAGGCAACGCAGTGCAGAGACATCGTGCAATTGGTTATACCAGTTCTCCATCTCACCATCAGAATCAGAATAACATGAGCTATCCTTTTCCTAGTTCAACATGCCATCAGTTGTAGGGTTGATCCAATCTTCATCCCGTGCAATCAACTTCTAGATATGGTCAAAATCATCCCCCTCACACATTGTTTCTGTGTATCGTTCTCCTTCTTCTAGATCCAGTGGGACTATCACCCATGTACCATTATTCTCAAAAATCATACTTCTACACTTCAGGTTAATGATGCCTCCCATATCAATGGCCCAATATAATCCTTAAAGCATAGGGTAGGTGTCTGCATCATCCACAATTTTTATTACTTTGAAATCGACACATACCTTCAATCCGGAAATGTCTACCACAACCTGTGGAAGCCTTCCAAGTGGAATGATATTTTGTTGATTAGCCATGCGCAGCTGAATTCCAACTTTGGTTCTTGAATATTTTTCCAATTCTACTTAGTTAAGAAATTTTTATCAGACCCCAGATCCAAGATGACTTGATCCATCTCATACTCTCCAATCTGCACAGTCATGCGAATCTCCCTACTAGTTCTCTTCTTCATCTTATAAAACTTGTTCACAGCCTTGGTTTCTGTTCAAGGCACCTCTTTTTCCACGCAGTTGTCTATCAGGGCCTTGAGATTATCTACTTCCTTATGATTGTGCAATAGCTTAATGTAGGCTTAATGGTTAACTTCATCATCAGCTTTTGGTTCCATGGGATTCCTTGACATGGACACTCTTGTATCAGCAAAATCCCTCCTGGCCTCGATGAAAATTTATTTTTCTTTCTGAACATTGAGGTCTTCCTCATTTCCTCTGGTGGCGACACCACTGCGTGTAATTACATTTATACTTGGACCATCTTCGCACAGTTTGGCCTTAATAATATATATGTTTTGCGTCGGTGTCTACTACTTTTCCAGCATTTTAGCTATTAACATAGGACAATCTTCAATTACATGATAAAATTTCCTACATTACCTACAAGATTGTCGCGTAAGGTTCGGGCAGTCTTGTGTATAGTGTCCAATGTCTCCATAATTATAACAAATTAGTTTCCCTCTCCCTCAACCTGCGCCTCCACCTCTGCCCCCTCCCCATCCTCTTGTTGGGGATCCTCCTTGTCTGTAATAAGATGTTGGCGATGAACGGTTGGCCTGCACTCTGTAAAGGTTCACTATGTCGATCATTAGGTCATACGTTTGGCAGTTGTGCTCATCGTGACCAACTGAAGAGCAAAATCTGCACCACTGTTGCTTCAGTTTTGGTACATAGGCTCCTAACCGTGGGAAGTGGTATGTATCATGTCACCCAGCCAGTTGACAATCATCACACCACAGTGTGTGGGTACTAGCCCCTCAAGATTTCTTGGGCATAGTGGAATTGATCTTCCAGCTTGCATACAATCCGACAACAGAGGGCACTGATCTCTGGTATGGCCAGCTCCCTTGCAGCGTATGCACCAGATATCTGCGCTAACTTATTTACCCCACTCTCTTCGTTAATCTTGAATTTCTAAGAGCATAGATTTTGATTGGCTTTGAATCTGTAGTGCTTGTTGGGTACCAAATTTGTATACTTTTCTCTCCCATTTTCGCCCACCTTTCTATCTCTTTGTATCATTATTGTTCTTAAACACACGAGGTAAACCCCTTTCTTTTATCTTACATGGAATATTTGATTAATGAAGTATTAGTCATGGAGGTTTTACCTTTGCAAATATTAACTCCAATATATTCACAGATTTGGAAAAAGCAGGAATATTACAGTTGTGAGTCATGGAGCAGCTCCTATTTCTAGCGTTATCTTTACTTGCTGCTACA
The DNA here is from genome assembly GCA_034641835.2 of Pinus albicaulis. NCBI lineage: Eukaryota > Viridiplantae > Streptophyta > Pinopsida > Pinales > Pinaceae > Pinus > Pinus albicaulis. The sequence continues at coordinate 205,141,308 of CM076577.1, forward strand.
GTGCAACAGACTCTATTTCACCCCCAGCGATATTTTAGGCTTTTTCATGTTCCCTTTTGGCAACTAGGTTGTCGTTGTAATGAATTTTATAATTGTAGATATGTAGTTGTTAAAGGAAATCTGAGATTTCCTGAGAAATGGTATAAAGAGGGCATGCAGGTTGTGAATCGGGGTTAAGAAGGCATATACAGATTTTTTAACAGAAGTATTTTCCAATTAATTGAATGCACAACACTTTGTTGTTTTACCTGTAACATTGCGAGTTTTCCACAGCCCTGATCAGAGAGTTGTTCCACTCTTCTAATAAGGTGTTGTGTTATCTTTCTTTCTGTTGATTTCATATGTTAGTTTGGTTTTATAACTGCTTTTCAGTATAACCTTACAACTTCTGTGAATACCTTTTTAATTATGCAATCCATAATAATTGTTGTTACAGTAGTTTGTCTGTTCATTGATTTAAAATTGTGATCCAATAGCGAGTTGTGTGATTTCTCTTGCATATACTGTGCGCGTTAGTCTTGAAATAACCAATGCCCTCGAGTTGATAATTTATGTGGAAAAAGGGTTTGAATATTGTTCACATCTAGACACCAACATTTTGGCATCGTTGCCGTGGAAGGCTAACAAGGTGCAAGAACATAATCTGCAATTGATCTAAGGTTCAATCCCTCGTCTTGGGGAGGGAATTTATTTCCCTACTTCAAGTCCTTAGCGTAGTGTTCTGTGTTTTTCTGCTTTTTATTATTTTCCTCAGAATTGATCTCTCGTCTTGGGGAGGGCATACATTACCCTGCTCCAAGTCTCGAGCGTAATGTTTTGTTTTTCCTTGTTTTTATTTTTCATTAAGACTGATCTCTCATCTTAGGGAGGGTATTAGTTACCCTACTCTAAGTCCTAGGCATAGTTTTCAGATTTTCTGCTTTTACTTATTTTTCTGAAAAGGGCCAAATTCTCGTCCTGGGGAGGGTATTTGATTACCCTACTTCAGGTCCTAAAATTTTATTTTATTTGTAGTTTATTCAATTTTCTGTTTTGAACCTACTCTCTCATCCTGGGGAGGAAGCTATCTGTCCTGCTCCGGGTCCTAAGCGCCTTTGCTATTTTGATGAATTATTATCACCAATTGTATGAACAAAGATCTGAATAAGAGGGGTAGGGGAAGACCCCCAAAGAAAGGAAAGGATCTGAGAAGGAAGACCTATATCCAGGAGATCATCGAAAGGGCTAAATTCGAAGCATCCTCTTGCGCTGATGTTAGGTTAGGGGTTCAGAAAAAGTCTGAAGGGTAGTCAGTTGAACAACCAGTACCATCCACAGTACTAGAGGAAGTTCTTTCTACGGCGAAAGAAGCAATAAATAAGGTATCAGTGGAGGAGACATACCTGCTGTCAGAAGAAGGGGAAAAAATAGCAAGTAGAGGGTCAGAAGAACTAAGTAATTCCAATTGGGAAGAAGAACTTACGGAAGGGTTTGCATCACCACGATACCAAGGGAGTGTTGTGAAGCCTCCTGCAGTTGAATTAAGCAAGTCCAATTTGGAAAGAGAATTCCTGAAGGATTTTGCGTCACCAAGGGACCAACGAAGTGCGACGAAGCCTTCTACAGTTGAATCACCCCAAGTACCAGCCGTAGAACGAGTCGAAATCCCAGGTGAGTATTGGAGAATATTTATGGCACCTGCAAGTTCTTTTATTGATTTTCCAATTGGAAACATTATAGGTGATGCACCGATGAAGCCCATTCCTTTAACAAATCTACCTAATTTTCATGGGCTTTCTTCAGAAGACCCTGATACATTCCTCTTCGAATTTGAAATTTTCTGTCGAGGGTATGACTATATCTCTGATGCTCAGAAACTAAAAATATTTCCTGCTACCTTAAAAGGAACAGACCTACGATGGTTCATGGGTTTAGAAGGGAGAACTATTTCCTCATGGGATGGGATGAAAGAAGCCTTTTTGAAAAAATTCCAAGATTACTGTAAATCCCTTGACATTAAGGAGAAATTTTTTAAGTTTGTACACAAAGAGGATGAGAACATGGAAGACTGTGTGGAGCGATTCAAATATATATTGCAGATATCAGGCCATAGTGACCTGGATAAGGATATTCTGAAGATCATTCTTCTTTGGGCACTTAGGGAAGATTCCATACAACTTCTGAACATAGTAGGAAAGGGGGACATTTCAAAAGAAGACTTTGACACCATCTGTGACTATTTCATTCAGTGTTCACAGGGGGCTGCAAGGAGTGGACAAGGAATCTGGTCATTAAAGACTTCTGGTGGAGGGGTTACAAAGGCAGAAATTGGAAACCTACTGGAAAAACTAAGGACTGATATCTTGAGCACATTATCCACCTAGATGGACACTCTGTAAGAAAAACAGAAACAGATAGAGTTGGAAAATACTATGGCTATATTCTGCCAACAGTGAAGAAAGAAGCATATGTTGAAAGAATGTCCATTAAACACAGTGGAAGCCTGCACAATCTATGAAAAGACTCATGTGACCAGCTCATGTCCTTCCTTGCTTGAACTGAAGGCAGTTTTTCAAGGGGCAAGTGAAGAAAATGTGGTAGATCAGCTGTACTTCATGGGGCCGAAAAATCCATGGCAACCTCGACCACTAGCTATGAATCCAAGTATGTTTCAGAACCCATCTCAATATTTTAATAATTTTAATATAGGTCCCCAATATGCACCTTTCTCATCTATGTGGTATCATTATCAATACCCCCTTGGAAACAATCGGCTCCCCAAACCAGTTCGAATCCTTCGTGGAATCAGAACTGGTGTGGACCCTTTCTTACTGTGCAATTTCCCAATCTATGCTTCAACAAAAACTTCAGTTGCCCTCTAATGTACCTCCTGGCAATCCAGCCCTTCGACCTCAGCTTCCTGTCTAGCCTAATCTGAATCCTAATAATAAAGGGGTCCAACAAGCAGATACTCTTAACCTTCCATGTTATAGCATTTCTACCGTAGGACTTAACAAAATAAACTTACTATCTAGATGGATAGTAAATGCTCCCACTTCACCTATTATTATAGAGCATATTGACAGTGAAGTTACAGAACTAGAACAAAGGACAGTTGGGGATAAACCAGAACAAAACATAAAAAATCAAACACCTCCCCAATTTGTTCTTAATCAGGGTCATCCAACTTCTCCACCATATCTTGAAAGACTAACCTTGAATAAACCAAACCCTCAAGAAGAGTTTGATTTCCTGGGAGCATTGAAAAATATCTTTGTCAAATACCCCTGCTACAGCCTATGAGGGATGTACCTATATATGAAAAAACTCTCAAAGTGTACTGCTCTAAGAAACCTGGGAAGAAACCAAGGGATCTATCAACTATTCATGTGATGGGTAGACTGTCTGACATTATGCTAGGAAATACTATGCATATGAAATATGGAGACCCGAGAAACCCAATTCTAACAGTACAAATCAATGGGGTTTAAATCCCAAATGTACTGGTGGATTTGGGCACTGCCAATATCAATATCAGTACCTCCGAAACAATGAACACATTAGGTCTCAGAAATGTTAAGCCAACCCCTGTTATTTTGGAACTAGAAGATAGGTCTACAATTAAACCATTAGGGAAACTAGAAGATGTGACTATTTCGGTGGATTCATGGTACTACCCTGTGGACCTCCTTGTATTACAGACAAGATCCTCAGTCGATGGTCACCCATTGATTTTGGGAAGACCTTGGCTCGCAATTGCCGATGCTTACATAGGGCGCTGATCTGCGCATATTATCATATTAAATGGGACTGTTACAAAGAATCTTACTCTCTACCCTACTGCAAAACCTATCCCATCTAAAAAAATATTAACCAGTCAGAAACCTCTACCAATAGAAGAGCTTGAACCTGAAAATGAAGAATTTAGAACAGTTCTCACTATTGGGCAGGCCCTGCAATTCAAGACAGAAACCGAGGATGATACTATTAACACTTTTATTAATGATCCCGATTCTATTTCTAGTTCTATTCGCCAGATTTTAGAATCTGCTATGAGTTGTGAGATGCAAGAAAATATTTAACTAGAGGATGAAATTGAAGACATACCCATAACTTTATCCCATGATAGTATTCCAATTGAAATTGAACTAGGGAAAACACTTAATATCAACCCTAATCTGTTCGAATCCCAAGCAAAACAACTTTTAAAAGTCCTTCAAAATCATCAGGAAGCTTTTGCCTGGGATTATACCAACATGAAGGGAATCCCTGATAACTTATGTACTCATCGTATTTATATTAAGGAATATTGTCGCCCTGTCAGACAACCCCAACGGAGAATGAATCTTGCTTTAAACAACATTGTTAAATAATAATTACAAAAATTATTGGATGTAGGTTTCATTTACCCCATTTCAGATAGCCAATGGGTATCTCTACTAGTTATTTTTCCTAAAAAGAATGGTAAGTGGCGGATCTGTGTAGATTACAGGGAGTTAAACAAGGCAACCCAAAAAGACCATTTCCCTTTGCCATTCATTGACCAAGTCCTGGACACCTTGGCTGGGAAGAAGTTCTTCTCCTTCCTAGACAGATTCAGCGGATATAACCAAATCCAGATAGCCCCGGAAGACCAGGATAAAACAACTTTCACATGCCCGTGGGGGACCTTTACATACAGGGTCCTCCCATTGGGACTGTGTAATGCTCCTGCTACCTTCCAGAGGGCAATTCTAGGAATATTTTCTGATTTGGTCGATGATAGTGTTGAAATATATATGGATGATTTTACTCCATATGGAAACTCATTTGAAGAGGGATTGGAAAATCTGTAGAAAGCACTCAAAAGATGTAAGCAGACCTAAGTATCTCTAAGTACAGTCAAATGCCATATGATGAGGGAAGAAGGAATAGTATTGGGACATTTGCTCTCAAATGTTGGAATTCGTGTTGATCCAGCCAAGGTAGAGGTAATATTACACTTCCCGGTACCAAGACACCCACACAAGTACGTCGTTTTATTGTTTGTGTTGGTTATTATAGACGCTTTATAGAAAATTTTGCTAAAAGAGTACATCCACTTTTTCAATTACTACCAAAAGATGCAGAATTATTGTGGACTAAATACTGTGAAGCAACTTTCACGAAAATTAAGGGACTGATTTGCAAAGCTCCAATCCTTCGAGGACCTGATTGGGCATTACTGTTTCACATACATGTTGATGCTTCTCAGATAACAGTAGGAGATTTTTTAGGAAAGAAGGTAGACAAAACACCGTATTCAATTTATTATGTCAGCAAGAATTTAATTCCTGCTGAACTGAATTACACAGTGACAAAGAAAGAATTCCTGGCTGTCATTTATGATATCAACAATTTCTAGCACTACATCACCGGGTATCCTACTTTTGTACATACTGATCATGCAGCAATTGGGTATTTGATGAATAAACATATCACTCCTGGCCGTATTAAAATATGGTTGCTATTGCTTCAAGAATTTGATATTACAATAATAGGAAAACCAGGAAAATATAATGTACTTGTTGATTTCCTGTCTAGAATGGATAACAATGATGAATGTACACCTATAGAAGATATTTTTCCTAATGAGCATATTTTTTCAGTTTCTACTAAACCTCCGTGGTATGCAGATATTTCTAACTATATTGCTACAGGGAAAGTGCCTCGTCATTTATAATACAGGGAACAACGCAAAATTATTCATCACATTGCCCGATATTCTTGGATGGCAGGGTACCTCTTTCATAGAGGAGTTGATAAGAAGATTCGACATTGTGTATTTGAGGATGATATTTACGAAGTATTAAAGGCTTCCCATGATGGCCCTTGTGGAGGGAATTTTGCAGACAAAAGAATAGGCCATACAGTGCTATAAATGGGATATTATTGACCTTCTATCTTTCGGGATGCATAAAATTATGTTAGGAGGTGTGATAGTTGCCAGCGTATGGGGCAGCTCGGTCGAGCTGATAAAATTCCTTTGCAGGCACAGGTAGTCCTCGAACCTTTTGAGAAATGGGCTATTGACTTCATTGGACCCTTTAACCCACCCTCCCAGAAAAAGGTCCACATTTGGGTCTACACATATTATGTGACTAAGTGGGTAGAATCCAAAGCTGTTGCGAAAGAAACAGAGTAGGTGGTCTTGGATTTTCTATTTAAAGAAATTTTTTCTCGTTATGGTACCGCAAGGGAGATTGTTTCAGATGGAGGAGCACAATTTACATCACACATGATAGCAAAGCTTATGTAGAAATATGGGGTTAAACACAGGGTGACATCTCCATACCATCCCCACATGAATGGACAAGTAGAAAGCACAAACAAGACATTGGAAAATATCTTGACAAAAACTATGGCATACCATCGTTGGGATAGGGCCCAGAAGCTACTTGAAGTTCTCTGGGCGTACAGAAAAACATGGTGGAACACAACTGTGTTTTCAGCATTTGAGTTGGTTTATGGGAAATCCCCATTGCTTCCAATAGAATTTGAAATCAGTACACTCATAACATGTTGTGAAACCAGCTCCAAAAATAGAAGAAAAGAGATATCAACACCTTATAAATAATCCACTTTCAGGGGGAAACCTCCAATACATTACATTAATGAACAATTCTTGGATGATACAAATTACAAAACCTCATTTCTATATATAGGAGTCCATGGGGCCATAATGTAATCCTAGTGGGGCCACAATGTAATCCTAGCCGACCTAACAATAATAATTTAAGGGCACAATAATAACAATATGGGGGTTACAGGGGTACAATAATAACAATAAGGGGGTTACACTAACAACAATAAGGGACCATACTAGTAATATAGGGACCTAACATGCCCCTCTCCTTCAAAAAAGTGTTGTCCTCAACGCTTGAGTGGCTCTGGGTGCTTCTGTATAAAATTCTCATCCTCCCATATAGAATCTTAAGTGGGTAAGTTCTTCCACTTGATGAGATACTCTGAAATTGATCGATTCCGTAGTTGTCGAGTTCTTTTTTCCATGACTGCTTCAGGTTCCAATATGATTTTCCCTTCCCCATCAAGTTCTGGCAATACTGTTTGAACTGGAAGATTTTCACCCATAACCTTCTTTAAGCATGAAACATGGAAAACTGGATGTACTCGCGAAGAAGCAGGAAGCTCCAATTTGTATGCCATAGTACCAATCTTTTGCAACACCTTGTAAGGACCATAGTACTTTGGCTATAATTTATTATCCTTCTTAGCTTGCTTGAGGGACATTTGTTTGTATGGTTGTAGCCATAAAAATACCCAATCTCCTACATCAAAACTTATCTCGCTGTGATGTTGATCTGCCTGTTGTTTCATTCGATTTTGTGCCAAATTCAGGTTATCCTTTAAGAGTTGGAGAACTTCTTGCTGATGCTCGATGTGATCTTCCACTGCTTGAAACTTAGAATTTTCTCTTAAAGATGATGTGATGGATGGTGGATGATATCCATAAAGTGCCATAAATGGGGTCATTTTTGCTGCAGTATGGAGGGAAGTGTTATACCACCATTCAGCAAGAGGTAACCACTTGACCCATTGTGTTTGTTTATCAGATACAAAACAACGAAGATATCCTTACAAACATTTATTTACGATCTCAGTTTGACCATCAGATTGAGGATGATAAGATGAGCTATGAGCTAATTGAGTACCCAAACAAGAAAATAACTCCATCCAAAAATTTCCAGTAAAAATGGGATCTCTGTCGCTCACAATAACCCTTGGGTTTCCATGTGGCTTTTGAATTGTGTCCATAAATGTAGTAGCAATTGTACTTGCTTTAAATGGATGAGATAATGCACAAAAGTGTGCATACTTGGTAAGTCTATCAACTACCACCATGATGACACTCTTTCCTTTGAATTAGGTAAACCTGTGATAAAATCCATTGAAATCTCCTCCCAACGTTGACTTGGAATGGATAAAGGTTGTAGAAGTCTCGGGGTCTTAATTGTCTCAACTTTATTCTGCAGGCAAACCAAACATTCCGCCACAAAATTTTGAATACCAGATTTAAGGCCATCCCAAAAAAATTCTTTCTTCACCCTGTGGTAATTTTTTAAAAAGCCTGAGTGTCCTCCTAAAGGAGAAGTGTGCAATTCCAAAATAATCTTTTGTTTTATTTGGGAATTATTACAAAGATATAAGCGATATTTGTACCATAAAGAATCATTTTTCCAACTAAATGTATCAGATGTACTAGGATATTGCTGCAAATTTTGAATGAGTGTCCATACTTCTTTGTCCTTCTTCCATTCATCTCTTGCTTCGATTATCCAATCTGGTTGGATAATAGAAATGGCACAAAGCAATGCTTCCACCTCTTTATTATTTCTTTAGAGTACATCTGCAACAACATTAAGCTTCCCTTTTTTGTATATTATTTCAAAGTCATAACCCAACATCTTTGTGACCCATTTTTGCTACTCTTTTGAAGATAGTCTTTGTTCCAAAAAGTGTTTAAGACTATCATAATCAGTTTTTACCTTGAAGTGTCTTCCCATTAGGTAAGTTCGCCATTTCTTTAGTGCATGCAGTATTGCTAACATTTCCTTCTCATAAATAGGTTTCTGTAAATACTTTCCCTTGATTGGACGACTTTCAAAAGCAATGGGTCTTCCTTCCTGCATTAAAACTGCACCAATTCCATTTCCTGAGGCATCACATTCCACAATAAAGTTTTTTGTGAAGTTTGGCGTAGCTAAGACCGGTGCTAGGCACATTGCCTCTTTAAGATGTTCAAAGGCCTTAGTTGCTTCAGGAGTCCATGAAAATGCATCTTTCTTCAATAATGTTGTTAGAGGTGCTGCTATTCTCCCATAATTCTTAACAAACTTGCGATAATACCCTATCAACCCGAGAAATCCTCACAACTACTTTATGGTTGTGGGGACTTTCCATTCCTTAATGGATTTAATTTTGTTAGGGTCTACCTTAACACCCTCGTGAGATACAATATGACCCAGATATTCCACCTCTTGTACTCCAAAGAAACATTTGGATGTTTTTGCATATAATTGTTTCTCCTACAATAGTTTTAGCACCCTGTCAACATGTTGAACATGATCCTTCCAAGACCTACTGTAGATTAGTATATCATCAAAAAATACTAGCACAAATTTTCTAAGGAAGGGTTTGAAAATGGAATTCATCAATCCTTGAAATGTAGAAGGTGCATTGGTAAGGCTAAAAGGCATGACCAAAAATTCATAATGACCCTCATGAGTTCGAAATGTTGTTTTTGGAATATCTTCAGTCTTCATTCTAATTTGATGACATCCTAAACGAAGATCCAACTTGGTAAAATAAATTGCTCCATGTAATTCATCCAATAATTCATCAATCACAGGAATGGGAAATTTATCTTTAATGGTGAGCTTATTGAGTTCCCTATAATCCGGACACATTCGCCATGATCCATCCTTCTTGTGTACCAATACTACAGGAGCAGAGAAAGAACTTTGACTAGGTTGAATTATACCCGCCTCTAACATTTCTGCAATCATACGTTCAATTTCGCTCTTTTGGAAGTAAGGATATCTATAAGGCTCGATGTTTGGAGGAACACTTCCTGGAATCAAATGAATAGCATGATCATGATCACGAATAGGTGGGAGTCCTTTGGGAGTTTCAAACACCTTGGAATGATTGTCCAAGACTTGTTGGAGATTTGTAGAAATAGATGATTTTGATGTCGGAACTTCTAGTGAGCATAATTGTGCAATTACGCCTCGTTGTTCTTTCTTTAGAAGCTTTGTCATGACGTTAGAGCTTATTATCCTTCCTGGCTTCCCTTCAATACCCCGTAATTCGACTTCCTTTCCTTCTGAAAAAAATTTCAAGAAAAGTTCTTGAAAATTAAAAACTACCGTCCCCAAAGATTGTAACCATTGTACTCCTAGTACAACATCAGCACCTCCCATAGGAATGGAAAGCATTGGACTAGTCAACACATATTCCCCCATGGTTAGCTTGATATTATGGCATTTTCCGGAGCAATTTATAGTTCCTCCATTTGCAACCATCACTTGACATTCTGGTGCTGGGTATAGGAAACAATTTAATTCCTTGGCTACCTTACAATGAATAAAATTATGGGTGCTACCTGAATCAATCAACACTATTACCTTTTTCTTCTTGACATGTCCTTCTATCTTGAGAGTTTGAGGAGTGGTAATTCCTGCCAGTGCATTACACGATATGGTCGGATTCATTTCTTCCTCTTCTAGGGCTGGTTCCTGGTGTATATCCTCTTCTTGTTCATTTTCTTCTTCATCTTCACAATCTATGTAAAATAATTTCTTCTCAGCACACTTATGACCTTTAGTGTATTTGCTATCACAACTGTAGCAAAGCCCTTTTGCTCTTTTTTCTTCCAATTGTTGTGGTGTCAACCTTGTAGGTTGTGGAAATCTAGGCGTAGCAACACTTCCTTCTTTATAGAAGTGAGTGGCAGGCTTCCTTGTCACCATAATTTTACATTCAATTTTTCTTGCCAACCTGAATGCCTTCTCCAATGAATCAGGTTCCAAAATGCGAACTTCATGTTGGATGTTATCCTTTAAAGTACCTATGAAGATATCAATCCTGTGTTCCTCTGGAATATCAGTTACCCTTATATTCAATTTTTGGAAGTCCTCAATGTGCTCCCCCACTAAGCCCTTTTGTTTGAGATTTATCAATTGGCTAAAGAAGGTGTTGCTCTTTGTATCCTCATAATGTGCTATCATTTCCTCTTTAAAAATTGACCAAGTGACAATTTTTTTACGGGAGCAAAGCCATCGATACCATACAAATGTATTTTGTTCTAAATGTAAAGTTGCAATGCGTACCTTTTGTGTGTTTTGCACGTTATGGAGATCAAAATATTACTCCATCTGTAGTATCCATGTTACAGGATCCTTTCCATCAAACTTCCTCATATCCATTTTTGGAATATGGTGGTTCTTCCTGCCAAAATTAGAGTTTATGAAGTCACGATTAACATTTATTTTGTTCTCATCATGAGTTTCCTCTACTATCTTTTCACCACTAGGAAACATTTCTTGTATCAACTTTGTCAAAACTTCCATGTCTGCTTTTAGATCATTCTTCATGTTTTCCATGTTGTCTTTCATTTTTTCATCGATCTTAGCTTCCATGTCATCCATCTTAGATTCCACGCCTTTCTTCAAACCATCCATCTTCGCTTCCATGCCTTTCATCAAAACATCCATTTCATTTTTTGTTTCTCTTTGCGAGAGCGAAATTTGGTGCACTTGCTCTTGTAATTTTGATAGATCATGTTGCAATTCTTCATCTTCATGAGTCATAGTAGAGCCTTCTGAAGGCTTAATGGGCACTGAATTATTTTTACGGGGAATTTTTTTTTAACCCAATACTGATATATATTCTACAATATTCCCTTGGAATAAATTCAAATTGATTCTTCAAACAAGACTTATGCAATTCGTAAAAAAAAATACACACCTTTTTTTTGCTTTAGAGGAGCTCGATATTGAAATTGGATTATCTTTATGATTGCAGCTCTTCAATATCTGAAATTGACATTGAAGCAGCCTTCTGAATTATCTTTTGAATGGCATAGGTCTGACTTGATTTGGATTCTCCAAGGCAAAGTTATGTCCAATATCCCACAATGACCTAGTTATGGACTGGTTCAGTAGAGTGAACTTGTACGACTTGCCACGTGTCACTGCTTCGTCTTTTAGCTCTGAAATTGATAGCAAAGAAACTAAAGTCTGTGTACTTGCGACCAATTTTTACGGCACTCCAATCCGATGCTCAAAGAGATAGTTATGAATATTTTCCCACGATCACCTCTTTGAGATGAAATTCAGGAGCCTGAAAAGGCACTACTTTCCACAGATCATATCTCCGAAAATATTGCAAACCAAGCTTTGAAATTTTTCGAAGAGTTTCCTCAGGATTTCAGCTTCGTGCCTTAAAACTTTCAGATTCTTCACCTTCGTAGAAAAAAGGTTATAGCGCAAATTCCACGATGACCTGTTTATATTAAATTGAGGAGCCTACAAAAAGACCTAACTTCCACAGATCATATCTCCAAAAATATTGCGAACCAAGATCTGAAATTTTTTGAAGATTTTCCTCAGGATTTTAGCTTTGTACCCTAAATATTTCATCTTTGGAAACTTCGTAGCAAAAAAATTATAGCGAAAATTCCACGATGACCTGTTTGGAGCAGCGATACCCTAGAATCCAAAGCCTTTGATACCAAATGTTGTGAAATCAACTCCAAAAATATAAGAAAAAAGATATCAACGCCTTAGAAATAAGCCACTTCGAGGGGGAAACCTCCAATACATTACATTAATGAAAAATTCTTGGATGATACAAATTACAAAACCTCCTTTCTATATATAGGAGTCCATGGGGCCATAATGTAATCTTAGTGGGGCCACAATGTAATCCTAGCCGACCTAACAATAATAATTTAAGGGCACAATAATAACAACATGGGGGTTACAGGGGTACAATAATAACAATAAGGGGGCTACACTAACAACAATAAGGGACTATACTAGTAATATAGGGACCTAACATAACAGTTGTTGAAGTTAGTTTGGATCAACCATATGCCCAAAAACACCGACTGGCCTAGCTCAATGAATTAGATGAAATCCGTTCAATGGCTGTCCAGAGAACTACTATTATCCAACAACAGAGAATGAAATGGCATGATAATTTTATCAAGAACAAGGTGTTTCAGAGGGGAGACTGGGCATTAATTTATGACTCCCGCTTTAAGGATTTTAAGGGAAAGCTTTGAACTTGCTGGATTGGACCTTACGAGGTGGACGTTGTACTTGATAATGGAACAGTAAGGCTAGTCACAATTAATGATACATGTGCTGTGTTAGCCGCCCTATAAATTTTTGACAAAGCAAAGTAGGGGGCTAAATTGTTTTTTGAGCCTTCAAGGAATGCATCTCCCCTGAAGACACATCATCCTTGAAGTCTCTTGTGCCTTTGCCTTTGATAAATTTCCCTTTGCTGAATCCCTTTATAAGGTATCATTGTTTGCAGAAATTGTTCTCCAAAATGTCTATATTTATCCCCTATATCCTTGCAAAGTGTCCCTTTTCACCTCTTATTCCCTTTTTCATAATCCCCTTAATCTCCCCAAATCCCCTTGAAAACTCACCTTCACCCTTTGTCTAGCCAAATTCTCACCTTTGTTCCCTATCGCTACTCTCCTTTGGCTTTAAAATGCACCGAAATGGGTTAAAAACCCATTTTAAACATTATAATAGGGCTAGCACCTTTCGGCCAGCCCCCTCGGCTTTCCTTCCACCTTATGACCTGGGTGCCGAAACCAAACGCTAACCAAAAGGGTGCTTATCTCAATTGGTATAAGAGGCAATACCAACCGTCAATCGGTGCAGATCAAACGGTCCTTGTTAACTCTGCAGCGCCCGTGGTCTACCCCATTCATCGCCACGATCGCGCCATCGTCATCCATTTAACCGCAGATCAAAGATCCGCAGTACATCCGTCCCGGTGGTCCCCACCGCAACACTGTACATAAACCACCTGGTTTCTATCGCACCGCCTTCGGGCGAGGGGCGGTATTTTCCAATCGCGGAGTGATTACATACAGCTTCCAACGTGTGGCACCAGTACGGCTGGAAAACCACCCTCCCATCGCACATTAAAGTTCGTCCGTGGACACACAGTGGTATACATATCAGCTGTCCGATCCAGAGCCCTCCATCCAACGGTCGTCATTCCATGGAGCTGCGCGAGGTTTAACTCGAAGAAACCGTACCCCTGGCCCACTGTCCGTTGCCCTCCGATGCATTTTTCACCGTTGATCTCCGTCGAGATCGGACAGTTCAGATTCAATCATACGTCCGCCATTGATCCAGGCCCACCACATCATTCGTCCACGTATCTTCATCTTTTTTCTCACCCGTCCCCTTTATAATCCATTCAAAGATTAAATTTTAATGTTTTTCACCTTAAACGACTGCCTCGACACCTTCCACTGTTTTTCGCTAACCTTCACCAGAGCATTTCTCCACCATTCCTCTGCATTTTTTTGCCATTTCCTCGCAGTCCCACTATCATCCTTATAGTCCTCCACATCATCCCACCCCTGTACATGTTTTTCGTAACAGGTTTTCGTGTTTTACAGGGTTACCAGCAGTAAATGGCCGCCATGATTCAGGGTTGCTGTCACAGCGATAGAAAACGCAGGGAAGAGCGTGCATAGAGCTCGTATTATGGAGAAAAGCCTGGAGATTGTTATGACATGACTACCATTAAAGAAACAGGGTTTAGATTCTGCAAAACCTCTTCGGCGCCATTAAAGCGCAGATTCTGCAGACAAAGATTTAAATTAAGCAGCAGAGAGCTTAAGGCACGCAAATGAAGATATTTAAGCCTTATGTTCAGAGTTTTAAAGGTAAAGTATCAGATTGAAGACCCATGGATCACGTAGAAGGTACAACATGAAGAAATCAGTGTATCAGGTTTTCTACGTCAGCAAATTTTTTTTCCCTAAGAAAGGATGAAGCACCCATGTGTTCTTTATTCTATGTCGTGTCTTAGAAGATTTGCTGCCCTGACAACAGTCCAGATACTATCAGAAGCATTTATGTCGCAGTATGGAGACCCTAGCATCGTTGTTTGACCTTTTTTTAAGTCACCAGAAGTATCGCAGAGTCCTGCAGGCCAGTGTACATCAAGGTCAATATCATAGTAATTGGAAGCCTGAAGAAGATCACTCGTCCACCCAACAGAGTGCCAGAAATAAATGCATAGAATTTATGCAGAGTGGGCTTCGGCCTTCTACCTTTCCTGAGTGTTAATGCTGCATTTAGTTTTTCACCTACCTTCTCTGCTCCACTGGAGCCATAAATTCATGAAGAAACTCATTGTAAAGGTTGTTGATCAGTTATCAGAGAATTTCAAGTAGTTTCTTTTGAGACACAGTCTCTGTGTAAAGTTGTAAGATAGGCTGAGGAATATGATTCCAAACTGAGTATTCAGCTATTGGAAATGTTGTACTTGACTGGTATTGCTATTTAATATGACAAGCACATTTCTTTGGATCCTGATCTAAAGCAGCGGTGATGTTTTCCTATCTCTGTGTTTAATTAATTTCATTTCATTTCTATTGGCTTTCATCAGAATATTGGCATAGGATTTACCCTTGTTAGGTACCCTATGTTACTGCTCTCCTTGCCATTGATGTTTCTCTTCTGAATGTGTTATCTAATAATTGATTTTAGTTCATTTAACCAGTGTAGTGGATGTTATTGCCTGCTCTCTGATGTATGAATTAAATGTATCTATTCTTAGATGTTTCTTGTTAAGGATTTAGCTGGAATATTTGGGAACACTGGGGATTAGAGTTAGCCCTGTCCACTAGGATCCTTGTGTGACCAGCCGGTCTTTAACTTTGTTCTCTGAATCTGTGTTATCTCCCCCTCTCTTACCTTTCCATATCACACAATCATCTTTAAGATCCAATGTTTTAGATGACTAGCCCAATTGAAAGCTTGCACATTGGATAGTAAGAAAATCCTTTCCTAACTCCATTGCCCAATGGTTCTGAATGCTCCCTGGAATACTTCACCTCTAACTTTTTTCCTCTCTGCTCATTTTTATCTTACATTGAACCCTTCTTTCCTGATAACCAGCAACCAAACAAACAATTAAACAAACAAACCCTGTGCCTATAACTAGCCTAACATCTTAAACCTTGAGCTTCAAAGTCATATACCTTTGACATATCATAGAGAGATCCCTCTCTTGAACAAGGAGGGCTAGATCCTGAGGTCTGAAAGTGGTTTGATGTTGTCTCATCTTTTGGTCTTGCCAATCTGGCCAAAACATGGGAACCCCAACATAATGGCGACTCCACTGGGGACATTCTAAGTATTCCTTACCTTACTATATCATAAGAACTTCAGAAACCTACAATCTCTGGTTAGGTTGGCAGTTAAGCATGCCTATTCACACATCAACCTCTATACCATTTGTTGTGTTTTCCCCATACTCTTGGATAGAGTCTGTAAAGGGCCAGGTAGACTCCAAATCTCACACTCTTTCAGAGGTGACATATCTGGTAAATGCCCTCCCAGTCAATCTCTGGTTAGATTTTGCTGTGTTTGGAAGATATCCTTGAAAGGGGACATCTCATAAGCATTGTGGTGGACAGTGTACCCTCCAAAAACATCCTAAACCTTTCCACCTAGCGGCTCCATATTCCCTAAACGTTTTAAAGACTCCATTGGTGATCAGTAGGCCTACTGATTATCTTGGTTCACATTAGACTCCACTGGGAGACCAAAGCCACTACAACATCAACCACAGTAGAAGTAACAAGTAGGGTTAAGCTGCTTGGTTAGAAAACAACATTCTGGCTTCAAGAACCATTCATACAAGAGCTTATCCTAACCCAAACCCACCTGAAATAGTTGACAATCTTGAGAGCATCCTCAAGGGATCTCCTGCACATAAGTGGTCGACTATTTCCAGCCACATCCATAGAGCTAATTCTACACTAGAAAACTTTACAGCTCTATCAGATCCACTTTTTTACCTAGGCACTCAAAATAGTTTGCCAAGAACTAGGTCATTCAGTGTCCTAGACCAGTCAGACCTTGAGTTTCCTAGCTCACCACCCCAAAGTGGTAGACACCTTGGGAATAGACAGACCCCTCCCTCTACACCTCCTGATATTCACTTCATTCAAAACTTGGGGCTCAGTCACCCTAGATCTGCTCATCAGTCTTCTGTTGGTCACAATATCTCTATCATCCATATACCAGTTGCGCAAGTTAAACCTTTACCTCATCAGAACATCATTATGGCAGCCTGGTATGCACCTCTGGTTTTACCTCAGCCTCTAGTACCCTTACCCAATGATTATCAATAAAAAATCCCACACTTCACTGCAAAAGAGTCTACCACATCACAATATCATGTAGATAGGATGGAAGATTCTTTTGACTACATGGAGATAGATGATGATACAGTCAAAATGAGAATATTTTCTCAGAGCTTAGGGGGTGATGTGAAGAAATGGTTTAAGGGCCTACCTCCGGGTAGCATAAATGACCTCCTAGCTCTATATCAGACCTTCATAAAAAAATGGGAAGTTAAGGCCAACCCTCGCCAACTCCTAGCAGA
Organism: Pinus albicaulis; assembly: GCA_034641835.2. Lineage (NCBI taxonomy): Eukaryota > Viridiplantae > Streptophyta > Pinopsida > Pinales > Pinaceae > Pinus > Pinus albicaulis. The sequence goes on from CM076577.1 coordinate 205,158,489, forward strand.
ATATATGAGCCTTAAAAGAAACATAGGAGAGAGTGTCCACGATTACACAACAAGATTTAACAACATTTACAATGCTCTCCCTCCACATATGAAACCTCCCCAAGGTATGGCCCTAGCGAAATACCCTGAAGGCTTTGATGCTGACATGGCCTATCAGCTTAGGGATAAAGAGTACAACACATTGGAAGACATGCAGAAAGGAGCAGTGAATATAGAAGCCAACTTGATTGAGAAAAGGGCAAGACTGAGAGCTGCGAGGAGGGTAACATACAGAGATGACAATGTAGCTTCCACATCTGACCCCAATTATGACCGTCTATCTAAAAACGTGGAAGAGCTACAACAAATGGTGAAAAAAATGGTTTTCACAGTTAGTAACCAAAACAGAAATCAAAACCATAACCAGAACCAGAACTTTAGAAGAAACAACACCCCTCCCAACAGACAAAGAGAATCAGATCAGCAAGTTATTCCCCCTTTCCAAGAGAACTTCCTGGATGAAGATGAGGGAATCATAGAAGAGTCTGAGGTAAATACAATACACATGTTTGAAACAGAATATTCAATCCATAACTGTTACTCAGAAGAAGATCAACCCTCACCCTCTTGTTGGGATGAGGAATGGTTAGAATCTGAAGATTACAGATTAGGATTTGAAAATGCCATGATGCAGGTCAGAGAACAATATGAACTTAGAAGGAAAAAGAGCCAAGAAACTGCCAAACCAAAAGCTTCTGAGGTCACCATCAAGAAAATACCTGAGAAAACTTCTAAAGCAACTACTGAAAGTAACAAATCAGTAGCCGAGAGTTCTGGAAAGAACAAATAAAAGGACAACCGAAACACTGACACACGAGGTAAACCAACTAGCAGCATTGACACTGCAGTTAGTGCTCCTGATAAAACAGTTTCTAACACTGTACATAGTGAGGATCAGCACACTGATTCAGCCACTAAGGTGGTGACTAATAAAACAGAGTTGAACATTCCAAAGAGTCAGTCCACTTTCAATTTGGAGAGTGAGATTGCAAAAATTAAAATCTCTGTCCCACTCTCTGAGCTGGCCACTCAAGATGTATATAAAGGCCAAATTTTGAAAGCATTAAATTTAGGTGAGAACAGTGACACTGTAAATCTGAGTGATGATCAACCTGCCCTTCTGTTTGGTCCAAAGATAGAAGGAAAGTTTCAGGAAGGGGTAGTGCCCCCTTTTTATATCAGTATTAATATCCATGATAAGATTCTCCACAATGCAATGCATGATTATGGGGCATCACACAACCTAATGCCTAAAGTATTAATGGAAAGATTAGGCCTAGAGATAACCTGCCCCTATAAAGACCTATATTCATTTGACTCTAGTAGAGTAAAGTGTCTTGGCCTGATCAAATATTTGTGTGTGACCCTTGCCCAGATTCCAGCAAAATGTATGGTCATGGATGTTGTTGTGGCAGATGTGCCACCCAAATATGGCATGTTATTGTCAATATCATGGGGAGCCAAGCTGCGAGGAACTATGCAGATGGACAGGGCTTATGCCACAATCCCAATTTTTGGCCAACTTAAAAGACTGTACAGGGAAGCACAAATGAAATTCCTGGTTAGTAGCTCTGAAAAGCCTGAAAATTCTCCTCTATACTCTATACATACAGACCTGGATTCCTTTATCTTTTGCAATGATGAATCTTTAGGAGAACCAAAATCTGAAAACGTATATACAAGCAAAGGTACTCATGATAAAACAGAACCAATGGATTTTAACATAATGGCTACCCTAGACTCAAAGGAGGAAGACGTAGAAAACTTTGAACAGTGCACTGAAACAACAACGCAAAGTGAACCAGAAACAGAATGTGATCAGCCAACTAGTTACCTCTCTGACTTCCACACCCATAACGAACAACTAAATAGCCCACAGCCTAGTGCAGAACCTATAATGCAAAATAATGGTGAACCCGGCTGTAGGGAAAGAAATGATAACAAAAACGAGAGTGAACCCCTTTGGGAAATGAGTTTCGACGGGTCCTGCACAAGAAGAACTGCCGAAGCTGGTGTTTGGCTACGTAACACAGAGAGCGACTATGCAGAAAGCCATGCCTGCAATCTTCATTTCAAATGTACCAATAATATTGTAGAGTATGAGGCCCTTATCCTGGGTTTAAATCTGTTGAAGAAAATAGGAGCCCATAGAATAGCCATGCAGGGAGATTCTGAATTGGTTATAAACAGGTGAACGGTGAATACACAGCCAAACACCTTAGGTTGAGAGCATATAGGAACGATGCCGTGGACATATTGAAAACATTTGTTGAATACGAATTACTGTTTTTTCCTAGAAATCAGAACGCCATTGCAAATGGATTAGCTTGCCTATCTAGTTCATACCCTAAGACTCCAAGTGACCAACAGATCATCATTCAGACCAAATTCAGGCCTGCAGTGCCAGATAACGAAAAATACTGGCAGGTTTTCAAGGGAGATAAACAAATTAAAGATTTTTTGATGGGCAGGAACGAGTTTGATTTTTCCGATTTAGAATCTACGTCTAGTGATAGCTGCCTAAGTGAGGAACCCTCGGACGAGGAAGAAACTACACCCCACGATGTAGAAATAAACACTTTAAATGAAGAAACTGGAAATTCAACCACGGAGTGTGAAAATGCAGACAACGAAGAAGTAGAGGTGCCACAGGCCAAAGATAAGAACATACCTTGAGGTCTGGCGCCGTTAGAAGGCCTTTTTGATTTCGATGATGTGGCAAAAAAGCCCACCATTGAACATGCGGACTCTGACGTATAAGAATGCAATATAGGCACAAAAGATAATCCCAAAATAATTAAATTGGCTAAATCCTTACCCGCGAACATGAAAAAGAAATACATTAACCTTTTTAAGGAATTTATTGATGTGTTCGCGTGGAGTTATGAAGACTTAAAGGCTTATGACACGAAAATTATACAGCACAAAATACCTTTAAAAGAAAATCAGAAACCCTTCAGGTAGAAACTTCGTAGGATAAACCCAAAACAATTGCTTGCAGTTGAAAAAGAGATTAAAAATATGTATGAGGCAGGAATAATAGTTCCTGTGAGGTTCTCTGATTGGGTATCAAACTTAGTGGCTGTGAGAAAGAAAACAAGGGAAATCAGATTGTGTATAGAGTTTAGAAATCTTAATAGAGCCTCACTTAAAGACAATTACCCATTGCCAAAAATGGAACACATTCTACAACGAGTAGTAGGCTCAAAAAGGATTTCTTTGTTGGATGGTTTTTCAGGTTACAACCAAGTCTTAGTAATCCCAGAAGACCAACTCAAGATAGACTTTAACACTCCATGGGGCACCTTTATGTATGTAAAAATGCCCTTTGGATTGATGAACGCTGGGGCAACCTTCCAGAGGGCAATGGATATAACTTTTTCAGATGAGATAGGACACTTCATTGTTATTTACTTAGATGACATAACAGTATATTCTAAGACTGAAGAAGAACACCTAAAACATCTCAGGAAAGTGTTTGAAAAATGCAGAAGGTTTGGTCTGTCATTGAATCCCAAAAAGACTGTATTTGGGCTGCAAGAAGGAAAACTTCTTGGCCACATTATATCTGAAAAGGGAATCAGGATAGACCCACAAAGAGTTGAGGGAATAATACAAATCACACACCCAAGAAACATCAAAGAATTACAGTCCTTCATTGGAAAAATTAACTTCCTTAGAAGGTTTATTCCCAACCTAGCTGAACACCTTAGGAATATGACTAACATGTTGAAGAAAGGTGTGGGAGTTAAATGGACTGTTGGAGCTAAACAATCTTTCGAATCAGTAAAACTTGCACTCACCCAAGCTCCTGTTCTGATTAGCCCTGATTTCTCCAAATATTTCCTGATCTTTTCATTTGCCTCTAAGCATACAGTGGCTGCAGTCTTACTACAGAAAAATCCAGAGGGAATGGAACAGCCAATTGCCTTTTTCAGCAAAGCACTGAGGGATGCACCCCTGAAATACAACATAATGGAAAAACAGGCTTACACTCTTGTTAAGGCTTTAAAATACTTTAGGGTGCACATAATGAATTCTCACACCATAGCTTATGTGCCTAACATAATAGTCAAAGATATTTTGTCCCAAGACCCAGATGGGAAAAGGGGCAAATGGATTGATGTGATCTTAGAATATGACCTTGAGATAAAACCCACCAAACTGATTAAAGGTCAGGGCCTAGCTCAATTAATGGCTGAATCAAACTTACAAGCCCTAGACATTAACATGGTAAATACCTTGGATGAGCAGTAGGGATTTCCCGATCCCACTGTTGAGGAAAATTTTCAGAGCTCTCATTGGTATTCTGACATTATATATGTGCTTACACACCTCAATGCCCCACCTGAACTGTCAAAGACTAAGGTCAGATTCATAAAACTAAAAGCCAGAAAATACTGCATTTTGAATGAAAACTTATACTGGAAAAACCAAAATGGCATATTGCTTAAATGTTTGCCAGAAACTGAAGCCGAGAGGATTAAGCAAGAATTCCATGCAGGAGAGTGTGGAGGCCACCTGAGCTGGAAGACCACTGCTAAAAAAATACTCAGAGCTGGCTAATATTGGCCCACACTCTTCAATGATGTCCATAAGATGATAATTGCCTACCACAAATGCCAGATTTTTTAAGGCAAGATAAAACTCCTTCCCCTCCCTTTACAACCCATCACTGTTGAAGGTCCCTTTCTGCAATGGGGCCTAGATTTCATAGGGGAAATTCACCCTGCTTCTTCTGCACAACACAAATGGATCCTAACAGCCATAGACTATTTCACTAAGTGGATAGAGGCCATACATACTAGGAATGCCACAGATTCAGTCATCATTAGTTTCCTAGAAGGTCATATCCTCTCTCGGTTTGGCTGCCCAAGGAAAATAATCACTGATAATGCTACTGCTTTCGGATCCAAGAAAATGGTTGATTTTTGTCACAGGTATCAAATAGCACTCGGTCATTCAACTTCCTATTACCCTCAAGGTAATGGATTAGCTGAATCATCAAACAAGAGCCTGGTGATCATCATCAAGAAGTTGTTGGAAGAGAAAAAAAATTCATGGCATAACAAGTTAGTACATGCTTTGTGGGCCGACAGGCTTACAACAAAGAAATCCATTGGCATGTCACCATATCAGCTTGTCTATGGGACAGAAGCAGTGTTCCCTACCAGCCTTGGGGTACCAGTGATTGAGCTGGTCCAGGAGATTCAAATAGAAGAAGACAATATGGTGAGAAGGATAAACTAGAAAATTCATCTCCAGCAAATGAGGGAAGAGGTTTACAACAGAGCTATCAAAGTTCGGGAAAACATAAAGAAGTTGTTTGAAAAGAGAACCAAAGCTGTTGATTTCAAAATTGGAGATAAGGTTCTGAAGTGGGATTTAAGGAGAGAGTACAAAGGAAAACACAGAAAGTTTGAAAGTCTGTGGCAAGGTCCATACATCATCTAGGCCACTGTGGGTCCAAATGCCTTCTTCCTACAGGAATTAGATGGTACAGAGCTGTTTGGGGGTCCTGTAAATGGAAGGATGCTCAAACACTACTTCTACTGATTTCCAATTTCCATTTTTCCATTTTCATTGTACATACCATTGCGATTTTTTATTTTCAAGAAAAAAGAGAAAATGTTTCAAAAAATAGAGGAAAAAGAGAGGTTCAGACATGCTTAAAACATGAACCTCTGATGTGCAAAATATTGGCTCTAATAAGCTCAAAACATAAGCCAAAGAAAGTAAGACAGCCAATCCTAACATGCTCAAAATTTGGACTAGCAAAGAAGAAAGAAGAATTAGCTCCAACATGCCCAAAACCAGAGCTAAAATGAAGAAGAGAAGTGACTCTAACATGCTCAAAACTTGAGTCACAGAGAGAAAGAAGGATGCTTCAAGATTTCAGATTTCAAGCCTTCACAGTTTTTTTTTTTCAGTTTTCTGCAATTTTCTGTCCATGTGCAACTGTATTTATGCCTTGGACCCACAACAAGTCAAACAGTCTAATCCTGGCTTGACTATTTTTCAATTTATGTCGTAGAATATAGAGAAGAAATCTGCTGGACAGTTTAATCCCAGAAGATATTAGATTAGGTAGAGAAGCATATGAGAACAATAGTATAATCTGGTCTCATCGAGTAATAAGGGTAAATTTAGAATAGGTTTATTTTCTGTTATAAAAAAAATGATGTAAAGGGTCTGCTAGTTCAAATGCACCCCAGAAGAAAAAATGCCAGGATTGCAGTGTGGGTAGGTAGCTTGATTGGGAAAGTTTTTCTGCTAAATTGATGTCTTCATTATTGTGGCAGTTGAAAATCAAAGAAGAAGGTGGCTTAAGCAGTAGGCATCTGGCTTACACCAAAGATAATTTTCTGAATTCTTGACTCTTTCAAGAAGAAGCCATCCCCATGTGGAGCCACTGTTAGCCCCCCTATAAATTTTTGACAAAGCAAAGTAGGGGGCTAAATTTTTTTTTGAGCCTTCAAGCAATGCATCTCCCCTGAAGACACATCATCCTTGAAGTCTCCTGTGCCTTTGCCTTTGATAAATTTCCCTCTGCTGACTCCCTTTATAAGGTCTCATTGTTTGCAGAAATTGTGCTCCAAAAGGTCTATATTTATCCCCTATATCCCTGCAAAGTGTCCCTTTTCACCTCTTATTCCCTTTTTCATAATCCCCTTAATCTCCCCAAATCCCCTTGAAAACTCACCTTCACCCTTTGTCTAGCCAAATTCTCACCTTTGTTCCCTATCGCTACCCTCCTTTGGCTTTAAAATGCACCGAAATGGGTTAAAAACCCACTTTAAACATTATAATAGGGCTAGCACCTTTCGTCCAGCCCCTTCGGCTTTCCTTCCACCTTATGACCTGGGTGCCGAAACTAGACGCTAACCAAAAGGGTGCTTATCGCAATTGGTATCGGAGGCAATATCAACCGTCGATCGGCGCAGATCGGATGGTCCTTGTTAACTCTTCAGTGCCCATGGTCTACCCCATTCATCGCCTCGATCACACCATCGCCATCCATTTAACCGCAGATCAATGGTCCGCAGTACATCCGTCCCGGTGGTCCCCGCTGCAAACACAGTACATAAACCACTTGGTTTCTATCGCACCGCCTTCGGGCGAGGGGCGGTATTTTCTAATCGCAGAGCGATTCCATACAGCTTCCGACGTGTGGCACCAGTACGGCTGGAAAACTACCCTCCCATCGCGCATTAAAGTTCGTCTGTGGACACACAGCGATATGCATATTAGCCGTCCGATCCAGAGCCCTCCATCCAACGGTCGTCGTTCCATGGAGTTGCGCGAGGTTTAACCCGAAGAAATCGTACCCCTGGCCCACTATCCGTCGCCCTTCGATGCATTTTTCACCGTTGATCTCCATCGCGATCGGACAGTCGAGATTCAATCATACGTCCGCCGTTGACTCGGGCCCACCATGTCATTCGTCCACGTATCTTCATCTTTTTTCTCGCCCGTCCCCTTTATAATCCATTCAAATATTAAATTTTAATGTTTTTCACGTTAAATGACTGCCTCGACACCTTCCAGTGTTTTTCGCCAACCTTCACCAGAGCATTTCTCCATGATTCCTCTGCATTTTTTAGCCATTTCTCCGTAGTCCCAATGTCATCCTCGCAGTCCTCCACATCATCCCACCCCCGTACATGTTTTTCTTAACAAGTTTTCGTGTTTTGCAGGGTTACCAGCAGTAAATGGCCGCCATGATTCAGGGTTGCTATCACAGCGACAGAAAACACAGGCAAGAGCGTGCACAAAGATCGTATTATAGAGAAAATCCTGGAGAGTGTTATGACATGACTACCATTAAAGAAACAGGGTTTAGATTCTGCAAAACCTCTTCGGCGCCATTAAAGCACAGATTCTGCAGACAAAGATTTAAATTAAGCAACAGAGAGCTTAAGGCACGCAAATGAAGATATTTAAGCCTTATGTTCAGAGTTTTAAAGGTAAAGCATCAGATTGAAGACCCATGGATCACGCATAAGGTACAACACGAAGAAATCAATGTATCAATCTTTCTACATCAGCAGAATGTTTTTCCCTAAGAAAGGACGAAGCACCCATGCGTTCTTTATTCTATGCTGTGTCCTAGAAGATTTTCTGCCCTGACAACAGTCCAGATACTATCAGAAGCATTTGTGTCGCAGTATGGAGACCCTAGCATCGTTTTTTGACCTTTGTTTAAGTCACCAGAAGTATCGCAGAGTCCTGCAAGCCAGTGTACATCAGGGTCAATATCATAGTAATTGGAAGCCTGAAGAAGATCACTCGTCCACCCAACAGAGTGCCAAAAATAAATGCACAGAATTTATGCAGAGTGGGCTTCGGCCTTCTACCTTTCCTGAGTGTTAATGTTGCATTTAGTTTTTCACCTACCTTCTCTGCTCCACTGGAGCTATAAATTCATGAAGAAACTCATTGTAAAGGTTGTTGATCAGTTATCAGAGAATTGCAAGTAGTTTATTTTGAGACACAGTCTCTATGTAAAGTTGTAAGATAGGCTGAGGAATATGATTCCAGACTGAGTATTCATCTATTGGCAATGTTGTACTTGACTGGTATTTCCATTTAATATGACAAGCACATTTCTTTGGATCCTGATCTAAGGCGGCGGTGATGTTTTCCTATCTCTGTGTTTAATTAATTTCATTTCATTTCTACTGGCTTGCATCAGAATATTGGCATAGGATTTACCCTTGTTAGGTACCCTATGTTGCTACTCTCCTTGCCATTGATGTTTCTCTTCTGAATTTGTTATCTAAGAATTTATTTCAGTTAATTTAACCAGTGTAGTGGATGTTATTGCCTTCTCTCTGATGTATGAATTAAATGTATCTATTCTTAGATTTTTCTTGTTAAGGATTTCGCTGGAAGATTTGGGAACACTGGGGATTAGAGTTAGCCCTGTCCACTAGGATCCTTGTGCAACCAGCCGGTCTTTAACTTTGTGCTCTGAATCTGTGTTATCTCCCCCTCTCTTACCTTTCCATATCACACAATCATCTTTAAGATCCAATGTTTTAGATGACTAGCCCAATTGAAAGCTTTCACATTGGATAGTAAGCAAATCCTTTCCTGACTCCATTGCCCAATGGTTCTGAATGCTCCTTGGAATACTTCACCTCTGCCTTTTTTCCTCTCTGCTCATCCTTGTCTTACATTGAACCCTTCTTTCCTGATAACCAACAACCAAACAAACAATCAAACAAACAAACCCTATGCCTATAACTAGCCTAACATCTTAAACCTTGAGCTTCAAAGTCATATACCTTTGACATATCATAGAGAGATCCCTCTCTAGACCCAGGAGGGCTAGATCCTGAGGTCTAAAAGTGGTTTTATGTTGTCTCATCTTTTGGTCTTGCTAATCTAGCCAAAACATGGGAACCCCAACATGCTGTATTCATAGAAAATGGACATCTCCTGAGATTATACCACCACCTAACCTCTAAGGATGCTTTCATCAAACATCTATCTGAGAAATCTGGTTTGAAGGTTATCAATGCAAATAACTCTTCCTCTGCATCCTTGTTTTAATATATATATATATATATATATATATATATATATATATAATGAATAAAAATGAATAAACATTGTTATTATTTATTTTGTTTTGTTTTTGCAGGAGTTACTACTTAGGAGTAATTTTTTTAAGATCAAATTTATTTTCTAAGTATCGGTTGCAGTTGTTGGGCCCAAATTGAGGTACGTTTTCACCTATAACCACTTCAAATTATGTCACAATCTGGGAAATTCTTCCTAATCTGAAAAATAAAGAATTAAATTATTTATGAAAACTAGAGCAATAGGGCTAACGACAAAAATATTTTTTTATAACATGAAATTGACTTATTGTATCTCCATATGCAGGAAGGCAGAGTAGCTGAACTAATAGTAAACAAAAAGACAACTGACAAACACAAACGTATGGGATCTCAGTAACTCCCAGAAGACAACAGAAGGCAGACAAACGGATTTGAGCCCAAGAACTCAAACGACAGCCACACGCAGCGGGCTCTCGTTTGAAGAATACTTCCTCATTGCGTGAAATTGCCTTTAAAAGGATCAAGGACGAACTAGATGGGGGAGTCTGAATCAATTAGGAATTTTCCCTCTGTAATCAGTGCGTCAAGACAGAGCTATCATATTGTATTTCTGCATTATATTTTGAGTTTTGATGTTTGGAACAATTATATTTTGAGGTTCTCATCGCGTTAGAACTTCTAGTGGTTTGGACCCAACCTCTAGGAGTCTCTGCACTAATGCTGTGTCGCGCGTTAGTTACAGAATCTATGTTTAGTCATACGACATAGTTGTAGCATACTTCTCTACTTAATAAAGTTACAGTTGTTCTTTCTTCAGAGTAGTTTAGTATCTATATTTCTTGATTTAGAATAATCGCATTTCGTATTTTCTGGCTTATAATAATACTTCATCGCCAATAGATGCTTTCAGTTCCTTTCAATTCTTCTATTATCGATTTACAAATCGCAAGATAGTTATTACTCGATGCTACTTATCTTTGTGGATTACATTGTTCTATTAGCATGGTAAAGTATCCAATTGTTGATTAATGCCACTAAGTTAGTTTACCAAGAGAATTCCATTGCAAAATTATTTAAGTGTTGTACAATGCATTTAGGTTACTTCACTTAGACTGTTGTTCAATTCATTTAATATTGTCGTTCAGTTCATTTGGATTGCTTCATTTAATATTTCTGTTCAATTCATTTACGATTGTTGTTCAATTCGTTTAATATTGTTGTTCAATTCACTTAGACTGTTGTTCGATCCATTCATATTGCTCTAGAACGATTCATTGATGTTCAATTTATTAAGTTGCTGCTCGAACCACCATCTTGCTGTCCAATCATAGGCTTGACAGAATAACCAGCCATAACCTACCAAATCATTCCTCGTTAAGTTGATTGAATTTAGGAGGCTAGATAATCCTTTCTCAACATAGAGTCTCTATCACGCGATCTCACTTGCATATATTGTGCCAACACTCTTGAAATAAGAAGACTTACCTCGGGTTGATAATTAAATGAAGAGTACTAGTGTTGCCTATAATAAGCCACCTCTGTGACCCCAACATTTTTGGTGTTGTTGTTGGTGAGAGTGTTAAGAGTGATATCATTTATTCACCTTTCTCTATTGCTGTGAGGAATTGGGTATTAAAAACGGGAGGTAAGAACCTGCGTACCGGTAAGAAAAATTCTTGCTCTATAGCCTGCTTCTCAGAAAAGTTGTTCAAAGACCGATAGAGTAGGTGCTCTTGTTTTGTGACTAGGAATAAAAAGATAGAAACACGAACTAACTCTCAAAAATCCTCACAATCCCAAGGACCGGTGATCCTTGGAAGGGCAACATATATAGATGAAATCATTAAGAAACCTGAATATCAAGCATCCATAGAACCTAGAACTATTTCTATTCATAACACTATCATGCTCCCTCAAGCTATAGCCTCACCATCTGTATCCCATGCCTAGATTCACGGTGAAACAGAAGGAGTTGAGTGAAGCCTTCAAACTGCCATTCATTTAGGAACTGGCCCTTCGAGAGAGGGAGGTTCTTGCAATTTACAAGAAGGGGAAGGAGAAACTAGTGGCATAATTCAAATAGAAGCTCCAGAACCTAAATCACCTGAAAGAGTGGTCGAGACAGAGGTACTCAGGATCCCAGACCAGGGAAGCATTGTAAATCCTCCATCGCATTTGCCTCCTAAAAGCCCCCGGATCACTCCTCCATAACAAGAAATCCCTGAATATTTCTAGCACCTCTTCGACCAAATGTCAAATAGTCAAAATCACATGCCCATGGGGGACCTTTTCATACAGGGTCCTCCCATTGGGACTATGTAATGCTCCTGCTACCTTCCAGAGGGAAATTCTGGGAATCTTTTCTAGTTTGGTCGATGATAGTGTTGAAATCTATATGGATGATTTTACTCCATATGGAAACTCATTTGAAGAGGGATTGGAAAATCTGTAGAAAGCACTCAAAAGATGTAAGCAGACCTAAGTATCTCTAAGTACAGTCAAATGCCATATGATGAGGGAAGAAGGAATAGTATTGGGACATTTGCTCTCAAATGTTGGAATTCGTGTTGATCCAGCCAAGGTAGAGGTAATATTACACTTCCCGGTACCAAGACACCCACACAAGTACGTCGTTTTATTGTTTGTGTTGGTTATTATAGACGCTTTATAGAAAATTTTGCTAAAAGAGTACATCCACTTTTTCAATTACTACCAAAAGATGCAGAATTATTGTGGACTAAATACTGTGAAGCAACTTTCACGAAAATTAAGGGACTGATTTGCAAAGCTCCAATCCTTCGAGGACCTGATTGGGCATTACTGTTTCACATACATGTTGATGCTTCTCAGATAACAGTAGGAGATTTTTTAGGAAAGAAGGTAGACAAAACACCGTATTCAATTTATTATGTCAGCAAGAATTTAATTCCTGCTGAACTGAATTACACAGTGACAAAGAAAGAATTCCTGGCTGTCATTTATGATATCAACAATTTCTAGCACTACATCACCGGGTATCCTACTTTTGTACATACTGATCATGCAGCAATTGGGTATTTGATGAATAAACATATCACTCCTGGCCGTATTAAAATATGGTTGCTATTGCTTCAAGAATTTGATATTACAATAATAGGAAAACCAGGAAAATATAATGTACTTGTTGATTTCCTGTCTAGAATGGATAACAATGATGAATGTACACCTATAGAAGATATTTTTCCTAATGAGCATATTTTTTCAGTTTCTACTAAACTCCGTAGCATGCAGATATTTCTAACTATATTGCTACAAGGAAAGTGCCTCATCATTTATCATACAAGGAACAACGAAAAATTATTCATCATAGTGCCCAATATTCTTGGATGGCAGGGTACCTCTTTCATAGAGGAGTTGATAAGAAGATTCGGCATTGTGTATCTGAGGATAATATTTATGAAGTATTAAAGGCTTTCCATGATGGCCCTTGTGGAGGGCATTTTGAAGACAAAAGAACGGGTCATAAGGTGCTATAAATGGGATATTACTAGCCTTCTATCTTTCAGGATGCACAAAATTATGTTAGGAGGTGTGATAGTTGCCAGTGTATGGGGCAGCCCGGTCGAGCTGATGAAATGCCTTTACAGGCATAGGTAGTCCTCGAACCTTTTGAGAAATGGGCTATCGACTTCATTGGACCCTTTAACCCACCCTCCCAGAAAAAGTTCCACATTTGGGTTTGCACATATTATGTGACTAATTGGGTAGAAGCCAAAGCTATTGTGAAAGAAATAGAGCAGGTGGTCTTGGATTTTATATTTGAAGAAATTTTTTCTCATTATGGTACCCCAAGAGAGATTGTTTCAGATGGAGGAGCACAATTTACATTACACGTGATAGCAAAGCTTATGCAGAAATATGCGGTCAAACACAGGGTGATATCTCCATACCATCCCCACGTGAATGGACAATTATAAAGCACAAAAAAGACATTGGAAAATACCTTGACAAAAACTGTGGCATACCATCATTGGGATTGGGCATAGAAGTTTCCTGAATTTCTCTGTGCGTACATAAAAACATGGTGGAACACAACTGGGTTTTCACCATTTTAGTTGGTTTATGGGAAATCCCCATTGCTTCCAATAGAATTTGAAATCAGTACACTCATAACAGCTCTTAAAGTTGGTTTGGATCTGTCAGATGCCCAGAAACATCGACTGGCACAGCTCAATGAACTAGATGAAATCCGTTCAATGGTTGTCCAGAGAACTATTGTTATCCAACAGCGTAGAATGAAATGGCACAATAATTTTATCAAGAACAAGGTGTTTCAGAGGGGAGATTGGAAATTACTTATGACTCCCGCTTTAAGGATTTTAAGGGAAAGCTTTTCACTCACTGGATGGGACCTTACGAGGTGGAAGTTGTATTTGAAAATGGAATAGTCAGGCTAGTCACAATTGATGATACTGTAGAAATTTGAATAACTAATATATTATTCACCGAGATTCTCCTGATCACACACTATTTTAGCTTCATGCATAATACAGAATCTCTTCTACCATTGATCATCACATGCGGAAATAAAATCAATTGCATGCATACATTAAAACCACAAAAAATCACACATATGAACACAGTGTTTAATAGGAAAGCTTAAAGCTGAAAACCCCAAATATCTATATATTATATGTCATGGAGATCATGTAACAATCATTGTACAAATCTCTTCACAAGCTCTCATGCACACCCTCAATTGCTACACACTATCAAGCTAGATCTAGCAAAACACATGCTCCAATCTTTTGCCACTTGATAGCCAGCCTCTATTGCGTTTTCAATGCTATGGGATGACTTCATTAAATAGATAAACCACCTGGCTTGTACTGCACAATCCTCATGGGCTTCTCCACCTATCTGTGTGTTGCAAATAGCATCAATATAGTCACAACTGATAGTTAACCTACTCTTTCACCTATTTCTGCACTGGTCTCCACTGAAACTGTCCATGCATTGAAGTTAACTGATGCATTATTTAGTTGATTAATGAGTTTATAATTAGTGAATTAATTAATAATTAATTCACACCACTCTCACTAATTGTATCAATTATTTAAATTGAATACAAATATCTCAACTATGTTTAGATTAGTTAAACTGAATACAACTCCACTAACTTCCTCAATCAACTCCACCAAACTCTGTCACATGAGTTCTAACTGAAGTATCCATGCAATAGCTCCACTTAACCCTCAGGAATAGCGTAATTCCTTCTGTCAGCTCCTGTGCCACATCCGTGCACTTAACTGAAGTGCTCCAAGAGAATAAGTTAATGTTTAGAGTCCAAATATTATTAAGAGCTAATAATATTCGACATATCTATTTTTAGACTGGAAATCTAAAAATAGATTCCGCCCAATATGTCTAAAAATAGAAGTCCATATATTTTTCCGACTTGACCAACCATCCACAAATAGCATCCTGCAACTCATAGAACATGATCCATATGTCTAAAAATAGACATAGTCTAAAAATAGACTTTGCGCCAAAAATAGCCTGCGGGCCCACTTAGTGAAGGCGACTCCTTTCCACTAAGCTCATCATCTTGTTGTAATCTCAACACTCCCTCTCAACAAGATATGGATTATCTGCAACCCCTATCCTGCCCCTGTGGTATTCGAATTTTCTCCCGGTGAGCGCCTTCGTCAAGATATCAAGATATCAAGATCCGATCCTCCGTGGAATGTATGAAAGTAATGACTCTCACGCACACAATCTTTGATATGATGATACCGGATGTCAACGTGTTTAGATCTATCATGAACATCGGATTAACCAAGAGTTTGATGCAACTCGATTATCACACAAATTGCCAATAATCTGGTGTGAACCGAACAATTGGACCAAGATCTTCTCATCCATATCACCTCATGTCCAACCCTTCGCCGCCATACTCGGCCTCTACCAACCGTAGTGCCACTTGGATATTTGTTTCGCTGTACCAAGAAACCGTTATCGACCCGATGAAGAAAATCCCTTCGTATGTGCACAAACCCTCCCTGCCCAATCTGCATCCGTGAAGCCACATAGCCTCACCTCATCCGACTGTCTGTACCATAATCCATATCCCGATGTGTCTCTGAGATATATCAATACATGCTTCCCCGCCTTCCAAAAGAGCTTGGTTGGCTTAACCATAGCTTGTGAAAGCTGGTTAACAACATAGCATATGTCGGGTCGTGTATTGACCAGATACATAAGCGACCCCACCAACTTTCGATAAACAGTGGCATCCACTACCTCCGCCGAAGTAGCATCCTCCTTCCTCCAACCTCCAGGAAGAGGAGTATCAACAGGCTTGCAGCCATGCATGTTGAACTTCTCCAGTATCTCCCGGGCATACTTACCCTGAGAAACAAACAATCCACCACTGCGCTGCCAAATTTCCAATCCTAGGAAATAATGAAGGAGGCCCAAGTCCTTCATCTCAAACTCTTTTGCAAGATCCTCCTTGCATGAGAGTATCAACAGCTCATCACCTGTCAAAATCAAATCATCTACATAAAGTACAATGATTAGCAACTTACCCTCCACCACAATCTGGTATAGGTTAGGATCTGCCTCACTCTTGGAGAATCCAAGTCCGGTGAAATAACTGTCTATCCATGTGTACCAAGCACGAGGTGCTTGTTTCAACCCATACAACGCTCTCTTGAGCCTACACACATGCGACTCACTGCTGAAGATCTCGAAACCTCTGGGCTGCTCTATGTACACCTCCTCCTCAATGACTCCGTTGAGGAACACAGTCTTCACATCCATCTGATGAATGTGCCACCCCATCTGCGCTGAGAGAGCAAGAATCGTCCGTATGGAAGAATACCTTGCGACAGGTGCAAAGGTCTCCTCATAATCGATCCCCTCAATCTGTGAAAAGCCTCGGGCAACAAATCTTGCCTTATACTTCTCCACACTCCCGTCAGCTACCTGCTTCACTTTGTAGATCCATCTTGAACCCACCACTGATTTCCCTTCCGGTCTCGGGACAATCTCCCATGCACTGTTTTTGACAATCGAATCATACTCTTCTGCCATGGCATCTACCCATGCGGGGTCCTCCACAACTTCCTTGAAAGAGGGTGGCTCTGTCACGATACACTTGCTCACAAGAGCCATGTATCCATTGTACCAATCAGGTGACTGTCTCTGTCTGCGCTGTGATGTAGGTGCTCCTACAACCTTCTCTGCATCTTGAGCCAGTCGCTCAGCTTCTGTAGTGCGCTTCTGCCCTCTGATGGTTGGCGCTGCTTGAGTGGTCTCTTCCACTCCATGAACCTCATCTTGTGGCTGATCCACATCCTAAGACTCATCCTTAGGAACTAATAGCTCCTCATCTGCATGCAAGTGTGGCTCCCTCTCAAGAAAACACTTCATGGCTTTCTCCTTGTGAAATTTGATATCCCGTCGCACAACAGTCTTGCGACTATCTGGAAAATACACACGATAGTTGTGGGGTGTATCAGTGTACCCCACAAATATCCCAACCTCCGCAGTCAGCTCCAGCTTCTTCCTAGCGTCCTTTGTCACATGAATGTAAACAGGTGAACGAAAAATCCTCAAATGGGAAATATCAGGCCTCTTACCAGAAAACGCCTCCTCGGGTGTACTCATTCCAAGTATCCTGTGAGGACAACGGTTCTACACATATACTGTAGTATTGCATGCCTCAACCCACAAGTGTATGAGTAGGCCCTGATCATGCAACATCTCCTGTGCAGCACCCACGATCGTTCTGTTCTTCCGCTCAGCAACCCCGTTCTGCTGTGGGTTATGAGGTGCTATGAGCTCTCTTCGAATTCCTTTTGCGCTGCAAAAGTCCTTGAATTTTCCAGAGATGAATTCACCACCATTGTTGCTCCTAAGAGCCTTCACCTGCTTCCCCGATTCTTTCTCAACCAGTGCCTTGAACTCACAGAACTTTGATTATGTCTCGCTCTTCTTCTGCATGAAGAAGATCCAACACTTTTGAGAATAATCATCAAGAAAGATCACACAGTACCTGTGCTTTGCTGTCGAAGCTACTGAGAAAGGTCCACACACGTCTGTATGAATTCTCTCAAGGATCGTCTTGGCGTGACTATCCTTCTCGTGAAAGGTGGCTTTCACAAATTTTCCCAAGGTACATCCCTTGCACTGATTTGATTGCGCAAGAGTACCCTTAGGAAGCCTAGTAGAAATCTGTTGCAGTATCTTCAAAGCTCCATGGTGAAGTTGGCCCAATCTCCGGTGCCACAGTTCACCCTCATCATCCCGGCTCACCACTCCTTCCGCCTTGCATGCCATTGCTGCGCAACCATCTACTTGCAACTGATAAAGGTTCTTGACTCGAACCCCATCCTCCGAGTCTACCCGCTTGCTTCCATCGCTGCCAGGAAAGCCTTTCCCTCGCTAAAGATGAACATTCTCTGTCTTCTAACATCAGCCCCGAGATAAGATTCTTCTTTAATCCCGGAACATGCATCACTTCCTTCAATACGAAGGGTTTACCAGACTCCCTCTCAAAGGAAATGGTACCGATACCGGTCGCACTGTATCTACCATCATCACCCATCTCGATGTGCACTCCAAGATCTTTCTCATCCAGATCAGTAAACAAATCTCGATCTCCTGTCATGTGAAAAGACGCACCACTGTCAAGAAAACACATTGATCCCGTCATACTTGAGACCAATCATGCAATCAACGAAAAATCCAGCTCAAACTGCAAGGCTAAGGCCTCTCCAGCTGCAGTCCCAGCAGCCTGCTTATTTTCTTCTTCTGTGGACAATTAGTGGCGTAATGTCCGTGTTGGTGACAGTGAAAGCACTTCACCTTGGACATCTCCTGCTTCTTTCCTTTCGCACCGGATTGAGAAGAATTCTTCTTGCTCTTCCCCTTCTTTGCTTTGGTAGCCAAAGCGAAATTCTCTTCATCAGATTTCTTTGATGACGATCCATCCCTGGTACTCCGCCTTATCTCCTCTTGCACAAGATCCGACCAAAGTCGCTCCCATCCTGGCAATTTATCCCGACCATTGACAGAGTCCTGATAGGAATGCCAACTCTTCGGAAGCCCAAGGAGAGCCAAGCTCACCAAGTCTTCGTCATCAACAGTAACCCCCACACTTCCCAGCTCATCCCTGCATTGGATGAACTTCGTGAGGTACTTGGGCATACTGTCGCCTTTCTCCATCTTTATGTTCCTGAGTTTGTCCTTGAGTGCCAACTTCCTCTGGTCGCTCTTGCTTTGGAATAAATCTATCAAAGCTTTCCACATCAAGAATGGAGAAGCCTTACCATGAAGGCTGGATACTATGTGATCCTTCATGCCCTCCAATAGAATCCTTCGACACTTTGCTATCTTCTTTTGCCATGCGTCAAGTACGGCAGCATCACTAGAAGTAGGTTTTGGAATTTCTGCATCTATGAACTCCTTCAACCCATTGTCATCCAGCACCGCCTCCATCCTGTCCTTCCATGCAATATAATTCGATCTGCCCTCAAGGGCATACTCCAATCGCAATCCTTTGAAAGACATCTCAACTTCGACACCAAGAAAACACAGCTGCAAATTCGAATTCCACAAGCACAAAACTCAACCGCTTCAATGTTTTGCAATTTCTCCAATGATCAATATCCCTCTGATACCATGTAGAAATTTGAATAAATGATATATTATTCACCGAGATTCTCCTGATCACACACTATTTTAGCTTCATGCATAATACAGAATCTCTTCTACCATTGATCATCACATGCGGAAATAAAATCAATTGCGTGCATACATTAAAACCACAAACAATCACACATATGAACACAGTATTTAATGGGAAAGATTAAAGCTAAAAACCTCAACTATCTGTATATTATATGTCATGGAGATCATGTAACAATAATTGTACAAAGCTCCTCACAAGCTCTCATGCACACCCTCAATTGCTACACACTATCAAGCTAGATCTAGCAAAACACATGCTCCAATCTTTTTCCACTTGATAGCCAGCCTCTATTGCGTTTTCAATGCTATGGGATGGCTTCATTAAATAGATAAACCACCTGGATTGTACTGCGCAATCCTCATGGGCTTCTCCACCTATCTGTGTGTTGCAAATAGCAACAGTATAGTCACAACTGATAGTTAACCTGCGCTTTCACCTATTTCTGCACTGGTCTCCACTGAAACTGTCCATGCACTGAAGTTAACTGATGAATTATTTAGTTGATTAATGAGTTTATAATTAATGAATTAATTAATAATTAATTCACACCACTCTCACTAATTGTATCAATTAGTTAAACTGAATACAAATAGCTCAACTATGTTTAGATTAGTTAAACTGAATACAACTCCACTAGCTTCCTCAATCAACTCCACCAAACTCTGTCACATGAGTTCTAACTGAAGTATCCATGCAATAGCTCCACATAACCCTTAGGAATAGCGTAATTCCTTCTGTTAGCTGATGTGCCAAATCCGTGCACTTAACTGAAATGCTCCAAGAGAATAAGATAATTTTTAGAGTCCAAATATTATTAAGAGCTAATAATATTCGACATATCTATTTTTAGACTGGCAATCTAAAAATAGATTCTACCCAATATGTCTAAAAATAGAAGTCCATCTATTTTTTCCGACTTGACCAACCATCCAAAAATAGCATCCTGCAATTCATAGAATATGATCCATATGTCTAAAAATAGACATAGTCTTAAAATAGACTTTGTGCCAAAAATAGCCAGCGGGCCCACTTAGTGAAGGTGACTCCTTTCCACTAAGCTCATCATCTTGTTGCATTATCAACAGATACACGTGTTGCATTCATAGAAAATGAACATCGCCTAAGATTATACCACCGCCCAACCTCTAAGGATGCTTTCATCAAACATCTATCTGAGAAATCTGGTTTGAAGGTTATCAATGCAGAGAAATCTTCCTCTGCATCCTTGTTTTAATATATATATAATGAATAAAAATGAATAAACATTGTTACTATTTATTTTGTTTTATTTTTGCAGGAGTTACTACTAAGGAGTAATGTTTTAAAGATCAATTTTTTTTCTAAGTATCGGTTGCTGTTGTTGGGCCGGAATTAAGGTATGTTTTCACCCTATAACCACTTCAAATTATGTCACAATTTGGTAAATTCTTCCTAATCTGAACAATAAAGAATTAAAATATTTATGAAAACTAGAGCAATAGGGCTAACGAGAAAAATAATGTTTTTATAACAGGAAATTGACTTATTGTATCTCCTTATGCAGGAAGGCAGAGTAGCGGAACCAACGGTAAACGGAAAGACAACTGACGGACGCAAACGTATGGGATCTCAATAACTCCCAGAAGACGGTAGAAGGTAAACAAACAGATTTGAGCCCAAGAACTCAAACGACAGCCATGCGCAGTGGGCTGTCGTTTGAAGAATAATTCCTCATTGCGTGAAATTTCCTTTAAAAGGATCAGGGATGAATTAGATGGGGGATTCGGAGTTAATTGGGAATTTTCCCTCTGTAATCAACGCGTCAAGACAGAGTTGTCATATTGTATTTCCACATTATCTTTTTAGTTTTGATGTTTGGAACAATTATATTTTGAGGTTATCATCGCGTTATAACTTCTAGTGGTCTGGGCCCAACCTTTGGGAGTCTCTGCGCTAATGTTGTGTTGCGCGTTAGTTACAGAATCCATGTTTAGTCATATGATGCGGTTGTAGCATACTTCTCTACTTAATAAAGTTACAGTTGTTCTTTCTTCAGAGTAGTTTAGTATCTATATTTCTTGATTTAGAATAATCACATTTTGTATTTTCTGGCTTATAATAATACTTCATCACCAATAGATGCTTTCAGTTCATTTCAATGCTTCTACAATCGATTTACAAATCGCAAGATAGTTATTACTCGATGCTACTTATATTTGTGGATTACATTGTTCTGTCAGCACGGTAAAGCGTCCAATTGTTGATTAATGCCACTAAGTTAGTTTACCAAGAGAATTCCATTGCAAAATTATATAAGTAAGTGTTGTACAATGCATTTAGGTTACTTCACTTAGACTGTTGTTCAATTCATTTAATATTTCCATTCAGTTCATTTGGATTGCTTCATTTAAGGTTGTTTTTAAATTCATTTATGATTGTTGTTCAATTCGTTTAATATTGTTGTTCAATTCACTTAGACTGTTGTTTGATTCATTCATATTTCTCTAGAACGATTCGTTGTTGTTCAATTTATTAAGTTGCTACTCGAACCACCATCCTGTTGTCCAATCATAGGCTTGACAGAATAACCAGCCATAACCTACCAAATCATTCCTCATTAAGTTGATTGAATTTAGAAGGCTAGATAATCCTTTCTCAACATAGAGTCTCTATTAGTCAATCTCACTTTCATATATTGTGCCAACACTCTTGAAATAAGAAGACTTACCTCGGGTTGATAATTAAATGAAGAGTACTAGTGTTGCCTATAATAAGCCACCTCTGTGACCCCAACATTTTTGGCTCTGTTTCTGGGGAGAGTTTTAAGAGTGATATTCTTTATTCACCTTTCTCTATTGCTGTGAGGAATTGGATATTAAAAACGGGAGGTAAGAACCTATGTACCGATAAGAAAAATTCTTGCTCTATAGCCCGCTTCTCAGCAAAGTTGTTCAAAGACCAGTAGAGTAGGTGCTCTTGTTTTATGACTACGAAGAAAAATATAGAAACACGAACTAACTCTCAAAAATCCTCACAATCCCAAGGATCGGTGTTCTTTGGAAGGACAACATATATAGACGAAATTGTTAAGAGAACTGAATCTCAGGCATCCATAGGACCTAGAACTATTTCCATTCAAAACCTTATCACACTCCCTCAAGCTGCAGCCTCACCATCTATGGCCCACACCGAGATTCACGGTGAAACAGAAGGAGTTGAGAAAATACTTCAAACTGCTAATCATATAGGCACTGATCCTTCGAGAGAGGGAGGTTCTTGCAATATACAAGAAGTGGAAGGAGAAATTAGTGGTATAATTCAAATAGCAGCTCCAGAGCCTAAATCACCTGAAAGATTAGTCGAGACAGAGGTAATTAGGATCCCAGACCAGGGAAGCATTTTAAAACCTCCTCCACATTCGCCTCCTAAGACCCCCTGAATCACTCCTCTAGAACAGGAAATCCCTGAATATTTCTAGCACCTCTTCGACTAAATCGAAAATAGTCAAAATCAAAATTAGAGGCAGACATCAACATTGGAATACCCCATTGTTGATCATGCTGCAAATGCCCCTATGAAAGCCATTCCCTTACATAGCATTCCCACCTTCCATGGTTTGACTAGGGAAGATCCTGATGCATTATTATTTGAATTTTATGTCTTATGTAGGGGGTATGACTACACCACTGATCCTTAGAAGCTAAAATTATTTCCCTCTACCTTAAAATGAACAACACTACGATGGTTCATGGGACTAGGTGGGGGAACCATCAATAATTGGGACGAAATAAAGAACATTTTTCTTAACAAATATCAAGACTATTGCCGAACCCGAGACCTAAAAGATGAAATCTTTAATATGTCTGCAAAAGACAATGAAACATTAGAAGAGTACATAGAAATATTTCAATACAATTTACAAAGGTCCCCATATATCACGCTATCCAAGGACATTTTAAAAGCCACGATGCTTAAATGAATGAAGGAAGAATGGGTTGAGATGCTTAACATAATGGGGAAGGGAGATATTTACCAAGAAGAATATGATGAGATTATTTCCCTATGTATTAGATGCTCTCGGGGCAGCACACATAATAGGCCAGTTGGGCGTGATTCTATGAGAAAATATCTTAAGTAGACAAATGGAAATGTAACTAGAGAAGAATTTGGAAATATGTTAGAAAATTTCAAAACTGACATCCTGGGTACCTTGAAAACACAACTTGATGTCTTACAAGCCAAGTAGAAACAAGCTATAGCAGAAAAAAACCCAGCCATCTTTTGCCCACGATGTCGGAAGAAGCACAACAAGAGATAATTTCCTTTAGACATGGTTCATGCTTCTGCCATCTGCACTAAGGATCATACCACGGACCAATTTCCTTCACTTCCCGAGCTGAAAGAAGTTTAGAAGGAAGCAGAGGAAGAGACTGAACCAGTCTATTTAATGAATCAGTGTCGTCAGTGGCAGGCACGACCAAGTATGCCACAAGACCTGCCTTAATTCTTTTCTTCGCCACAGTTTAACTAGCAAAACCTTGCAACAACTTGGCAGACTCAAAACCCCTTCTCTACTTGGCCAAACCAGTCGTTTCCAATGCCACCCTAGCCTACACAACCTTCATCAGGGAATAATTGGCCAAAATTTCCTTGTTCTCCCCCTTATTGGCAAAATGTTCCATATCAAGCCCAGTGGCCAAACCCTCCTCCTCAAAACACTAATTGGAATTGGCAGAGACCCCTGAGGATGACCAACCTACCAATGGGGGTGGGAACTCAAAATCCACCTACGTTGCCAGCTCCATACCCAGTTCATCATAACCAGCAACCTACCATATTCCCTCAATTACCAGCCCAACCCAATCCTAATCCCAACAATGGACCAGTTCAATTAATCCAAATAATAGAAAATCCAAACTTTGGCATTGAACAGAAACAGTGCAACGAACTAAAGCTGAGATCAGGATGTACTATTTTACCTATAGAAGCCACAACTCCACCTCCGTCCCGAACTGAGACTTCAACTAAACCTAACCAGGAAAATATAACAGAGAAATAGGTTGACCAACAGGGACCTGAAGAACTTAGGATGTATCCGCCCCCATTCCCGGAGAGACTAACTCTGCCCAGACTGACAACTTCTCTAGAATTTGACATCTTGGGGGAATTGAGAAACCTCTGTATTAAAATTCCTCTTCTCCAGGCCATCAAATACATTCTTATATATGCAAGGACGATTAAAGAACTATGTGGGAAAAAGAAAATAAACAAAACAAAGGCTGCACCCATCATTCATGTGGTAGGGGTGCTATCTGATTTGTTACTGGGTAAGGAGCCACCCATGAAATATGAAGACCCAGGAAATCCCATTGTGACTGTGCAAATCTCTGGCCACTCATTTCCAAACACATTGGTCAACCTAGGAGCATCCATTAACATCCTAACTAGGGGCTTGCGAAAAACTGGGCATATCAACTTTACAACCTATAGCTACACTGCTAGAACTGGCTGACAAGTCTGTTATCATACCAGAAGGAATAGTGCAGGACATCCTGGTCTCTGTGGACTCATGAGAATATCCAGCTGATATTTTAGTTATTAATCCAAAGAACAGGATGGACAGGCATCCATTAATCCTCGGGTGACTTTGGCTGGCCACAGCAGATGCTTACATAGGCTGTCGAATATGCAACATGTCTATCACTAGAGGGGATTCTATAAAAAATATTATCATTTATCCACCTGCCAAACCAAGCATACACACGGTAAAAAATCTTAAACATCCATGTACATATTGGGAGCAAAACATTCGTCCACCCCTGACACTAGTAGAAGCTCTTGAATTTAAGCATCAACCCTCTAGTTCCTGAAGAAAACACTATCCCACTAGATCATGGCCTAGAAATTGGCACATCTCCTCTTGTGTCTGAAAAATATAATGTGCCCTCTTCTACTAAAAACCCTATAAATAAGGACAAATTAGTTAGGACGAAATTGAGAAAGTGGCACAAGAAATAGAAGAAATTGAAGAAAACAATCAAGTAATTAAGGGAATGGTTAAAGGAGTGGATAAGGCCTGGAAGCCTAAAATAGAAACAGACATTGTTAAAAACCTAAATGGACTTGGAAACATAGATAGAGGAAACACATACAAAGGAAACACCTTGTTATACTCCTATGATAAAATAAGTTGTTATTTCAAGGCTTCAAAATGAATTGACATAGACCCAGCAGGAGTTGGCCAAATATAAGAAGGAAGTGGTGACCTTACAGGTACATTAGGATTTGCTGGAGAAACTCAATAAACTTGCTGCAACTGAAGATGAAACTTTTTCCAACCTTAGAGGCGAGTAGGAGAAGGTAAAGAAAGCACAAACTCAGCTTAAGGAAGCCATGAAGCAAACAAATACTATTTTCTCTCTTTACTTGGATGTCTTATCTTGCAAATCACCTGCTACTAATTATGCCTTTTTTTTTATTAGAGAGATATATGTTGCTTAAAGTGAAAGCCATTAGAGTAGGAAAGTCCGCCAAATTTAAGACCATTGTAGAATTTATCCAGAATTTATTCAACGCCTTCTATGTGAATTGTAATTACACACTTTCTTTTTGGAAGATGAGCGAGATAGTAATCTTAGTTCGTTCACTGGGGACATCCAATTTCAAGCTTTCCTTTATTTTGTCGATAATCAGATTAAATGGGCCAAGGCCTATATCATTTTTCAGAAAATGGAACATGGTTTGGATCTCTGGGTTAGAGGAGAACCCACAAAAACCTTGCATCTCTTCACCCAATCTAAGAGATTCATGAAATAGAAATGGGTTGTAGCTAAATTGGGGCCAGGGAAAATTTTAAGAACCCCTCTAAATTTACATTTATAATAAATGGGGGAATCCCCATGATATATGGATAAACGAAAGGCTATTTATCAATAATATAATATGTATATATAAATTTTTTGGCAAATCTCTCACCAGATTATATTATCTTGTAAAATCATGGTGAATCTCTCACCAAATTATATTATCTTGTAAAATCATGGTGAATATTCCACTGAATTATAAAATCTTACTCATAATGAGTATTTATTGTAATGGCTATGAGCCTTGTTGTCTAAGAAAACCCTCGAGGACTGAAATATGTATATTCCTCATATGGAATATAAATACATTTCTCATGTATTAAAAAAAATGGAGGATATGAGATGAATGATATAATTACAAATCCATGTGATGGTCTACTTAGGATTGACTGGTCAAAATGGTTGAGGTTTGTCGTGTACTTTAGTTAATATATTTCAATTCATTTATTGTTTTAATTTTTATATTATAATTATTTTGTGTTTATTACAACTTGGTACCAACACACATAATTTTGGTAAGGCAATGTGTGGTCTAGTTCCGAGTTAGACTATTTTTCATTTCACCCATGGGCTAAGATTCACCCCTAAAATTTTCTATGGATACAGAGTATCAATCCAATAAACACAGCAGGTTCAAGTATTGGCAAGATATCAACTACCTTGCATGGGGTCTTCCATATTACACGGGCATGTGGCCTCTCAGATGTAGCCACAATTTGTGCTTAGCATTATTGTTTCCTTGTTATATGATGCATGCAATTAATAAATAATTTTTATTGACCTACCTAGTACCACTAATCCTTGCTCAGATCTCAAGGTTTACCTTTCATATCTTCCTAAAGTCAAGTTTCTTGGGAAGAACAATTTGTACCAAGAATTGTTGTTGCCTTGATGTAGCATGCAAGCAATTAATACATAATTTCCATTGACCTAAACTCCCCAAAGAGGTGACTTCCCCCTCCCCCTTCAACTTCATATCTTTTTGGAATTCTTCTTGTATGGATTATCTTTGACCAATGATGAGGATTTAGGAATCCAATTCTCTCTTAAACCTTAATCGGTAGATGTCACAATTAAAGTCTACCCTATATATGATGATCTACATAAGTTGGTTTTGTATTTTGACAAGTTATGTATAAATCAATCATGATAAAGAAGCATGAATATTATTGATCATTGTCTTTACCAAAAAGATTTCATGGATCAACAATTATGTGTAGTTACAAGTTTCTTATTGTGTCCAGGAACCCTTGAAGTATGAAACACAAACATAATATGAAAATGTAGCAATGGTCATCAAAGATCCACTTCATGCAATATATAGATAAATAGCAATATAAATTTTCTTAATGCTTCCTTTATAGAATGGTTTCCAGTAATGGTGTCTTGTGTCTAGAGAGGTAGTCATTATAGTTCCCATAGCTACTAGACTAATTGTAATCAAGTTCTTTAATGCTTCAACTAATTTACAATGTCTTTGTCAGTGTGGTATACTGATAAGTTTTTTCTACTACATAAATTTGATAAGCAAATTTCTGAAGGACTTGTGGTCAATATTAAATATTATCCCCTTACCTAAGACATAGTATCACCAATACTTTAGTTTATCCACAATTCCATAGAACTCCTTATGGTTCGATACTTGATCATCATGTTAGAGAATGTATTCAAGCATCTGTTGCGCCAAGCATGGCTCTCTCAGCACATATTAATATCAAGAACCACTTATAATGGAAGTTTGTCTAGCACTGTTAGCATAGGTGCATTGTAGATTTGTGTCTTGGTTTCATCAAAATATTGTTGTTCACCTATTTATTTATATTCTGCATTTTCCTTGGTTTAGGTATTGAAACACAATGAGATGTAAAAATAATGAGGCAAACTTGCAATTGGTCATTGAGATAGGTTTGCATTGACCACTCAGTTTATGACCTAAATCATCTCTAATTTGATATACACTCTAGATTCCATCTTCACCAATGACATAGCCCAAATAGGATATGAAGTCCATGGAAAATAAACTCTTCATAAAATATTTCTTCTCTCTTACATCATTTCGTAATAAAAATTTGACATCTTCTAAATGTTATGTCCATATTTTTTTGTCAAAGAGAATGGTATCACAATACACAATGACAAAATAACCCAGATAATCTCTTGATACATCATTCATTAATCTATGAATTTTTTTGGTGCATTATCGAGTTCAAATTCTATTACCACCATCCATAAAAAACATGGTAGAGTATGGAATCTTGTTTTCTATATATCTTCTTCCTTCACTTGTACCCTAAATTGAACTCAATCTTAGAGATATGTGTTGCTTATGTCTTGTCAGTGTCCCCGTGAAAGGGGAGATGTTAGGTGATTGTGTGGATCCATAGAATATGTTATCACTCAGAAAAAAGTGAAACATCATTTGACATAGTCTTAGAGGTTCATGTGTCAAAGGTATGGTCATAGAATCATTTTTCATTACTTGGTAAAGGATTTTTTTATTATTATTAAGATTATCCTAAGGTCCAAACTTACCCCCATTCAATTATTTTCATGTCACATCAGTCATTATTTCCTAACATATTCCATTTCCCCAAGCTTGCAAATCCGAAAAGGTCATTTAGCCAATATTTCCTACTTTCGTAGCGAATTACACAGCAAAAACACAATTTTCGCTACGAAACTGTTGATAATTTCATAGCGAAACTACCAGGAAATACACTAAGTACGATACGAAAAAAGGTATTCCTATCTGTCTTTTCAAAATAGGTGCTAGGTGTTAGTAAATGATTGAAAGTGTTAGGGTAGATTCCATTTGAGTTAGTTAGGGTTAAATCAAGGTACAATGGTCATGAATGAAGTCATTATTACTATTTTAAGCATGTAAGAGTCATGATTATGCCATGGGTTGTCATCGAAACTTTAAAATATTTCCCAATTGAGTCATTTGTCATTCTCTACTTCTCTTTGCATACTACTGAGCTTTGGAGAGATATTTCACTAAGCCCAAGATGTGGCTGGAATTTTCAAAAGTTTGTAGATATCACTGATCAAGCGAGGTAGAGAAGACATTAAAGTACCATGGCTACAAAGAGGAAGACCAACAAAGGGGGCCATTGTCTCATATATGAGCCATCAGATATGAACTTGATAAATGATGACCCAACAACTTCAAAAAATTTCAGAAGAACAAGGTGTTTACAGTTTTTCCAAAGACTGCAAGGATGCCATGTGCAGGTTTCTAAGGAATTTGCCATTAATTTCAATGGGACAAATTCAAATGTGGGGATGTTGAACCTTACTGTAACTCCAGAGACCATTGCGGTAGCATTAAGAATTCCTAGAGGGGAAGAACAATGGTTCAGAGGTTTCAAATTCAACATGCAGGACTGTAAGGAATTTATCAAGCCTAAACATAGTGAGATTTACCTTACAAATGCCATTCCAAGGAGTTACATGAAAGAAAATTTCTCAAAGTTGTTTCTCATCATTCAGAAGTACTTCACCTATGAAGGGAGGTCCCATATGTTTATTCTTACCACTTCAGGCTTTTGCTACATTTTGTTGGTAAGAAATATATTAATCTACCTTTTTACTTATGTAGAATCTTAGCAAAAATGGCAGATAAAGTTCAAGCTAAATCTAAAGGAAATGAAACCTCACTCTTTCATCGTGGTTTAATCAAGTTGCTGGTTTTAGAGGAGTTAAAAATATTAGGCAGAGACTGGTCATATTTTCTATTTGTTAGTGGTTTTGAAGTAGATGCCATCACTCCTAAAAGAACTCCTAAACCTAGAGGTATACCATCACCTTCAATGGCACAACAAAGTGAAACAGTGATCTGGAAACAGAGCAATTGCAGAAAGTTGATACACCTGTTGTTTCACCTGAAAAACAAAGGTCAACTATGAGTAAACCTGCCAAAAAAAGAGCCAAATGTGAGAAAGCATGGCATCAAAAGGGTTACAAGAAGCCAAACAGTTGCTAAGGGAAATTTGGAAGACATTATACATGCTATTTATATTGAGGAAACCCCCATAGTCCAAGCTGAAGATATAGATGAGGGAGGAAAGAAAATCAAGAAATCCAAATCAGCTAAGAAGTTAGAATTTGAAGGTGAGTATGCAGGTTTCATGTTTCAGGCTAGGAAATCAATGACAAGGCATGCCAGAAAGGTCTTGAAAAGCAGTAAGGAAGCTCAGAAGGTCACTAGAACTGTCCAGCCACCACCAAGTATCATTGAATTCTCATCACCTGCAAAAGAAGATCCATTCATCAAGCAAAAGAAAGGAAAGGAGAAAATCATTGAAAAAACAGAGATCGAGGTCCTTGAGGAGCAATTGAAGTTAGAAAATCATGAAATAGAAATCTTGAAGAAAGAAGCAAGGAGACATAATGTTCAGAAGGTGCAGTTTGAGAAAATGAAAGAAGTTTGGGAAGAGCAGGCTAATAGTGTGTCAAAGACTTTAGATAACACAAAAAAATTTATCAAATGGACTCAGCCATTGAGAGGAGAGCTGAAGAATATCAGAAGAATGAACCTACACTTGAAATCTAGGAACAGAAAACTGAAGGACCAAGTCAAAGACCTCCAAGAGTAGTTAGAATTGATCCATGAGAAGCTGAAGAAGAAAGGTTTAAAAATGATTGTAGTTGAGGAACCCATAGCTCAACTTATCATTAATGAAGAGGAAACACCTCAAGGCTCTTAAGTTGAGTTTTATTATGTTTTAAGAGGTTAATGGCATGTTGAAGACCAAGTTTCTACAACTGGAGGTTACTTTTTTTAGATAGGGTCAAAATCTGGAAACTTCACAGTTTTTCACAGTTTAGTAGCGTTTCCTAGGCTTAAAGCTAGGAAAATGCTACAAAAATTTCTATAGCTATATTTTTGCTTCTAAAACCACTTTTTGCAGCTTTCAAGGAGGGAAAATGTTAGTGATGATATGTCATGTCATGATGGACACTATGGAACAGCAAAGAAGAAAAAATTTTGAGTGCAAAAACCATTTTTTGGACGCTATAAAACTGCCCTGTTTTCATAGCGAGATGTTTTTGAAGGTTTTTGAGCAGTTTAAAAGCAGTTTTGGACAGGTGGACACATCCAACAGATCAAGGGACCTTGCCACCAAACATCTATGACTTGAAGACAATGCAATGGAGACAGCTCATCAGCTGAAGATTTCGTTGAAGATAGGGTCCTATTTTCCTGAAAAATAGGGTTTGGTTCCATATGTTTAGGAGGATATTTAATATGTCAAGTAGTGATGAGCTATGTCATAGCCTATTCGAACATGTGAGGCTTAGTTTTCACATATATGTAACTTTTTTAAAGATAAGGTAGACTAATGTAATAAATAGGAGTTTGAGTCTTATTAGGAAAAGGTCTTCTTTAGAGTATAACAGTCATTTTCTGATTAAAAGACATGTTTTTCTGTTATTAAAGGTGTCATAGGAAGAGTTAGATGAATCTATCCAAGAGGAAGATCATCCCTGTTGTAAGAAGGTCTATTTAAAGCCAAATTATCGAAGTTGTAAAGGGTTGGAGATTTTTTGCACCATATTCTGCTTTATGTAATTTTACTGATATCAACAATAAAGAGGACTTCTTCTTGGCATACCTCAGATTCTCATGGAGTTTTTAATTTCTTTCTGATCTATATATTTATGTGTACTACTTGCAGTAGATTTCATCATTATTACTTAGAATTCATATGCGTATGCTCTGACTTCCTTTATTGATGAAATGACTGTGTTGCCCTATGTTCTACGTGTGATTTTCCTTTATTAGAGACTCTTATATGCCTCAGCTTCCATGTCAAGAAACCTTGCCACTGAATCTACTAATTTATTGACTCCATAAGCCCAATGGTTGCAAGCCTTCATTCTTTTCAACCTACATACACAAAAATTAAGTTACTTTTCAAATAGAGTTACCCATCTAATCCTATCATTATCTAATATCATAAACCCTTTTAGAGAGCCCTCTCAGACTGAAGAGGCTAAGCTTTAGTCAAAAACTGGTTTGAAATAGTTACATAGAGTTGTCTGATTAGCATCCAATCAAGTGCAATTTTGTGATAACAGAATAAATAAAAATTCTTCTTAGAATGGGCTGATTTCAAACAACCACACAATTTTTAAAATCTGGAAAAAGAAAAACTCAATAGTTTTTTCATTGAATGTAGTAGCAAGTTTCCTACCCTCAGGGGGATATTTACTATCCATCTTTATAAGCCCATTGGAATGGAGAAACCTTATTAATATACATGCAAATATTTAAGTCATATTAAATCTTTTGGGTTGTTACTTTAAGAGTAGAGAATTTTTTTCAACTAATTCTTGCTTCCCACCCAAAATATTTATGGTCAATATTCCTTTTTACTTTATATTGAATGAGAAATGCAGGAAACCTCCATATAAATCCAGATAGCAACACAATGAGTTCAATGAAGTGAAAATTACAGTTAAACATTGTGTATATTTACAAAGAGTTACAACACACATTCACAAGAACAACACCAAGCCTTCTCCATTAGGCATGTCCATGGTAGTGAAAAATGCCTACATACTACATAAAACAACACTATTATCAAAATTCAATCATATCTAAAGAGGATAAACACTGAACCCAACTAAAAATTTCCCTTTTTTGGAACTACTGTAATCAAAAGTAAGTAAAACCAATCAAAAGATTTATGATTAACTTACAAGCATGATATATCATAGAGGAAAATTTTCTTAATAGAAGGTGCCTTGCCACTCGAAGGATCACAAAAATTGAAGTAGAATGTGAGACTAAATAGCTATTTCAACAGTTTCTCATTAGCAAAGATGTTATTTAACTTCCACATTATTTTCTAATAAAGTCTATTATTTAACAACACATTAGTATTAATATGTAAATATCACATTTTAAAATATTATTCTACTTACATTTAATTATGTTTTGTATTATTATGATACTGTCGAGTCTCATAGCTAGCCAACAATTCCAACCCAATTTCTTGTCTAACTTTTAGGGGATGCCAGCTTTCACAGGAAAAATAGAGTCTTTACAAACAATACTGGAATATCATTGGAACATCACACAACAACCTTAACACTTATGTGCACAATCAATAATGTTAAGAGAAATAATATTTACAATCAAAACCAATTCAGAGCCCCTACATCCCAATCTAATCTTAAAACAATGGCCACAATTTAAAAATATGTGGTGGTTCAAATCCAGTTATAAAACATGCTATAAAATTGTAAAATCACACCTCTTGAGGAATCATGATACCCTTATCTAACACGAAGTGAAACTCCAAGCCTTTTATAGAGCTGGTAGTAGAGCTATAACAAAGAAACCTCTAAGTCTACTCACTACATGTTAAGTGTTACAACAAATTTCTTAAAGAGCGTTGTTATCCCTGGGTCAAATTTTAACGTCAAAATTGTCTGGTGAAACATTTTTTGTCTATTGCAGTTATATATTAGACACCTAGACTTTGTCCAGACCACCAGACATGCTTTAGTAAAATAATAAGTTAGTAAGATGCATGTGCATTGTAGCCACTTTTCCCTGATTAAATGATAACTAGCCTTCACACTAAAATACAACAATTATGTCGCATCCCTTAACTACGCCATGGATAATTCCTTTGAGGGTGTAAAAGACTCAGCTGTGAGATAAAATTCAATTTGCAAACGGCGATGCAACTGGATATTGTTCATCAAACTTTTCTTAATATCTATCTATAACTCTTGTAAAGGAATACCCACCAAAAATCCTATGATAAACTCCTTGCAACACTCATTTCCTCTGCAAATAAGTTTTTCTTGTGTATCTCTATTTTCTTGAGCCTCTAGTTTCTTTTTGTCTTTAAATTGGTAACCTACATTTTCTTGTTGTTGCTCACTAAAATTTTCTACATTCTCCACTGCAACATAGAGTAAATTGGTATTGTTCTTTTCTTCTTCTAGTTTTTTCTCTCTTTGTGATAAATAATACACTTTTGTGTCCTTATCGAACTTTAGTATGTAGGCCTTATTACGCCCTTCAAACAATCTCTCTCCAAGTGTATAAATTATTTAATATTCTTCATTTTCTATCTTGAGCAGAAAAAAATGATCATTCCAGCTAATTATGTAAATGCATCGTTCATAATTATCAATCTCATTGACACTGGCATTTGTAATTTCTTCCTAGATACTATCAAATGACATAACCCCATGAAGGAATTCACAAGAATCACCCAAGCCTTCTGGCTGGAAGAAGCCAATGGGGGATTTTCTAGGAATAACAGACAAAGGAAAAATGTTTGACTGCAATATTGTTTCTAAATCAAAGTGCCCATCAGAGAACCTCTCTCTATATTCCTCCAGTTCCCACAACTTCATCCACTCCAGAGATCCTTCACGTATCAGAGTATCAAATTGTGATTTTATTGGCATAGAGTTGGGGTTGTTTTGTAACCAGTCAGCAATAACTGATACCAAAGCAGTACAAGCACACTCCCCCGTAGCACGTTCACTTCGTTGGTCAATTGAAGAAAAAAATAATTTAGCTGATAGCTTCATTTGTGCATATTTGCTAATAAGTTATTTATGTTCCCAGCTACCAATGGTAAAGTTGTCATCTCAAAATTATAAACACCCAGACATATTCAGAGCTACACTGGAATCATTCTCATTGGACTGCAACAGATAAACATATATTGATATCAATATCTACCATATATTGCAAGATATAATTAAACACAAATGAAGCAAAAAACAACAGGGTTCTATCGGTTTCTAAATTGATGTTGAAGTAAATTCAATACTTGAAAATCGTCCATACCAAGAAGCATTGAACTGTAATAAAAAGTATTCAATACAAACAAAATATCTCATACACTCATGAGTCATGCCAAACGAAGTAACACACAACCAAACTTGTTTGTAGCACCAAAATGAAGCACTCAAAAATTCCAAAAACAGTACAAGCACCCATCAGTATAACACCAATAATTTTCTCTATGGTATGAATAATTTGAAATAGTTATAAGGGAAGAAAATACCAAGAAACAAGTCGTATGTCACTAGGTAAGTTCACATGGTGAAGCCTGATTAAAAGGAACCCAAGTCACTAACCATCTCCACAGGATAAAAAATAAACATAAATTTAGAACAATAAACATAATGTTTGATATGTTTTTAATTAAAAAGGCGAAGATCCCAAATTGTAATCACAAGCATTCATGAAAAACACATTACCATACATGATACACAATTGTTGATTGTAGCACCAAAATAATGCAAGAAAATATGCCAAAAATAGTACAACCATGCATCAGTATTGCACCATAACCTTTCCTATATTAAATTTTTGTATTGTGCAGAGTGATATGGTCGAGAGTAGCAAAAAAATTAAGAGACAAGAATCTGTACATCACTTGGGGGGGCAGCTGTGCAGGAAAGTTTGATTGTTTGCGATCAAAATCAATATCATCTCCACCCTCTTCTTTGCATGCCTTATTCAACAATGGTTCTCCCCTCTCTCATGCTACTTTGAAACTTATCTTTATTAGTTTCCATGAAAGAATACTCTGCATGGAAGTTGCACCAAAGGGTGTTCAGATTCTAAATAATATGGCTCCTCAATCAACTTTGGCATTAGTTCCAGACTCGGTATACTAGTAATCATCCAATTATTACCAACTAATTTTTTTGCAGAGTCTAGATGAAGGATACCTTCAACGAAAATATTAACTGTAGCCAAAGTTACATAACTGAAGGACTTCTTAAATCCAAAGCAAACCATGTAATCGGCTCCACCCTCTTCACATTCATCAACAAAGGCTGAGTCAATTGACTCAACAAATTCACATTCCTCACTCCTTGGAGACAATTTTTTATCACTTCCATCCTCTTATTCAGAAGCTTTATTTGATCTCCCCACTACAACATATTTCATGAAAATTCTCACCTTTCTTAAACCTGATTTCAGAGCATATACTTCATCTTTATCGGATGAAAAATGACCTCCAATGAAAGATAGTGAAGGAACTATAACCCTGTGAACACGGTCTATTGCTTCTTGAGAGGTTTGAAGCTCCAAAAAGTTGAAAGTAATCTACATTAATCAAAATAGTCATACTCAAGTTGAGCAACTAAATAATTTTGAAAAAGGAAATGAACATGAAAAGGACTCCCTATTAAGAATGCACCCAAAAATAGAAATCTCCCACTTATTATATATACATGAATCAATATCATCAAGAATTAGTAACCCAAAATACCTCCAAATTAATGCAACAAAAACAAATTTAACAAGGTTCTTAGTCAAAATGCAAGAAAGTGAAAGAAATAAATTACCTTAATTGCTTCCATTAATTCAATCTTTGAGATTAGAGACTAGTGTGTCTGCGTTGTAACTAGAGATCTTTATATATGCAATAAAGATCAGTAATTTAGATTTTAATTGGTTAATTTAATAAATTTTTGAGAAAAAATAATTGTTGTGAGAAAATAAATCTCTGCTAGTATTAGGAGATTTAAAAGACTTTGGTCCCATTTCAAGATGGGTGAGGAGGAATTCAAACCCCCACCTCCATGGTTCATAGCCACATGCTTTAATCCTAAGAGCTACGAGCCCCATCTCCACTGGATTCGTTCCTAGGTGTCCCTCCCAAAAGGAGGGATTCCTATCTTCAGGATAATGGATGTAGAAGAAAATTTATCACTATGAGCGAGCATAGGCAGAGCATTTAAAAATAAAGTGTGGAGTGGGAAAGAAAATATACCAAAATGAAGTTTCAAAGAAGACGACACTCTAATCAGAAGAACACGCATTGAAATTTTATCATCCTGGCACCGAGCTATTTTCCTGCAGGGCTTCCCCTATAGTATCATCACTGCAATAGAGTTTGGTTAAAAACATTGTTCCCTTTTTTATTTTCTTATTTTCATTTTTTTCCACTTAATTTAGGAGATTAAATTTGTGGAGGAAAAATAGGAAAAAAATTAGGAAAATGTAAGATATTGGAGAAAAATTAGGGGAACAAGTGGAAAGAAATTAGGAGAGATTTTAGGAAAGGTAAAACACATGAGGAGAGAGAAAACATTAGGAGGGAAAATAAGTTTTCTCAAGTGCCATGTCACTAATGACTCATTCAATTGCTGCCACATGTCCACCCCTCAAACTGTTAGCTCATGCTCCTAAAAATAGCCATGCCTAAAATCAAACACTGCTAAAAGTAGTAATATGTCCGCATTTCCACAATATTACACTCATTAGTCTCAAAATATGATGGGGAACCCAAGTTTGTTGTCAACACTACCATGTCGAGACTGCCAAAAATAGAAATTTCTCAGAATTGGATGAAACCACCACCATTACACTTAGAAATCAGTGGGTAATCTAGATTTTGAATACTAATATCTGGTGCCTGGCTCTAACTACTAAAAATATAAAGTTCTCAGATTTGGATGAGAATGACACCATTGGATATAGAACATTGTGGGAAACTTGAATGTATAATTAGACCTAACATGCAATCACTTCTAAAAATAGAAAATGCTCAAAATCACATGTATGTATACTCATTGGATTCATCTTTCAGAAGGAATACAAATCCGCAATCAAAATCAACATGCACGCACTGCTAAAAATAACAATTACTTGCATGTCACTTTAAATTAGTTCATAGAACTTCAAATATCACAAGGATTCTAAATATATCATTATCTATGACAGGCAAGCCTCTGGACACAATCTGCTAAAAATAATAAGTTCCATGCATGTTTCCTAGAAAGACCTCACCAGAATCCCAAGTTCATAAGGACTCCAAATATGTGATCCATACTATTGCACTATCCCTGGAACTCCCTCTCCTAGAAACCAGGAAACTTTCTAAATATAGCAACACTCTCAAAACTATGCAAAAAAATGTGTCTCAATCATCATTGAATCACTCCCTCTCCTAGAAACCATGGAACTTTCCAAATATAGAAACATTCTCAAAACTATGCAAAAAAATGTGTCTCAATCATCATTGAATCAATCATGTGATTAATAATCCTAGGAACCTTCCCCGACCTATATCTGTATCAATCTATGAACCTCCAACTGAGTTAAATCTACAATTGATAGACAATTCCTTGACCCTCTAAATTTCTAAGGGGAAAATCAAGGGTTAATAATGCCCTAATTATAGATGGAGATAGTATTTAATATTTTAGAAGTCAAATTTGAAATGTACACTGCAACCAAATGCCTATAGAGTTTATTGGTTGCAAGGCTTAATATTTTGATCAAATTGCTCTCCATGATGCAAAGAAGATATTTTGAAGAGGTTGGTGACATCTGGCCTTTGGGTTTAATTAACAATAATTGATAATGTATATATTATATAAAGGCTATAAATTATATTTTATTTATATTAGTAATATAAACTAGGTATATTGCAAGATAAATGTTATTACACCTATCAAAATTAATGTTTGAAGGACAACACAAGAAATTGAAGCCTCTCAAATATGGAT
The DNA here is from genome assembly GCA_034641835.2 of Pinus albicaulis. Lineage (NCBI taxonomy): Eukaryota > Viridiplantae > Streptophyta > Pinopsida > Pinales > Pinaceae > Pinus > Pinus albicaulis. Next base: position 205,197,191 of record CM076577.1, read on the forward strand.
CCCTCCTATGCAACAAAGCATCAGAGAAAATGTCTTTCATTAGAAATTTATATTAGTGAATGCAGTTTTATTGATGTTCTTGAAAGCATCTTTAATACATGAAAAATATAGTCACGAGATATTCATTCCATAAGTGGAAGATTAAGTATAAGACCAACAATCATTCTTACAATATCAAGTGTGGAAAAGAACTATAAAATGTGAGCTTGATTTATTTAGCACTATAAGGAAAGGAGAAAATCCGCAATCATGTATATTCTACATTCATCAAGAAGATCAACAAAATGTTCCATGTCAACCTGAAATGTGAGAGGCCTTATAAGTCATAATGAGAAAATCTCACTATGAAAGGAGTTAGGAGGCTTGCAAAAGTGGAAGAATCTATGAACTAAAAAAGTTAGAAAAGGATTTGAAACCTCCATTGTAATATCACAAGAAAGTTGCGAGATAGAAAGGCCTACAAGCCCTCATCCATTGTATATTTTACATTCGTCAACAAACCTGAGAAAAAAAATACCCATCAACTTGAAATAGGAGAGAACTAATATATGTCAAAATGAGAGAATTTTACTTGTGCAATTTCATAGAATCTTGTAGAACTTAAAGAATCTGCAATTGGAAAGTTGTGAGGATGAAAGGACTCAAAACCCTCCTTGTGAAACCACAAAAAAGTTTCTAGGAAAGGTCTACAAAGCCTCCTCCATTTCCGGGAAACATCAAAGTTGTGGAATAAATTGAATTGGAACACGCCCTTGTGAAGTCGCAATAAAGTTTAAGATGGTTGATATTTTAACTGCAAGACTATAAGATTGCAACCATGAGGTTTTGGAGAGGTGCACTCCCAGAAACCCCAACGTACCAAATGTGTACAAGATAAAAACTCCAAACGTTGTAAGGCTATAGACACAACAAAGTGGTTAGCACAATTGAGACATGTAATCTTAGGTTCTCAAAACCTATCTTCGGGAGGTGAAAACAATTTTGCAAAAATTTCAAGACCTGCAACACACACCTGAAAAAATATGATTTCCACAACAATACAAATGCCATTAAACCACATACTTCAAATATAAGAAATAATCACAACACTATTGCAAGAAAGAATCAACAGGTCGACCATAAAATTCCAAGTTCTTTGTCCTTTGAAATTCTAACCCAACAACAGAACTTTTGAGTATGCATGTATCGATGTAAGTAATTGAAAGAGTTAGGAGAAAAGTTTTAAGTCATAGTCTTTTGTAATACAAGCATCTCTTTTACAAATACAGTGAAAAAAAATACAAGTGTATAACCAGTACCACTTTTCAATCTCTGTGATTACATACATCCCATGTTGAAAGTTGGAATTCATAAAGAAAATACATTAAAATAAGGAAACAAATATTAGTACTTGTGTTAATAATGTGAGTGATAATAGGTGGGGGTAGTGGCAGTGGTGGGTCTAATTGATATGGTGGTGGGGGTCCATAAGAAGGCTCGTAATAGTGATGATATTGACCTTCTTCAGACTGTTGTGATCCATAGTAGGAACCATATGGAGGCCCATGGGGAGCTGGTTGAGAATGTTGACCCTCCTGCCCTTCATTTGTTGTGCATTTTTTACTGCTGCCAGGCTCTTGCACTAGAGAAATAGCTCCCATTCTTTGAGGATCCATGGATGGATAGTATGTCCTTTCCGATGGTGGGGGCGGAGAAGGAATATTGAAGTAATTTAGAGAAGGTTGTTCCTGACTGTTCTGTGGTTGTTGTTGTTGCCTTTGGTGCTATGAAAAAACAACTCTTGGAAGCATACCACTAATAATTTTTGCAGCTTCATCTCCTTGATGCTCAACTTCTGGTTTAGGAGCCTATGGCTTTCCCCACAACAACTTTAATCTCAAGCCTTTTAAAACTAGCTTGTTGGAAAAATTTTCTGCTGCTTTCTCAGCCCCTTCTCTGGTTGTATATGTAACAAATGCACATGCTCTTTCAAATACAAGTATGATAGACTCAATTTCACCATATGCATGCATAGAAATTGTCCTTAAGATCAGCTTCGGTAACCCTTGAATCAAGCACGCCCACATACAAAGTCTTTATACTCTCATCTTCAGGAGGAACAAGAGATGGCATCTCACCAACTTTATTTAACAACCTTGCTGCAACTATATCATTTAATCTGCTAAGAGATAAATCATTATAAAATATTAGATTCAAGAAGGAAGTTATCTCTATTGACAACAATTTAAGTATGTAATGAAATTTGTTGAATCATGGTCAAGAAAAGCCCATTCTTTTTCTTCATGACAAAATATTCATACTCCAACCTCGCATAAAAAGTATAGTTTAGCAATTAACAATCAGAATAGAATGATGTAATGAGTAATACATAAGAATGCATATATTTGTTCAAACTTCTTTTAAATTTTGTTAAATCCTTTCAGAGCTTGTACATATCTAACTGACAATGTTTGTCTAGAACTAGAAAACACCAGTTTAACGATAAATCTGCCTTTTAGGAGCCTTGGAATTGAGAAGACTAGATAATTACAACAACCAAAGCATATAGGGTTTAATTGAAGAAAATGGATCAATAATAAAAGGGCATAAAATAAATCAATATGATGCCACATCAAAATTCCATTTTGAGTCTATTCTTGAAAATATGTTCTACGCATACTCCTGACTGAAGATTCATGCAACAATGAAAACAATAGGGTTTCATAAATTAAAACGCTTAGAATTTTGTAAATGGGAGTTATGTGAGACTTCGAAAAATGATTATGGATTGCACCTCAAAATATATCAAACAATAACTACAACTCACAAAAGAATCAACTGAATGAATAATATTTAGACAATAATACTTACCCATAATATCAATCTTTTATATTCTGCTGAGAAAGCTCCCCTGTTATAGGCATCTTATGTCGGTATGGAAATTTAGCACCATGAGTACACCCACCACGAACATAGAAACTACATACATGAGAACGGTTTCTTTTATAATATGGTGTTTTCCTTTGAAGCTTCAATATCGTATCATTTGGACGAACCTTTCCATATGATGATTCATAATTTGTTCCTGCTCTAGCCTACAAAAGCCACATTTGATGAGTGTTTGCCTCAAAAAGAGAAAGCTAACATAAAGAGAGCAAACATTTAACCAAACATTAACCAGCTAACTAATTATCAATCCATTTAGATATTCTTGCTTTGTTCCGTTGTATCAACAGATAATAAGCATTTACCTCAAAAAAATAGATTTCCAGCAAACACAATTAAACAAACTTTTTTTAATTGATAAAGTTAAGAAAAATAACCCTTTAGGAATATTAGACTCCACACATATGAACAACCCATAATAAAAATATAGTGAATATCCTTGAAATGCAGATAATCAATTAATAGTGTTCAAAATATATCATATGATGTTTACAAATGAGGAAATGCCTCAAATACATATGCATAGGGTTTCCTTACCTACCCTCAAACCCTAAACATGGGAGCACTAAGGCAACCTATTAACCATCAATGTCAGTTGTAACTATCCACTAAAGGTGCAGCATCAATGACTTAAATGCCACTGGGACCAGAAGTCCAGATTAAAATAAATACAAAAGGTGTGCAATAATCACACCCACATCAACTTCAGCAACATCATTACAACAACTTCCGATTTCCAATTTTTTTCAAGTAGACGATGAGTAATCTTTTCTTTTTACTTTTTTTCTTATACATGGAATTTCCCCACAGTATCCAGATCCCATGTTTTCAAAATTCTGGTAGATCTATAATCCAGATCTGGATTTGTTCCCTAGTAACTCAGGATGATCCTTAGACCTTAAACATTATATTAACTTGTTTTTTCTATTCATATTTACCTGTGCAAATTCATACAATGAACATGATTTTTATGTAAGAAATTTTCTGGTAATCCCTTTTCATGTTCGACTTTTAATGGATGAATGAACTAGATATACTTGCCAATCCTCATACCACTGATTGTTAATCTACATGGCAAGACATTTTGCAGAATAATATTATTAAAATACAAGCAAGCCAATACTCCATAAACTTTCCCAGAATTTGGCTTACACTACTTGCACATTTGCATGTAAAGGATTTCATATCGTTCAAAAAAATATGTTGTGTAGGATATGGTATTTATTTTATAATGGAAAATAGAACGAGAATATAATGATGGAGGAAGAAATTGTAGATTATTTGGAGGGGGAGAAGAACTTATTTTGCATTCACGTAAAGGGGTGAGATATTTTCTCATTGGAAGCAGACAGATTAAGGGACGAGCTATTTTCTCATTGGAATGAGACTTAGTGTCACAGGATATGGAGTCTAACAATGAATAAGAGATCCTATTCTAGATCCCTCCACAAACCCTAGTCACATTTTAACTGCAGATGGCAAGGGGACTTTTAGAAAGGGTTATCTTCAATGGGTTGGGCGAAATAGTTGTTATCTTCCCCAGCTAGATTCAAATGCCTTGATGAATACTGATGTATTGGCTTATTTCTCAGGAATAATTTGTATATAATTCAAGGCTTTAGTGGCAGCAGGTGCCTGCTTTGAATCGTCTAGGGTGAGGCACACTAGTCTACACTGAAAGGTTTATTAGGGGTGTCATAGATGAATGTGAAGAAGCTTCCCTTGGGTTTCCCACAAGGTTTTCCTTGGAAAAAAGAAGTACAATGCCTAAAATGGCTCCTAGATCTTTCTATTTATGTGCCTAAAACTACAGGTAGAAGTTGCAAAATAGAGAATCCTTCTATAAATCAACATAAAACATGAAGTTATATATATTATGATAAATAATTAAATAAAATGCAATTAGAGACTATAATTATAGTTGGAATCTACCATTGATTTTCGTACATAAAACAGAATTCAGAGATTGACAAGAGTAGAAAAAAGCACCTTGCGATCCTGTTCCTCAGCAAAATACTCTCTATTAACATCAGTCCCTGGAATAGCCTCATTGGAGTTAATGGCCAAGGGTGCATCTCGAACTTGGGTTGGAAATCCATATTCAAGATCCAGCAGACACACCTGACAAATGTTTTTGAGTTTACAACTTGTTTGGAAAACCTTTGTTTTCTTGTACCTTACATCACGACCTGGGCTCCACCTGAAAACTGTAAATGGTCTGGTGCAAATTTTACACTCCTTGTCAAAATTTTCTTTCGTCTGCACCCAAAAAAAAAATTCATTTAAACTTAATTACACCACATATGTCAGTGCTTTTATAAGCCATACATAAAATACATTCCATATAGTACATAAGCGCTAAAATTTGAAATAAGAAATTTCATGCATCATAGCTTTTGGAGAATAGTGTCTTCTCTTTCTCCTTGCATGGCTCTATTCTATATCTCTACTTACTGAAATGACACAAGTACTTAAAATCCAATTTAGCGTGTTAGTTCCAGAATTACCATTCACACGTAAGGGTTATCACCGACGCAAGACTCACATATAATGGGGAAATTAGAACCCTATATAACTATCACCGAGAACACTATCAACAAACCAGTTCAAGTTTCATTCTTTCCTTTCACTTACGCACAAAATACAAATCTAAATGCTATGCTTAGATATCAATTGATTATAAGGAACTTGAAACTCAATCAGCTTGGGTAGCTTGTGCTTCTTATGGTTTTAAATATCCCATTTATCAATCTCAACACAATACCGTCGTGAACATTCATTCTTTAAATGAGAAGAGAAAAGCATATATTGTAAGATATCAGATATCAGAATTATAATCATACATCCATGATCCAACACTGTCCATAGCTGATTTCAACCTCCGACGAAAATTGCAACGCTTAACAATTTACTAAGTAAAAAGGTTTTAATTTCCTCTGCAGGTCTGGGATTTTAATTGAAATTTCCCTGGGCTCCCTAAATACCATCTAAAAGTTTTATATAACTTGAACAAAACTTTTCCAAAACATTCAAACAAAAAATTCCATTTTTTTCAATTGTTTGAGATTACAAAAATTCCCTTGAAGAAGATTTTCAAAAATAAACATCTAACCACAAATTAACGAGGAAGCAAAAAAATAGCAATAACAAGTAGAGGATAGTAGACCTCAGTCTGAATCATTTTCCTCCAAGTCCTGCTCCTTTGTTGACAACCCTACATGGTAAAATCCATGAAATATACCTAAGTCAAGAAGATCTGTGATATGATTTGATTTTTTCCTATACCAAACTGTTAATTTCTTCTTCAATGTCCATTTGACGTTGGACTAAGGATTCTTTCATCGCATTAACCAAACCAGCCATGCTCACAATCACCCAGTATTATGCCTACAATCACTCGATAGGATTTTCTCATTTCATCTAGTCCTGCTGCAATCCAATCAGGTCCTATCCATGAGCCTTCAAATCATCCTTACACCTTCCTGTCTTTTCCCATCTCTAAAAAGATCTTTGTAAACTTTATTTGAATTTCTCAAAGTGTCGAATTTAAAATTTTAAACAGAATTAATAGCCACTTATGTCTAGAGTGATTTGAACCTAGTTGAAGAAAATTAATCTAGAGGGAGCTTTCCATAATGAAATGGAGTTTCATCCTACCGGTAGATATGGTTTAGAAACCCTGCTGGTAGATGTGCTCAGGAAAACCCACCGCGGATTTCCCATTTAAATGGGAGGAGATATTTTTATTTATCTCATACTAAAAGAGTAGACATCTCTACCCTCAATAGGGTAATTTGACCTATATTTCCCCATTGAGACAAAGCCCATTTCAATATAGTCAACCCTATGATCAACTCCTATTTAGGCCTTCTCACTGCCTACAATTGTGAGACTGTATTTCTATTCCACTTTCTATACCATTAATCCATATTCTCCAAAGTTGGAAGTTGAAACTCGTGGGTATCCTAATACTTCACAATTCAAGGGGAATTTTTTAGCAACCGAAGGACTACATGCTCCTTCGACTGTTTATTCTTGCTACTTCAAAGGGAGAAATCGGTGGCTCCCTTCTAGCTTGAGTGAGTATCATTTCCAAATATTGAGGGTTTCTTGCTACATCGCTTTATCTGGAATCTCTTCATGTTTGAAGCTCACACCCCTGACCAAAAAAGGGGAGGTAATGAAATTACCCTCTATTCATTACTGGTGCAAGTATGGCTTCCTGAACTCATTCACTGATCCCATATATTTTCTTGTCGAGAGCATCCAACGCCCCTGCATATGTAAGGGAGGATCCATTACTAGAGACTCTCCAAATACTGGGAAAATTCAAGCAGGCCTAAATCTCTAGAAATGGGTCATGGTATAGGGTGCCTGGACATAGAAATCGATGGGATATTGAAGAAAATCTCACTCTTAATCAAGGCAAATAAGAGTGAGTCGGGCTTGGAAAAAATAACTTACATTCAAAAACCAGGGGAATTAGGCAAATCGGTCTTGGAAAATAAAAATTATAGTAAAAAACAAGGGGAATTAGGTGAATCCGGCTTGGAAAACAAAATTTAGAGTCGGGAATCAGCGAATCGGGGTTGGAAGATCATTTTTTAGAGGCGAAAATGCATTTTATGGTCATATTTTTATAGGGGAAAATATAATAATTTTTTATTTTTATACTTTTTTGGCTAACTATAGAAAATTGGGAAAATGAGTGTAATATAAAAAATTCGCCCCTCTAAAGTATAAAAACCCTTAAATTTCGCCCATGGGCTAAAATTCGCCCCTAAAATTTTCCTTGATTGGGGCCACTCCACAAAGACATTGTACAGGCAGGGAGAGATTAATTTTAGGAGGTCAAGGAAGACGCTTTGTCGGTAGCCAAGCAAAGATGGTAGGCTTCCACTAACAACGTCAAAAACCACAGGAGCCATTTAATTACAAGAACTTTAAATTTGTTTTTGTTCATTTTAACACATACATCAACATAATTATATGCATGGGTCCTACATGGATAGGGTGTCGCTATATATGTCCCATTATATGGTACCTTGCCGAAGGCTATCACCATGACTATGATCTCCTAGAGGGTCATGTAAACCAGACTTTTGCAAAAATAAAACAAAAATGTGGTTTTAGATTATATAAGGAGGAATTCTATCCTACTTATTCCTTGACACTATTACACCTCAACCATATCATTGCATGAGGACAAGCAATAAGGTAAGCAAGGGAGTATGTTGGGCCATGAAAAAGGTACGTTTTACTCCCATAATTAGCTCAATTTATTACTAATTTTCATATGTTTACCTTCACTTTGGAAATAAATCTAGAAGAATTAATAGTAAACAAAGGGTAAAACTAATTATCAACAAACTATATGATTATTGGCATAAAAACTAACTTTCATTGTTTTTATGTGCACAAAATCTGAACCAAATAAATGTTGTTCAAATGACTGAACAACAAAGGCCAAGAAAAGGAAAAGATCGGATTTTTTTCATACGAACCATAGAAATATGAGGAGAATCGCGCCTATTTCATAATGCAATCTGTTGGACAGCTGTGAAATCCTCAGGATCTCCTGATCCTAAGGATTCACTATTATCCATTTTTTTTCCCATAGGTTATAAAAGATCGATAGGTGAAATAGAATGGGATACTTTTTACCCATATGTTTTAATTTTACATTATTCACATTCCTTCATGATAGAGTTTTCGTACTTAGTAATGTTGTACCCTTGCTATTGAATTCAATGAAAGAGATAGTGGTTCCTTCATAATTTTGTTCTTATGGCAGAGACTTCTGGAGGCTCTGGGCCAGGTCACTAGGAGCTCTACTGCTTTTCTGTGTTATATTATTATTTTCCCTTTCTGAAATTAATAATTTCCATATTTCGTACAATTGCAATTGATTTAATTATCATCAGCATTGCATGGCTTGAATTTCCATTGATTTGAAGTCTTAATCGCTTTTACTTTCCGCGTGAATGTTATTCTTTCATTTATCAGATTTATTCAAGCGTTTTTATTGTTGTTCATTACAAGTGATGTTATTTTTTTAATCAGTCATTGTGAATTTGAATTTCAGAGCATGAATAATTTACTCATTGTTCAATTCTTCTAGTATTCCCTTTCTAATTAAATAGATTGCCATATATGTTGATTAGTGATTCTGGTTAACTGTGAATTCCTTAATTCTTGCATTTCGGTTTGCTTCCTGCATAGAATGAGTCAGAATGAAGATAAGTTGAATGATTAAAGTTATTTCATGATTTCTTTCAGAATTTCCTTGATTGAACTTTTAGAATTAGATATTACTTCTTGCAACGATTTAGAATTGTTAACCTCTGATTTCACTTGCATAAACTTTGCTTAACACTCTTGAAATAAACATACTTACCCTGGGTTGATAATTAATGTAGGTATTAGGATTTGTTTTAAATATTCATCTTAATAGACCAATAGACACTCCATCCATCATCACTGGTCCCCGATGATGGGTGGAGTGTCCACCCGAAAATTTTGACGGATTAAAAATCCCATGGATGGAGTATCCACCTGAAAATTTTGATGGATTAAAAATCCTATTCATATTTTCATCTGAAAAATCCTCTCAGATGAAAAAGAACAACTATGGAGATATTCACTCACTTAAATCACAATTAATTTGAAGGTTCCTTTCAAGAGTAATCCACTCTTTCTCACCATTTATTTCTCTCAGTGCACACATTTTTAGCACATATTCTAAATAATAGATGAAATGACACTTTTTCAAACATTTTTTCAAGTAAATTTTGTTCAAAATATAGCACATGCTTTTAAAAATCATAAGTTTAAGATGTTTACTTTGAAAATATCTACTTCTTTAGGTGATTTTCGGGGTGTTGAATCCATTTATGTATTGAAAAGTGTATTTTAAACAATAATAAACAAAAATCTCACCAGAAATTGTGTATTTTAAACAATAATACCTCTTTTATTATTATTCTTTAGTGATCCATAATGAAAGTTGAACTGTCCATCTAAAAATTTAAACATCTCCATTTGAAATGCACAATATAATCCAAAATTTTATACAAAATGTTAAGTAACTTTGTAAACACTCATAGATATTTTAAATGTGTTTAAAGATGTTTAATTATTTTTTAAATATATTTATTAAAATAATATATATGTTTTTTCAAAATTTTGAAATATATAGGAAAATTTTATTATATATAAAGGTTTAATATTTCTTTTAAATTAAAAAAGGTAAAAACTACGATATTGTTAGTAGATAGAGATGTATTTCCAGTTCAACAACTTCTTTCATTTCAAGTAACCTTTTTTAGGATAAACACTCATCTCTATCACCTAGCAATTGATAAATAGTATAGTTATTTTCATGGACATTATATATTATTCATTTGTGATAAATATGAATTTCTTGTGTATTCATGTGTCACACAAACCTTTTACATGTTAATGCTATATTTCCATTGGGAATTTGTTAAATGATTTTCACAAACAAAAAAAACGTTTCAAATCTAATTTTAATTAAATTTGATGATATGCATTTGCATTATCTAGTAAGCAGAAATCAAGAACATTGGACTTTTTCTTCTTCTTCTTCTTCTTCTTTTTTTTTTTTTCTATTCCTCTTTTTTACAGTATTTGAATCAGGCTAGTTATGGAATCTACTATATTGAATATATCTTACTCACCTATTTTCACTCTAAATTATAGAAGATATTCCTTTTTATCCATGGAAAAGACTAAGGAAACATTTTCACATTACCTAAATTAACCCTTGGTACTTTTTGGTTGAAAAATACATTCCTAATTGTTGGTAAATAATTGTCAATTGATGGAAATTTGTAAGAGCTCTCCTAGTAAACGTCTCCCTCTCCTAGTAAATGTCTCCATGAAGTCACATTTTGTCCTCCTTCAATTCGGCATTACTATCCTCCAATTCTTCACTATTTGAGACCAGTTACATTAAAAAATGTTTTTCTCTATTTTAGAGACAACCTCTCAAGTTGATTCCTATGCAATCTTTTAGAGCATAATTTTTCTTTTCCAATAAGCTATCACTTGACCCAAAAATCCAAATAGTCTAGAAGAAATTGATTTTTGAAAATTATATATCCTATTTTTGACATATCGCTGACCTGTGCCTTATCCCTAATGTCGGCCTCCATCCAAGGGCCACGTCCCTTCATTTTCATAACTTAATGCATATAAATTAGGCTGCAAACCTCATTTCTATCCACTCAATTCAATGATTATCCGCAAAGAATAGTATTACAGTTAACAACTCGTGAACTTAAAATTAAGGAGAAAGGGTCCACAGATGAATGTTTCTGGGTTTTAAATCAGATATTTGACACCTCCATGCAACTTATCCACTGTAATAGTTTCATACCACTTCATATTTCAGACTTGTTTCTACTTGGATCTGTTTTTGTGGCTCGGTGCGCATACACAAGAGCTCAGAATCCCTTGTTGTGGCTCAGATCACTCCACAAACCTATGTTATCTTACCTTCAGACCTTCTATGGCTTGAAATAGTGGTGCATTCTTATTGTAAAACCTTTATTCCTATGTCATATTTGTGTAACCTACATTATCTTCGGACTTTTTTCACTGTGTTAGTGTGTTTGGTGCACGCATGTATGAAATCACACCAACTTAAGGGGTGTGGTTTACCCTCTTAAGTTATTGGTCATAGGCAGAAAAAGAAGTGGAGTCAAGAAAGTTAGTGGAACCATATAGAATCATAAAAATACTAGATAGAGAAATAATATGCATATATAAAATAAAACTAAACTAAAACTAAAACAAATAAAACAAAAGCTTTGAATAGAGTCAAACAACTGCAATAATCCAAACGGTGGCTCTTCAGCCCCTCTTACTGAGTGTTGGTAGGAAATGAGGATGAAACTTTAACCCTCTTGGCAAAGGGCCCTTAGAACATGGGCTCTAAATCCCGATGCAAGGACGTTTTTACTTCCAATCTTGATTGAGTGCAAAGTCTCCCTCTCTCTACTGTGGTGGACTGAACTTGTTGGATGGCCAACAATTGAGTCCCCTCTATCTTCAGCTTCGGATCACACACTGCTGGTATTTCTTAGGAAATTTTGGCCAGCATAACAATGTGCTCTCAAGTTCTTCATCTCTTGGTGGCCTTATATAGGAGAATTCAAATCCTCCTTCCCTCTCTTGGTGCATTGTGGATGGTGACCCAAGAGAGGGGGATGATTCCATTGTGTGCTCCCTTGATGTCTAAGGAGGCTTTTATGGCTATCCTTAGGCGGCTTCAAGTGTGAAATCACTATCTTGGAGTGTGATTTTTGTGGTCCCGAAAAGTGACTTTTGCCACTCCCAGGATTGTGCGCATTTCGAGTCAAAAGACGCTCTTCATGAAGGATTATGCTCACAAAAGCATTTATGGCTTGCTCAAATTTTATTTTTCCTCAGACCATAGAGATTTTTAAATACTTTCCAGGTTCTCTAATGTCTTTCAGCCCTGTAAATCCTTCTGCCTGACATTAAATAATGTTGTCTTTTTCTTGTACAATTTTCCAGTGTTAACAGTTGCCCCCTAATGTGTGAGGTCTAGGAAGAAATGCATAGCCAAAATATGTTATAGTTTCTTTTCTATATATTGTGTGTAGAGAGAGAGAGACCTGCATGAAGCTTGGAATTGGAGACACCCTGCACCGGTTCGAAGAATGACCATGTCCTATGGGACCCCTGTAATAAAATATAATACAATATATATATAAAATTTCTACGAGCCAAACATGTCCCATGCTCATGATGTTGTGGCTAGTTGAACAAACCTATTTGACAAATACATGTTCTGTCTGTGTCACTAATATGGTAGTGATCTGGTGGTTGCTAATGATGACTGCTAACTCCCTCCAGGGCATTTTTTTCTTTGAAAATAGGTGGAATGTGGTACCCATATGTGTAAACTTGGTATGGAATATAGCTGCTCATTCTATGCATAGGTGTTAGCTGGGACCTTCCTGTGTAAGCATTGCTAAAAGAGACGCTTGTGAAGGCACGGGTCTTCGACGAATTTGATCAAAGTGAAATGGTTGTAAGGTACGATACCATATTGACATGAAATCTTTTGTTGTAGTTGAATGTCAGGAGGACTGATGACATCTGTGGGCAATGATGTCTCCCATAGTGCCACCCGAGGATACCCCTTTTATGGAGAGGGGTGATCCAAGGTACCGCTTCCTTTTTGGAAAGTATGTGTTGAAGTCAACAAAAAGGAAGCCTCAAACAAACAAGAGGTCACTTATATGAGGGGTCAGGGACCTAGATGTGATGGGTTTAACATAGGCATGTTGGCGAGGGGTAACTGAAAACTGACGATGGGGATTTAGCGGCCTAAGATCGGAATATATTAAGCAGCTTGGTGGCAGTTGTAGTTATTTCTGATGGGGAAATCCCTGGAGTCGGTAGGACTTCTAGGGTGGGTATAAAATGGCTATGAATGTCATGATGGCTTGTGCACGGGGGTGTAATATTCTGACCAAGGGTGTTCAGGGGCTACTGCCAGGAAAGAAAATATGGATGAGAGGGTGGGGGGTGTAGTGCACTGTTTGCGGTCTTTGTACACTTACCAAAAGAATAAAATAATGGGGTTTGGTTTGTACAAAACACAGAGACGGGTGCCCCAAAACATGAAAGTGTTCACTCACTAATGTTATGAGGAAGGTGTTTTGCTGAGTGTGGGGACCCCATTGGTTGGTCTCATGTGTGAGGTTGATGAAGCGGATGAAATGGGATTATTCTAGTGGGGGTATGGTGGGCCAAATGCGAGGCGTGGTAGTGCGCTTTTGATCTGCTTGTACAACTTGGTCGTCTAGGAAGGGGGTTTTATTCTGTATGGTAAAACTTGACCTTTATGCATTTTGGATGGATGGGCATGAGGTGCTTCTCAGACTAAAGTGGTATGTCCACGGTGTCACTTTTGCTGTGATATATGGTCTACTGTGGGTGATAAGCACCATGGAGGGGAGGCTCTGCCGACCAACGAGGATGTTTATCATGTGCAGGGTGAGGTGATGATAAACACGGTTGGATATATGGAACCTATGGTTGATTTCTAATCAAGAAATGATGTCAGGATATGCGCAGTTTTCTAGGACTCTATCATGCTAGGGGTAGAATGATACCTGCTCTGGAAATTTCCATGGATGGAGTTGTGGATGGTTTGCGAGTTTTCCTACAAAAACATCTACCTCAAGTGAAAGAATCTTCTTTATCAAATATTATTGAAATTCATGAGCTTTAGAAAAGAAGATGAGAGAAGGCATACCTGTCAGTGTTGAATTTTTTTTTTTTTTGGGATTGCGAATGTGTGGCATTGCCTCTGTTCTTTATTGAGTGCTAATCACGATGCAACTTATGATTCAGAGAATGGACCTTCTGATCTCTCGTTATGCCCCCCCAAAGTTTTTGAAAAGGGCATATATAGGTGAATATGGCCCTAATTCAATTCATTTGTACTTGTCGAGTTCTTGAGAGGTCAGAGGCTTATGCGTAATAGTTCTTGCCATTGCGGTAACCTCCATCACGTCCTGTACTTTAATTTTTTCAGTCTAATGGTCTCGGGGTCCGTACAAACTTGGTTTGTGTGGATTTTGAGTGATTTTTTCCCTAGATTGTGCGGGCGATCAGGGCAAAAGCATGCCTTTTGTGCGCATTTTTCAGGGATATGCATGCTTTAAGCGCTCTATTCCCCTTCTTTGTCATGCCCTAAGTGCACCTGTGGAAAATACGAGCGCGTCCTTAGCACGCCTATTTGAGGGACAAGCCACAAAAGGCCAAGGAATTTTTTTTTTGAGTTTTTGCCTATTTTTGATGTTTTTTTGTTGCTGATGGGTTCATGTTTTGGATTACAGGTTGTTGTGGAGGGAGTGGGATTGGCCCAAGCTCTGAAATGCATTGGGTTTTTATGCTGGGGCGCGTCGTCAGCTGGCGCAATGGGGGCTTCTAAAGTTCGTGAAAAACGAGCTTCTTCAGTCGCAGGAACGATTTCTTCGTTACTTGATTCAGCATTGGCGCAGGAGGCACAACATATTTGTGTTGCGTGGGAATAACCTGGCCATCCATCATGAGATAGATGTATATTTTGTGACCGGGTTACTGCCTCATGGTGAGGCACTGAGGTATCCACTCCCTTTTGAGAGAGTGGATTTGGAGAGGTTTCGAAGGCGTCATTATGGTGGGGCGCCTCTTACGGAGGGGTGCATCAACATTGCATCATTGACGGATTTGGCTGAGCGGTGTGCTCTGGTATTGATTGTGTGACTTGTAGGGTCGTTGGCTCCACATCAGGCATCTAGCCCACATGTTAGAGTCTTGCGTTGGTTGAGGTCCAGTCATTTCTTTGATTTTGCCCATTTTTTCTATGACGGGATGGTGACGCAGCTTAACAAGGTCTGCAATGGATCGAAGTTTCTTGTGTACACCAACATTCTTTGCAGCATTATGTATGAGAGGGTAGTACTGCTGAGAACAGTGGTGGCGGTGCCTCCTCGGGGGCCAGAGGAGCCTCACATGAGGAGGTGGGCTCCGGTGATGCCGCAAGTTGGTAGGGGCATGGTGGGGCATTACTGGAATGCCACGACAGAGGCCTAGTTCAAGGTGAACCCCCAGATGTTTCTTCCATTCCCATATGGAGGTATGGATTTCCGGGGGGAATCTCCAGAGATGAGTCTCCCTCCTGGTTATGCTTGGGGGACAATATGTACTTTTTTATGTTTTCTACATTTATTTGGTATATATGTGCTTATGTGTTTTGATGGTGACACTGACATAACTTTTGTCACTCTTTGCAGATGTTGGCGAGGTAGGTCACCCCATGGCTCGATTGGTTGGTCACAATCCTCTTCGGAGACCTAGGGAAGGTCTCGAGAGGCAAGAGGATATACTGCTGGAGGACCTGGTGGTGGTGCTAGCCCTTCGAGGGAGGGTAGTAGCTCGAATGCTACTGAGGCTCGTGCCGAAGAAGAGGCGACACGTGCAGATGCAGCGGAGGCTCACAATGCAGAAATAACTACTCGGGTTGCAGTTCTATAGGATGCCTGAGGTCGAGTGGACCGCTTGACCCAAGGGATTCCTTCTCGAGGTTTTATGAATGATCTCAAGGAGGTTTGGCTCGAGATAGTCATGGCCTGAGAGCGGGACTATCGGCCTATTTTACGTCAGGTGGAAGTCTCAGTTGTGACGACAGCTCCAGTGGTGGTACCAGGAGAAATTGTGGGTCCAGGTGCCCCTCTTGAGGGATCACTGCCCTAGTGTATACTTGTACAAGGGGAAAGAACCCATTATGAGGATGATTCCCCTATTTTTGACGACTTTTTGTGTATGTTTGGGTTGGCCGATGGGTCAGTGACACTATTTTTTGTACTCAGACATATACACCATGATATATATATATATGAGAGATATTTTTTACGGCTCTATATGTTGTGTCACCTACTTCAGTTTATGGATGATTTTATACTAATGGATATCTATGTTTTTGGTTTTTTATGTATGATGGTTTATTCAAGATGCATTCTAGTTTAGAATGTTGTTAGCTATGTGATTAGTTGCTTGGTTTTGACTCCTTGGTACATGTGTAAATGTAATATAGTCAAATTTTCTGCTTAATCTTTTTGTACACAAATATTTTCTAAATAGATGTGTATCTCTTGTCTCAAATGTTTGGTTTAACATTGACACTACTCAATGGGAATTGAGGTAGACATGCATATGGTGTATACCATGATGGAGGGCGTCGCACATAAGTCTGATGACGAAGTCATATTCTGCCTGATTGTTTGTTGTTGAATCGATGGACACACTATTTTTGTAGAGTGGTGATTAGTCTGGGTGATAGATGACCCAGGCAGCTGTTGCTAAACTTTGAGACCATCTTGATGCTCCATCAGCAAATCCAAAATAGGGTTCAGGTTGGTGATCCATGGCAGAACTTTGAGTGCATTTTCTAATAAGTATTTTGGTAAAAAATCTAAGGGGTTTGGGTTTGTGTACGTTCACTCTGGGGAAGGGCCATCTTGGCCCTTATGGGTAAAATTTCTTGAGGTAAAGTCTGTTGACGAGGTTGTTGAGGCATGTCCTGTCCGGTTCTGTCAAGATGTATGCCCCTGTCGAAGGAAATTTTTGATGATGTAGGGTCCTTTCCACAAGATTTTGAACTTCCCTGGCCCTAGGGCTTCTATTGCGACATCGTAGCAGAGGACTAGTTCTCCCTTGGTGAATGAGCAAGGGTTTATGTGGCGGTCGAATGATACTTTTACCCTTTTCTTATGGGCCTCGTTGTGTTGTAGCGACTATCGTCGACTTTTGTCAATGAGCTCTAGTTATACTAGGCACTGTTCTAGAGGCTGGGTATGATCAGGGAGTTCGATGGCGGCATGCAAATTTGGGATCTCGCGGAGATCGATGCAAAAGAACAAGGTACCTTGATCTTTTGCGACAAGAATAAGGTGGAAATCCTGGGATGTGGGGGTGGCCACAATCCTATTTCCAATATGCGATGATACAAATCGTATATGGTGAATTGGGTCGTCGGGGTTTGGTGGGGGAAGAATCTCCATGATAGGAGTTTTTGTAAACGTAAGGTTGGGTTCCCCTCTCGGATGGTCAATTTCCTATAGGTGTAAATTGTACTTGGTGCAGAGGCGCCTGAATGTTTCCATTAGCACACATACCTCTGGTGCGTGGTTTTGGCCAGTGTGGATGGTGCATAGTACCACTGTGCCAACTGAGTAGATTGTATGGGAATCAACACTACTCGACGTCTCAAATGTGTACGCTTGGAAAGGATTTGTTGTAAAAGAGGTGTTCTTTTGCTTCCACTTCCATGTTGTGGGCTTGGGTGTGTCTAACTCTTTGGGGAAGTGTAGACTCAACGCCGCTCTTGCCGCTCTTAGCTTGGGTAGATGCACACATTTAATTGTATGATGAAATTATGAAGAAATATGGCAATAGGTGCACGTGATCTTCTCCTGGTTAGAAAGAAGTTTCTGAGGGAGTGAAGAGACTGTGCGACAAATATTTGCAAGGGGCTTCAGTTCTCTGCATTGATTGACCCGGTGGTCATTTAGGTCACATAGTCCGCATGTTATCATGGGCTTGGCCTAGATCATGCTTGGTTGGTGCATCGTCCTAGTTTTCCCATCACACCCATGTGGGTTTTGGGGTCGCTAGCCTAAGGGTGATGTACTTCCTAAATCGCCTGAGGGTATCGTCCCATTTATTCTCTATGGTATGAATCATATCATTGGTAGGAAAAACTTACGAGATATAGGTACAGTGCTCTTCATAGTTATTTCCCTGACATATTAGGAAAAATAGCCTATATATGGGGATCTCATCGTGCTCAGTTTATGGTCTGGAAGGGAACCAACATCATAACACTACTAAGTCAGGGCAAGTGGCGACCACATGATTGGGCGTTTTTCATAACGCGCATGTTGGCCTTCTCTGTAGAGAGTGGTTGGGGGTAACTAAGGGTTCTTGGATTGGTCGCTTTTCAGCTGATAAGAATAAGATGGAATACTCGTCACATCCTCTTGGGTTTTGGAGATGTTCGTGGATTTTGCGTCCATGTCGTCCTCTTGGGAGAGGCGGACTATCACTGAGCACAAACTAGCGAGGGCTAACCAGAATTGGGGGATATAGTGACAATTTTCCAGAAGGTGATTGTCAGCGCACAAAGGACATGTGAACTATTTGTGCACAATCCAATGTATTAAACCCGTTCTATAGGATACCATTTATGGATGAGTTCTAGGGTTGCGCATTCTTTGAGGAAATGACCACTTTCCTCTCACAACGTGTAGCGTATAACAGGAGGGGGCATGACTAGGGGTATTTCTGGTATACTTCGTTCCTACTGAAGGTACAGGATGGTACGAGGTTCATTCCCGACAGATTGGGTGGAGGGATCCTCTTGTTAGGATTTCTCGATGGCATGTAAGGCGTCCCTATATCGTGGGATCTCTGGGAAGTGATGGGTATATTGCCCATAGTTGCTGCAGATAGTGCATGCGTGATTGGTACACAATGTTGTGCCTTTGCCTTTGGTGGCAGGTTCCTTTTTACGAGAACGCGGCGTCGCGATGTCTGCCTTAGAGCCGAGGAGTGGTTTTAATTCATCCATCTCTGGGAAGATATGGGTAGGGTGTCTTATTACGTCGCATATGGTGAAAACGGGTGATTCCCGTTGTCTGGCGGGGGTCTCCATCTTATTTCCTCTCTTATCGATTTTCTTAGCTATAACCACTGGTTTTTCAATGGGAATTTCATTTGCAGGGATAGTTTCAACTATTTCTTGGATGGGTGTGGCCTCCTCGGGACTAAGGGGCTTCAACCCTGTGGTAGTGATGTGTGTGGCTCCTATCACTTTAGGGGGATAAAATACCAAACCAGTATTGCTAAATACATATTTGGTAACACCACTGTTGCCAAACCCTACTGGGAGACTAAACTAGCTGGGGGATAGAGGAAAGGGGTTTGGGATGTGGCGTAGGCGAGAGAGGCTATCGTGGACAATGAATCAATGTCATTACTACTTGTGTCCATGTCCTGACCATCTTCGGTGCTTGATGTGGACATCATGCACATCGAAGCCCGTGTGACGTTGGGTGATGACTCAATTATAATGGGGGGATATCCTAGGAATGATCGTAGAATGGATGACAGTTTGAACTAGCTAGGTCCATATTCTTGGTACTGTGAAAGTGCATCCGAGGATGTATCTACATAGGGTAGAATTACATCAGTGTTTGTTAGGGGTCGCTTCTTGCTATGCTTCAATTGGTCGATAATAATGATGCGGTTCTCGTGGGGGAACATCATAATGTGGAAGACGGAGGAGGATATGGCTGACATGGCATACATATAACTCCGACCAAGGAGTATATTATAGTCTAAGTGAGCATCCAAGACTTCAATGTCTATATGGATCATATTTCTGGCTAAGCAGACCAGGACGTTTTGATAGAGGCCGACGGGGGTCGAAGGACGACCGTCATATGCTCTAAGCGTGATGACTGAAGGTTTTAGTTCAAGAGACCCTAACTTCTGCCAATTTTTTTTTGACATGATGCACGTGGATGCACCCTCATCAATGACACATCAGTGAATGGTGATATTCTGGACCGAAAATGGTATCTGAAAGGCAATCATCGAAGGAAGCTCAGGAGTGGCTTTGTCTAAATCAAAAGCCATTAGGCGCGTATCAGCATGGTCGATACTGCCTAACGTGAAAAGTAAGGCTTTCCATTGTTTTGGGCATGATTGCAATACTTCCAAAGCTAACATAGAAGCAGGAGATTGGGCTAAATCGTCCACGATGCTATAATTATGGGCTGCTTTGGAGTGGTTTCATTCTTGAAATAGTCAAAGGTGCGGTCGGTGCACTGGTACTTGCCCTTGACACATTCGTGTCTGGTGGGTTATTGTAATTGCGATTCCGTGTTTGGAAAAACATCTCTTCGCCATTCATGTATATTTCGTGGTTGTTTTTCCCAGAGTCATCTGGGTTTTGTTGTTGAGTGTTGATCATCCCTTGATGGGGGAAAGGTTCCTGCATCACAGTTGTTTGCTGGGAAGATCCTCCTTGTCCTCGGTTACTCTGTAGCTTCTTTAGCTCAGAGAGATCAAGACAGTGGTGAGTATAATGGCCATACTCACCACATATCGAAAAAGAATGATTTGTTCGAAGAGGTGGCCTTTTGCTCTGTCATTTGGAATTTATTGGATCCTGGTTCTGATTTTGGTTGGAGTTGCCTCCAGCCTGAGATCACGACGGGCATTTCAGGTTGCTGCCCCCCTGTCCAGGATTCCCTTTGGGTTTTTTTTTTCCTTTTTTCTTCACCATGTTAGGAGGGCAGTTCTCCTAGTTATATGACTGGTGTGGTTGGTTTTGGGAAGTTTGCACAAAGTTCACCTATGCATTAGTTTTCATAGGTGGTTGGGGACTGAGCATAACGCAGTCCCTGGTTTGCACCTAGCTGTTAGAGGGGAGCTCTTCCGTCAATGTTTCTCTCTGCGTACTGGGTCCCCTAAGCTGGAGGATAGGGTCCTCCATGGTGATACGTTGGCACCCTATTAGTCAAATTTTGCTAAGGCATATGAAGATTTTGAAAACCAGGTTGTGGTATATTCTAGGTAGAATCATACGTACAACCGGGGAGAGGGAGCTAAAGGTTAAATGTGAAGCAAAGGGTTGCTCCACGTACCACTTCGCGGCTACTCCTGTCAAAGTGTGTTGAAATAGTCTCAATCGAATAGTGTTGTTAATGATACTGTTCGATGAGAACCACAAGTGGAAGGTCATGACATGATTACTTGGGTTTTTCAATTTCTTTGCTTCGAATTTTGGAATATCCAAAGGGAGCTTCATGGGCATGGGAGGCCATGTAGGGTTGTGTTCGATGGGGTCATTCATTAGCTTGGTTAAATCAGGTAGATTCAACGAAGCTAAGAAAGGTGACTGGGAGGTTGATGCCATTGCAACTTGCGAAAACATAAAGTTCTGGTTAGGAAGAGGGTTGGTTTGGGACATACCCTACTGTGTATTTGACTAGCTTCCCAAATGGGTTGCACTCCTCTACCCCCTATGGTTCATGGGAGGAGTGGTGTGTGGTGTGGCATTGGGAGACTGACTAGGGTTCCCAACTAAGGATGCCCCAATAAAGGACGAACCAATAATGGTGGCAACATTCCATCTCTAACACCTAAATGGTGAAATACCTGGAACCCATCCTGGTAATGGGGGGAGGTCCAAAATATGCCTAGATCGACGAGGTCCCATTGGGTCCATTTTGGTTTCAACTAGATCTAGTTTTGGAAAAATTTGAGAGGATAGAGTCTATGATCAAAGAAAAATTCCAATCGCATACATAAAACAAAGCGAAAATAAAATAAATTTTCCCTTTAAATTAATTCTATGTGATCAAGCAATCAACAAAGTGGTTTTTGTTTTCTTGCGTATGATACTCAAATCCTAGAAGACTTATTCATCCTCACACACTCAAATGTAACTCAGCCTTGAGAATATATCTTGCAAGTGCTGGCACAACGTCCCGTAAGAGCTGGTGTCGCCCCCAGTCAACCAAAGAAAATCCACCAAGGTAAGGGTAGAGGATCTAGTTTTTGCCTGCACCGTCACCTATAGGGAAAGGATGCCCTAGATTTTGTCACTAAGTACCACCATCCCATGTGAGCGTTCAAGTCTTGGGCTTCTTGGTAAGGTAGCTAACAGTACCAAGTATCAGTCGGGTCAGGTAGCCCTAACTAGTACCGCACGCACTGCACCTAAGCCTAACCCCCTCTGAAACAGGTCTCTGCCGTGCTCAGGTTTTATTTTCTGTGGGCTGATAGGTGGATTTAAAGATCCATAAATAGTCAACTTCTATGTTTCAAGATGAAGAATGATCAAGGCGGCTTATTGGATGCCTACCCCTTTGATCCTAACTTAAACTATAAATTCTTTTAGTGAGTTTGGTTAAGTTAGTTTTAGGTGTCTTTGCTTTGCTTAGTGGGTAGATGTGTGTGAGAAAAAATTGGACAAGAACATAGTTTGAACGTGTGGATATGTGATGATCCTTTTCAAAATCCCCTATTAAACTATGTTGTATTGTTCCTTTCTCAAAAGAAAAACATGTGCGGATATGGGTTGCTTTCTATTTTTCCTAGTTAATATAAGTGATCAACTAAAGGGAGATGGTGAGTTGTGAATAGAGAGTTTTCATATGCTTTCCTAGGATCACCGAAGGGTGAAAAGGAAACAGAGATTACTTGCTCTTCTATCGACAATTCAATCCTGGTCCTGAAATCCTAGAGTAAAAATTGAACTAAACTAATAACTTTTACACTAGAAAAAGAAACTAGCTAAGCATGCATGGACTTGGGCCACTTACTTTGGCTTATTATCTAGGTATGTTGGTACCTAAATTTGAAAAACATAATTTTTTTTGTAAATGAAAGTTAATTTCCCCCCCTACTTAAATTATGTGTGAACTTTGCAAAAATCAACTTGAAATAAACTGACACTAAGCCTACAAAATGCAGCTAAGAGTGAGCTTTAGCAAGCTGCGGGGTACCTCAACCAGTGCTGGTAGATGTATTATGGGTTGACAAGCACTTTACAAGCAGGAAAAAATATAAATGTGGGATAAATTTCTCTTTCTGTCTTTTGCGCGCAAAAGGCTACAACAAGTGCAATGTCTGCGCACGGGTCATCTCTGAACCCGCGCCCTTGGTGCGTCTGTGGGAGGGGAAAGCACACACATTCCGGAAAAAAGTAATTTTTTGGAGCTTTTATGCTTCAGTCTATCACTTGGGATGAACTAGGGACTACAAGAGAAAAAGGCGGAAATTCAGCTCCACTCCACAGCACAGACAGGGGTCTCTGCAAAAAGGCACAACCACATAAACTTGGAAATAAACATTAGTGGAATCACCAATCCTGTGTTAGTGTGTTTGGTGCACTCACGTACAAAATCAAACCAACTTAAGGGGTGTGTTTTACCCTCTTAAGTTATTGGTCACAGGCAGAAAAATAAGTGGAGTCAAGAAAGTTAGTGGAACAAGCTAGAATCATAAACATACTAGATAGAGAAAAAGTATGCATATATAAACTAAAACTAAAAAAAATAAAACAAAAGCTCTGAATAGAGTCAAAAAACTACAATAATCCAAATGGTGGCTCTTCAGACCCTCTTATTGAGTGCTGGTAGGAAATGAGGATGAAAATTTAACCCTCTTGCCAAAGGGCCCTTAGAACATGGGTTCTAAGTCTCGATGCAATGATGTTTTTACTTCCAAGCTTGCTTCGATGCAAAGTCTCCCTCTCTCTACTATGGTGTATTGAACTTGTTGGATTGCCAACAATTGAGTCCCCTCTATCTTCAGCTTCGGATCACACACTGCTGGTATTTCTTGGACAATTTTAGCCAGCATAACAATGTGCTCTCAAGTTCTTCATCTCCTGGTGGCCTTATATAGGAGAATTCAAATCCTCCTTCCCTCTCTTGGTACATTATGGATGGTGACCCAAGAGAGGGGTATGATTCCATTGTGTGCCACAAATATTCCATTGTGTGCTCCCTTGATGTCTAAGGAGGCTTTGGTGGTTGTCCTTAGGTGGCTTCAAGTGTGAAATAATTGTCCTGGAGTGTGCTTTTTGTGGTCGCAGAAAGTGACTTTCACCACTCCTAGGATTGCACACATTTTGGGTCAAAAGGTGCACAAAGGTGCTCTTCACGAAGGATTATGCGTGAAAATTCATTTATGACTTTCTCAAATTTGATTTTTCCTCAGACCTCAGAGATTTTTAAAAACTTTCCAGATTCTCTAATGTCTTTCAGCCCTGTAAATCCTTCTGCCTGACATTAAATAATGTCGTATTTTGCTTGTACGATTTTCCAGTGTTAGCACTCACTTTTATACACTCCTAAATAACAGTGCTTCAGGACAGTCAGACCCACTGTAATATACAATTTTGAGGCTCAGGTATAAGAATAATTGTCTCCACCACAGAGCTCAAATAACACAAATAGTTTGAAGGACTAAACTTGGACACCACTGGAAGCTACTCTTAGTAATAGAGCTTGGACACTACAATTTTTTGTTGGGTGACAAATATCAACCCTTTGTGAAATGAGAAAATCGTTTAGAAAAGCATTGAATAGTGCAAAAGTATTATTGTTGTGTGGTGAACTCTTTGTGCAAACTTTGGTGCATAATTGATAAAGAAGTGTGATGCAGAATAGATGGTGCACTATGGTGCAGATTGATGTAATGGAGCATCTTTGAATCAATAATACAATAAAGGAGTGAAGAAGGATGGTGTCCTTGGGGTAGGATCTCCTAAACACAAGGTTGGTGCCTTGAGAAGATAGGGTCAAAGCACTAGAGGTCGGAGCCTCATCAAGTACAAGTTAGTGGTTGGAAATAGGTTGGAGCCTGGATTTTTTGAAGGGTTGATACCCTCACATCTCATTGTACTCATTCATTTGAAAATTGATTATTATCCTTCTTGTTTCATAATAAAATTATTCATTTCTCTGATTTTAATTGTGAAAAATCTAACTGGTTAAATAACAATTGAAAAGAAATATTGATTCACCTCCTCTCAGTACTTCCAACACTAATATCAACAAGAGAAATGATTCTACCACACCCAACAAAAGGTAGATTTAAAATTGAATATTTTAAGTATATGAATATATAATATGTAGATGAAATGCTTTGCAAGAATTGAAAAGATCAATAAAGTATTATTTTTGTTTGAAAATATTTTCAAGTCATTATTCAATTATTTCTTCTAAATAATTGAGAAACCTGAAAATACCTTTTACGAAATATAAATGACTCCATTATTGTTTTTAATTTAAAAGTTGCAACTAATTTCCTTTGGTTGCATATTCAAGTTTGAATTTAATTTTAATTTTTTTGTTGATGGGAAAATATAATTAAAAATATAGTTTTATAATTAAAATGAAATAGTTTCTTTTGAGGTAGGTAGTGTTAAGCTATCGCTTAACCTTTTGATTTCTTTTGGTTGGCTTTGATCCACTATCACTTTGCTTCAGGCAGGGAAGAGAGTGTAGAGGCAGGAACTCCCACTTAGGTGGGGCAGATAGCTTTGATTCACTTTGTTATTCTTCCCCTTATTTCAACACTCCATTTAGTCATTCGTTTGTAATCTGAGGATAATGGAGATCCATCCAGCGAGCAAACCATCAAGTTAGAGGCTAGGCCAACCAAGCTATAAATTGAACCTAGAGGACGCTTTTCTGAATCACCTTTGGAGGCGGTGAAGATCCCTCAAAGGATAAAAGGAGGCGGAGATCCCTCACGAATAAAATTCCAATTAAGATCATGAAAAAAATGTAAGTACATCAACAACAAATTAGACCACATCTGGACAGAAATTTTGTAATATGCCTTGCATGAATGTCTTGCGACTGGAAGCAGTAGTGCTGCAAGAACAGAGGAGAATAGAATAGGAAACCAGAATGTAGGAAGAGGGAAGAAAAGGAAAAATCTAGAACCCGGGATGAGGAAAAAAAGAAAATGTAAAGAGGGATATTTCCCAATACACAAAACAAATTTTGGTCAATTTCACTTTTTCATGGGCCTATAAATCATTGCTAAATCGTGCTTCTTTTGGTCACTTTCACTAATTCACGGGCCTATAAATCATTGCTAAATCATGATTTTTTTCTCCGGATTGTGGGGGGTGGGTTGATCCAGGTGGATATTGGTGGTCACCCGCCTATTCCACTTGGGGCCCCACCATTGTCTATTTCAGTTTTTCAGTTTTGGCACAGTTTACTATTTTTAGCAGTTTTTCGGGTCCTAAACTTCCGGAGCCGCCGAGGTCTCTAAACGACGTTTTTTGGGAAAACGGAGAGCAGCATGGGTCCATGGACCCATGCTGCTCGTTCCAAATTTGTAGTCCTCGGATAGATCTTTCTAACGAGGTATGGTATGCGTCAAACGGAGATCGTATGCCAAAGTTACGCCCCTGGGAAGTTGAAACACCAATTTACCCAAACGGGGCCCATAGTTTTGGCGCTTCATCTCCTAGGGTTAGGGTTTTGGCTATTTAGGATTTCCCATTGTTTCTAAATGATAAACAGGCCCTCGAGCCTCATTGTAACTCAGTTCAGAGGCCTGTAGCCGCCACATCTCTTCTCAGAGATAGCTACCAGCGCCCTAGCTAGTTTTATTTCCATTCTGTCTGTAAGCAAATTTCAGTTCTTTGATATTAATGAAATGAAGTGCTATTTCCGCTGCATCTCTGTATTTATGGTTATGTGTTTATTCTGTTGCGTTCCTGCATAAATCCGGATCAGTGGTATCAGAGCGGTCTGCTTTTTCTCGATCCTTCTTCGCATGTCCCCAACGAGGTCGGGGTATAAGGAGCTAGGGCTTGATCTGGTGGAACCTTTGCAAGATCAGCCTCGCAAACCTCGACGGACGCCCATGGGGGACGAAAAGAAAGATGAGGGAGCAGGAGATCCTATCAAAATATTGCCCGAGGAGGCCCTCGAAAAACAAAGGAACGCGATGATGGATAGCTTTGCTCAGATCCTTCAACGGCTGCCCACCGGCGGCGCATCTGCATCCAGTAGCCACTCTGGAGTTGCGACTCCCTTTAAGGTACAAGTAAATTTTGACATTCCCATATTTGAGGGGCAAATAGACGCAGATGCCGTAGATAGATGGTTGAATCTATTAGAAGGATATTTCTCTGTTCATGACTTTTCAGACCGGGAGAAGATTATTTTTGCACTCCTCAAAGCTACCCCCCATGTTAAGGACTGGTGGGAAACCTACCGTGAGAACAAGGACCAGACAGAACCCTCTCTGTTCTCGGCCGTACCAACTTGGAATTCTTTCCGAGACGCCGTCAAGGAACAGTACTATCCCGTGGGGAGCTATGAGGACAAGTACATACAATGGACCACGCCGCGACAACAAAGGGATCAAGATGTGCATGAGCTGACGAATCTGTTCCATACCCTGCGCACAAAGTTGGGTATCAAAGATTCAGAGAAACATCTGGTGCTAAAGTATCGCAGCTGTCTGCACAGATACATTCAGGAGGAAATGGAGTTCCTCGACATCTCCTCGCTTGGCACGGCATACCGGTATGCTGCCAAGATTGAGCAGAAATTCAAACAGAAGAAGCGAGACTTTGGATCTGCGAATCAAAAGCAAGGGAAAGGTTCTTCCAAACCGCAGAACAAAGGACAGAGCCAAGGCATGGCGGCTAAAGACAACCCGTCAAAGCCACAGGAAAAGAACAACACCGCAAAGCCAAAGAAGGACACGGGAAAGTGGTGTGAGTTCCATAAGAGCTCCACTCACAACACAAGTGAGTGTCGGGCCAAGCAGTCGCTAGTGGTCGAGATGAGGGCTTCTGAGTCAGATGCATGCTCCGACTCCGAATCAGAACCTCAAAAGGGGAATGAAAAAGGGAAACAGATTATTGATGCGGAGCTCAACGCCACTGTTGCCACTACAAAGGTCCAGAAGGAGGAACCGGAAGATCCAGAGGAGGAGGAACGTCTCTTCCACTCCCAGATGTGGGTAAAGGGCTCCCCTGTACAGTTCATTGTCGACAATGGGAGCCAAAAGAACCTCATTTAAGCAGACGCCGTGAAGCGGTTGGGCTTGCCGACCACAGCTCACCCACATCCATACACCATCGGGTGGCTTCACCAAGGACGAGATCTCCGCGTCAGCCGGCAGTGTCGCCTTCCCTATAGCATCAAGCCCTTCACGGATGAGGTACTATGTGACGTTGCTCCTATTGATGTTTCTAATGTATTATTAGGACAACCATACTTGTGGAAGCGTCATGCTGTGTATGAGTCTCGACCTCGTGCTGTTACTGTTACTTTGGGAAATAAGTTGTACAGGATACCAGAGGTACCACCTCCTGCCGCTATCTCTTTGGTTACTGCAAAACAATGCAGTAAGCTCATTTCCCAAACCAGGAAATTCGTTTTCCTGATGATCCGCCCCCAGGGCAAGAAGAAGACCGTGGCCACGACCTCCAGACAGGGCCCCTCTGCACGACAACAACAAATGGATAAGGTCGTGGAGGAGTACGGGGACATCTTCACCTCACCCACAGGGGTTCCTCTGCACTGCCATGTCAAGCACCCGATTGATCTGACCCCAGGTGCGCCACTACCCAATGGACCGATCTATCGACGCTCTGTTCTGGAAAATGATGAAATCAAGAGGCAGATTCAGGAGCTGTTGCAGAAAGGTCACATCAGACCAAGTTCATCGCCCCGTGGGAGCCCGATCATGTTGGTACAGAAGAAGGATGGGACGTGGAGACTCTGTATTGACTATCGGGCGCTGAACAAGATCACTGTCCGGAATAGGTACCCAATCCCACGGATTGATGACCTTCGGGACCAACTCCAAGGTGCAAAATATTTCAGTAAGATCGACCTGAAGTCTGGGTATCACCAGGTACCAATTGAACCCTCTGATGTGTGGAAGACTGCCTTCAAAGCTAAGGAAGGCCTTTTTGAATGGCTGGTCATGCCTTTCGGGTTGACGAATGATCCCGCAACCTTCATGAGGATGATGGACGACATCTTGCACCCATTCACCAACTCATTCGTAGTGGTGTACTTGGATGACATTCTGATCTTCAGCAAGACTTGGGAAGAGCACCTTCATCACATCCGACAAGTCCTCCAAACACTGCGGCAACACAAGTTGTGTGCCAATTTGGAGAAGTGCACGTTTGGCATGACCCAGGTTCAATATCCGGGATACATTATTGATGAAAGGGGGGTGCATGTGGATCCAGCCAAGATCCAAGTCATTCGGGATTGGCCAGCCCCGACTACTATAACAGAGCTTCGCAGCTTTCTGGGTCTTGCTAATTTCTACCGTAGATTCGTGCTGGGATTCTCTCATATCACTTCGCCCTTGAGTCAAGTCACCAAAGGAGGAGCGAGAGCAAAATTCTTTTGGTCGAACTCCTGCCAAGGCGGCTTCTGCTGCAACTGAAAAACCGCCCGTTCGCCCCGGCGTTCACTTTACCGTACTGGCAATGTACTCATTTGAGATCGAACTACGTATGCCTCCTCGATTATGCTATTGGGGCGTCTACTCAACAAGGACATCAAAAGGGCATTTCACAAGGAGACACTGTTCTATTAGCGCCGTGCTACCCCACATATGACAAAGAAATGTACTCCATCGTGCAAGCTTGTCGACAATGGAAGCATTACATTTTGGGGAAGGAAACAATCATCTTGCTACGTACCACGTGCCCTTCGCTCACATGTACACGGAAGTTGCGTAACGATCGCCATCAAAGTGGTCTACATATCGTTAGCTTACTTGAACATGCTATAAGAAGGGTAGCACCAATCATGTTGCAGACCGCCTCAGCCGACCACCGATCGTGGCGCTCACCACTGTGCTCAACTCTTGTGGGCACGAGACTTCTGATTGGCCGCTTCTCTATGAGAGTGACCCAGAATTTGGCCAAACTTACAAGGCACTCTTGGGGGGTACACAAGTTCCAAATTTTCACCTCCAAGATGCACTTTTATGTCACATGGGACACCTTTGTGTTCCTTCAAGCGAGCGTGCTAAGATGATATGGGAAGCACACTACAGTCGAGTCGCTGGGCATTTCGGGGTCGAGAAAACAGTAGCAATCCTGCAGAAGTATTTCTATTGGCCGAACCTTCGAAAGGATGTCGAGAAGCACATCAGATCCCGCACTGCTTGTGCCATTGCCAAACCGACCATCAAGAAGCAAGGCCTATATACTCCTCTACCTACCCCTAGTCGACCTTGGGAATCCATCTCCATGGATTACATTTCGGGCCTGCCTTCTACTAAGCAGGGAAATGACTGTGTTTTTGTGGTCGTCGACAGATTCTCGAAGATGGCCATTATGGCGGCCTGCAAGAAGAATATCACAGCAGAAGCCACTGCTAAACTCTTCTTCGAACGAGTGTGGGTGCACTTTGGGATCCCACAGTCTATCATATCAGATCGGGATAGTAGGTTCCTCAGCACATTTTGGTCCAGCCTCTGGTCAATGTTGGATACCAAGCTCACCAAGTCCACAGTTTTCCATCCCCAAACAGATGGCCAGACAGAGGTCGTCAACAGAATGATTGTACACATTCTGCGCATGTACAATTCAAAGCATCCACGCACATGTGACGAGAGCCTCCCTTATGTACAACATAGTTATAATCGGGCTCTCCACAGTTCAATCGGCCATAGCCCCTTTCAGGTGGGCTTGGGATTCCAGCCACTATGTCCCATCGACGTAGCCATGCCATTTGCAGCTGCTTAGGCCAATTCAGCTCATGTCCAGTCTGAAGTTGACAAAGCAAGTAGCTTCATCGAGCGCATTCAACACATCCGCCAACAGGTTCATGATATATTGGACAGAGCCAATGCGAAGTACAAGCAACGCCATGATCAACACCGGGTGCCACACAACTTCCAGGTGGGTGACAAAGTATGGCTACATTTGCAGAAGGAGCGCCTCACTGGACCCCACCGCAAGCTTCGCCCGCTCCGATACGTGCCGTACACCATCACCAAGGCTGTAGGGAACAATGCATTCGAGCTCAGTATTCCACCATTCCTTGGTCTGCACCCAGTCTTCAATGTGGATCGCCTTCGTCCTTACTTCCCACCTCTACTGGACACCTCGGACATCGCAGAACAACTCACACCAACTGAGTTAAATCCAGACTGCATGGAACAGGCCACCACAGATTGCATCATGGACATGCAAATCAAGAACACTCGCCAGCAGAAGATCCAACTATATCGGGTTGTCAAAGCTGGCCAACTCCTGCACCAAGGAAAGTGGTTCACCAGGGACCAAGTTCAGCAGAAATTTCCTCATCTCATGGAGGAACTTAACGCAATGGGGACCATTGCTTCCTAAGGGGGGAGGAATGATTCAGGTGGATATTGGTGGCCACCCACCTATTCCACTTGGCCCCCCACCATTGTCTCTTTCAGTTTTTTCAGTTTCGGCATAACTTACTATTTTTAGCAGTTTTTTGGGTCCTGAACTTCCGGAGCCGTTTTGAGGCCCCAAACGACGTTTTTTGGGTATCAAAGCGCCAACAAATTTGATCATCAAATTCATCTCCAAAGGTGTAGTCCTCGGATAGAGCTTTCTAATGATGTATCATGTGCGTCAAACGGAGATAGTATGCCAAAGTTACGTCCCTGGGAAGTTGAAACACCAATTTACCCAAACGGGGCCCATAGTTTTGGCGCTTCATCTCCTAGGGTTAGGGTTTTGGCTGTTTAGGATTTCCCATTATTTCTAAATAATAAATAGGCCCTCGAGCCTCATTGTAACTCAGTTCAGAGGCCTGTAGCCGCCACATCTCTTCTCAGAGATAGCTACCAGCGCCCTAGCTAGTTTTATTTCCATTCTGTCTGTAAGCAAATTTCAGTTCTTTGATATTAATGAAATGAAGTGTTATTTCCGCTGCATCTCTGTATTTATGTTTATATGTTTATTCTGTTGCGTTCCTGCATAAATCCGGATCATGGGTTGAAGGTAGGGTCCTTCTTATTTTTATTTCACTCCCAATTAAGTGCAATTGAACAGAACCGGTGAATGAAAATATCTTGTTAATTATTGTTGGAATAAACATTTCAACAATATAAACTGCTCCTAAACAAAATTTGCATTATAGTAGAAAATGTATTTCCCATTGGAATAGTCCATCTAGATTATTGGTATGATTATACACAAAAGTATTTTATTTGTTCTGATAAGGAAGTAACTTAGCCATTCAATAAGGAAGTAACTTAACCATTCAAGTAAACTCCAGGGTAGCTCCAATAAAACTAGCAATGTGCTCCATGTTAGGGTCCTATAAACTATAGGATCTCAAGGTGATTGAGTATTTTTCAGTTGAAATTTCATATTGTACATGATTTTTAATATTCAACTGATTTCCAAAAAAAAAATCAAAAGAAAAGAGGGTATGTGAAAAATGAATAAAGAAAGAAAAGAAAAGAAAAACCCCACAAAAAGAATAATATTGAAAGTGTTGCAAGTCAAAATGGAACTATTGATAAGTTAGTTTGTTCAATTCATACAGTTTAAGCATGATTAAACAATGTTGAATTTCTGTTGAATAGGTTAGAGAATAAAGACTTACTAAATAGTTAATCTTAGTAAGTCAGTAGTTAGGTAGAAATAAAATTGACTCAACAGTTTAATCTAAGTCAATGGAAGGAATAAGGGATAGAGTAGGATAGATTGGATTTAAAAAAATGAAAATATGATGTGTGGGTATGCTAGTCCAAATGCACCTTGCAAAATAAAAGGTAAAAAATGTTAGGCTAGAAGAAAGGGTAGGTAGAAGGAAGTGGAGATGATTTTATGGGAAAAAGTATTAAAACTTTATCCCAAGGTGGAAGAGTTGATTTATTCCAAAGGTTATCGGGCATATCAAAACTTTATCCTAAGTTTTATATTCTATAAATAAATCGCCCACATTTCATATCTTTCCTCGACCCCAATTTCCTCCATATGTCACATCACCGCTATCCACACGACACTTTCCTTTAAATCTGGCCTCACACTGTTTGATCCAACGACTAATATGACACTTCAGCCCCCCCGCACCATCCAAACGTTATCGTCGGGGTGGGTTCCGAAGTCAATTGTTTTTTACTAGGCCATACCCCTTACGTGGCAGGCATAGAGTCTTTCACACCCCCCCACACCAAACCCGATCATTGTTCGCTACCCCCTCTGAAAATTTGTTTCCCCATACCGTAAACCGCTCTCTCGACCGTTATCCCTCCTCTATTCATAGTGCCACACCTCACCTATCTCTTACACGTCCAATATCCTCCACTCCTACCAAAATGAACCCGTTAAGTTAATTAATGGTTTAACCGTTAATTAATGGACACACGCCATGCATAATGGGAAACCAGGAAACTCTATAAAATCTAATATTCCCGCCTCATTCAAACTTTACCATTTCATCACTGTTACATTATATTTGATTCTTACATGTCTCCCACAATGAATAACAAATTTCCATATTCCTTGCATACCTCCTAGGATATTACTATGATCAATGGATTGATGAGGAAATTATAGGATTTTTGACTATATTGTCCTCAGATTCTAAGCCCTTTGTCATGTTTGATTTTATCTAGTTCTTGGCTGATAAAATTCATGATCAATTTTTGAAGTTTCACACAAAAGGAGTTTTTAAATATACTTCTATCATTATCTATGTTTTTGTATATTTTCAGGCAGATAAATTTTAGTTTGCAATGAAGAAATTGAATGATGGATACCCACAGTCTATCAATTTTTCGACCACCTTGCTGATAAGGGACCAAGAGGAGTTTAGTTACAACAATTTTTTGAGATGTTTTTGCATCCTGCAATAAGTATTCTAAAGAGCACATTTGAGCCCAAGATTAGTGAAGAGATTAAAAGAATTATGCAGCTCTTAGACCAAGCCATAATAGAAGATTGGTATTTATACCAAAATTATACAAAATTGAGAGTCTATGGGTGTGAGTTACCTCCTTATAAGTTGCCGAAATTCCTCCCAATGAGGATTTTTGCCCTGGAATACATAAGATAGATGTTGAATGAAGATGAGGTGCATTTTGTCTGAGAAAAAAATAAGTCATAGTTCAGGATAAAGTCTGAGATAGGACCATTTGTGTGCAATAGTAGGGCAGCTAGAGAAGAAGAAGATAAGATATTGAAACAGATGAAGTTCGTTGCTAGTTTCACCTGGTCTTATGATCCCTTTGGGGTCATTTCTAAATTGAGGGTGGAGAATAACAAAGACCAGACATAGAGCAGTTCAGAAACCAGTCAGAGTGGACAGAAAATACTTTGCAGGAGGCAGAGGAGCAAGCTACTTCTACTTCAGGTTTGCAAACAACTATACCACATCAGAAACAGAGTAAAGAATATAAACAAGAAACTACATGGAAAAGGAAAAGAGAAGACCATTCACCTTCAGTGACTGATACTTCTAATAAATAATTCAATATGAAGCACAGAAAAGGGCCAAAATACACATGGATGTTGACCAAGACAAATAATAAGAGAAGGAAAATATTATCAACATCCTGGATACTCCAGGATCATCTCCAGTGCGAGGACAACAACCTATTACTCCCCCAACTACTTCAACTTCCATCTTGAATCAGCAACAAGCTCTCCAAACATTCACTTCTAGTGTTGCTACAGGAGATAAAGAAAAGACTGTATTTGATACTTTCAGGGAGATTAAACTCAGAAATGAGATCTTGAAAAACAACACTTACACCCAATTTTGGAAGTAGACCTCCAGTTCACAAAGCAGATTTTTATCTGCATTTGATTCAGAGAAGGGGAAGATGCACATGGCATTTCTAGAAGCTCGGATTGCAAAACCCAAGATGGAATATTACAAGCAAATTTCCTTTGAATTCAACATCAAGGACATCCACCACATTAATCATATGGAAATGCACAAACAAACATCTGAAATGATCTCTTCCACCTTAACCAATACTGCTATGAATTTATCTAAGTTACAGGTCTCCTTGGAAAATGTGCAATCTCAACTCAAGATGGATAAGATCTCCTTAATTTCCAAGGATACAAGGATAAAATCCTTCGAAGACTTGGTCATGAGATTTGGATATGATCCATAAAATTTGCAAGTTGTGGAGGATATTATTAAAAGGAAGAATGCATATATAGCAGCCTTAAAGAAGTAATTGAAGATGTTAGCTACAAGGGATCCACTTACTAAGGAGATAGAAGAGACAGAGACACAAAAATCTGATATGATGAAGCTCATCATGGAGTAGACTGAACACCTGAAAAATATGGAGGTAGAAATGGAAAATATGGTTAAAGAGAAAGAATAAAACTGCACAAACAGCTATTGTTCCTTTAGATGTTGTACCCCTTACAGCCATTCCAACACTAAGAGCTTCAATAGCTACCACAAGAGAGGCAGCAAATCAACTTCCTAAATCAGTGGAGAATATTTCTTTGCAAATAGAAGAGATTAAAATACTACAGGCTCTGATCAAAGTTTTGCAAGATCAAATAATAAGAAGTGAGACAACACATGTGACATAAACACAAAGAAATCAAAGGTTGATGGATGGATTACAAAATTCTCTTCAATAATATTCTATTGGCAGCATGGTCAGTAGAGTCAAGGAGATCATATGGACCAACATCACTGAATCTATGAATGAGATCTGGCCATCCATCCAAATCATTTTTGAGAAGAAGGATTTTATCAAAAAAACTAACAAGGCCATTTCAGATATCACTAAAGATCTAGGAGACATGCCTGATGCAGCTAACAAGATCATCAAGTTTTTGAATTCCAAAATAAAATATAAGCTGGAAGATCTGGGAGTGTAGGACAGAACTGAAACAATTCTAGAGGGTAAGAAAGTCCTTACACTAAGGAATTTGGTGCAACATCTTGAAGAGAAGTGTAATGGATTAGAAATTGGAGTCAGTATATTTTTCAACATGATTGATCCATTAACCAAAAGGGGTTTTCCTTCTCTATTTGTCATAAATGACAGACTAATGGCCAGAGATGATTACGTAAATTTCAAAAGATACAACTAACCAATCAAACAAACAAACAATTCAACAATGATCATAACTAGCCTAATATCAGTCAAGAAAACAAAGTCAAATAATATAGAGAGGGTCCTCTCTAAAGATGGCAGTGCTAGATCCCAGCTTTGAAGTGGTTTGATGTTTTCCTATATAATTATTCTTGCCAATCTTAAAATTATAGAATGATAACACTCCAAAAATGTTCACAAATGCTAGTAGCAACCAGCCCTGGAAACTATCTTTCCTGGTGCCTTTGTTCTGTAATCTTGTGTGAGTTTTTTAAGGCACCCATATCCCTAGATCGATACCGAGCAATCCTCTAACCATGAGCCTAAGAGATGGCTTGTATTTGAGCCCTTACATAAGCTTAGTTAAATGGTAGTAATTCCTTCCAACTCTTGTTTTCCATGACATGTTCTCGCCTACCAATAGCCTTAATTACTTAATTATTTATTTAATGCAAAAAAGAAAAGAGTAATGAAACATAAAGACACTATTTTAAGAGTTTCTTTACTAAATCAAATGGGATCTAAGGGTCTAACATGTAAAATCCATGCTCCAAGGTAGTGCAATTCTTTGGCTTCTCACTTCGTGACTTGACCCAAAATTCAGAAGCATTTCCTGATTCCTCCAAAAAATAGTAAGATATAACATAAATATTTCATGCTTACAAATGGAAAATAATGAATTGCACTGATATTCACTTACCATGCTAGGGATTATCCCAATACTGATAGTCTCATAATTATTTTGATGTGTGTATCATAATTATTTTGATGGATGTGTGTGGATGAATGAAGTACAAAAAAATGATATACAACTTCTGCCCTACCCTATGCTCGTGCAGATTTTATGGGTTTTGATCTCGACCACCTAGGTAGATGGCTATGTTGCTCAGTGGAATCATCTTGTGTAGTTCAGAACTAGAGATGGAGGTGGCAGGGGTAGCCTTTGGGTAGGGTAGCCTCCATTGAATCCTACACAATATGTAGGGTCATTGCTGGGTTCTTCCACCTAATAGAGCCTTCTACATATGCATATGTAGGGTCGTTGTTGGCTTCTTCTCCAAAATAGAACCTTCTCCATCTGCAGGGTATATACCCTTCTCCCTAAGCAGGGTCAATTTTTGAAATGATAAGAGTGTGACTTTAAAAATAAATAAATAAAAAATAAAAAATAAAAAACAAAAAATATAAATAAATAAATAAAAATAAAAATAAAACCAATACATAAATAAATAAATATAAAATAAAATAAAAACAAAAATTAAAAATCTAAAAGAAAAATAAATTTTAATTTTAATTTTAATAAAATACACCAAATTAAATAGAATAAGTAATGAATAAAAAGGAATATAAAAATAATAAATAAACTCTTAAATAATTTAATTTTATAGCTAAATAAATTCATACGAAAAAAAAAAAAGGAAACTAAGAGTGAAGGGCGGGAATCCAACATCTACTGACACTCCACCCATCATCCCTATTAAGGTTGAAAGGCCTCTTTTCGATCTCCAAGGCTTCCCTTAATTTGCGGTGGTGGAAATGATCAATCCTTGCAATAACCTCAGCGTCCTCAATACAGATGTGATGATTCGTTTTATCAGCATGCTCTGCTAAGGCGGAGGACCGAGATCTACAATGTCTGAGGTCAGCAATATGTTCTTGAATCCTTTGATTAATGGATTGACCAGTTTCACCAATGTATGGCATCCCACAAGAACACGGAATCAAGTAAACACCCTTACTATCTTTAGGGCTAACCGGGTCCTTAACCGACCTAAGTGAACTCCGGATGGTGCGAAGGGGTTTGAAAGTTGAGGAAACATTATGTTTTTTTAAAATCCTAGCGATCTTATCGGTAGTACCTTGAATGAACGGAAGGTGAACCCCAGAGGACCGATCACAATTCTCTTTCTTAACCTTAGGACCTTTTTCAGCTTTTTGAAAAGCTCTAACACACTGATCTTTGCTATAACCATTCTTGCTGAATACATTAAAGAGATGAGATTTTTCACTTTCAAAGTGTTGTTCATCTGAGATTCTAAAGGCTCTAGTAACTAGAGTGTTGAGAACCCCAAGCTTCTGAGCCGGAAAATGATGAGAATTAGCATGCAAATATTGCTCGGTATGAGTCTTCTTTCTAAAAACTTGATGAGAGAAGGAACCATCATCCTTTCTCAAAAGAAGGACATCGAGGAAGCGAAGACTACCATCAACTTCAAATTCCATGGTGAACTTAATGAAGTCAGATTGATCATTAAGATGTTGGAAGAAAAGGTCTAGTTTCTCTTCTCCATGGGGCCACACCACACAGGTGTCATCAACAAACCTTTTCCAAAGCTTAGGTTGAAAAAGGGATGATGAAAGGGCCTTAGATTCAAAGTCTTCCATGAAAATATTAGCCACTACAGGGGAGAGAGGGGAACCCATGGCCACCCCACATGTCTACTCAAAGAAAACACCTTCAAAACTAAAGAAGGTCGAAGTAAGACAGATCTCAACAAGATGAGCAATATCAGGATCAGTCACCCGAGAAATGACATCAATGGCTTCCTTAATGGGAATGCAAGTGTATAATGAGACAACCTCAAAACTTACAAACCTATCCTCAGGATCAAACTTAATGTCCTTCAATTCATTGATAAAGGAAGAAGAGTCTTTGACAAAGGAGCTGGTGCGACCCATAAGAGGTTTCAGCCTACTTGCTAGAAATTTAGCAAGAAGATAGGTTGGACCACCTATGGTGTTGACAATGGGGCGCAGGGGGGCTCCTTCCTTATGAATCTTAGGAAGACCATAAATCCTCGGAGGGCGGGGATTAATTTCAATAAGCTTCTTACAAAGGGAGCCTACTGTGCTACTTGATTTTATCGCCAAAGCAATTGCTTTAGAAACTTTTCTAAGGGGATTTTTGTCAAGCTTCTTGTAGCTTCCACTATTAAGGAGATGATCTAACATCTTATTACGAAAATCCACCTTGTTTAAAATAACAGTAGCACCTCCCTTATCAGCCTTAAGAACAACAATGTCCTGGTTATTATTTAAGGATTTTAGAGCTTCAAATTCAGGTTTGCTAATGTTGCTCTTAGGGGGCTTCGCTTTTCTGAGGATCATGGCACAGTCTTGCATGATGGTGTCTTTTGTAATATTAGGTAAGTCCTTAATCCCATATTCTATATCACAAATGATATCATGAATAGGGATTTTCTTGGGAGCAAGAGCATAATTAAGGACCTTCTCCAACAAACTAAAGACATGTTGATCAAAAGAAACACTAGATAAATTAATAACAGTAGTATTTAAAGGTGAAGAAAAAGATTTGATACTACTACTATCTCTATTACTAATGTCATTATTAATATTATTAATATTATTGTTTTTAAAATTATCAACATTACTATTACTACTACAAATAAATTTATTATAATTGCTATTATGATTAAAAGGTTTATTATTAACAATGTTATTATTATAATTGTTCTTATCATAATTGTTTATAATAATATTATTATTATTGTGTAATACGCTATCAATATTAGAATCAACGATATTAGATTTAATAATAGAACCGTTCAAAGAAGAGTCAACGTTATTAGATTTAATAATAGAACCGTTCAAAGAAGAGTCAACGAGATGAGAATCCCCGCCCTCTGAGGATTTATGGTCTTCCTAAGATTCATAAGGAAGGAGCCCGCCCTGCGCCCCATTGTCAACACCATAGGTGGTCCAACCTATCTTCTTGCTAAATTTTTAGCGAGTAGGCTGAAACCTCTTATGGGTCACACCAACTCCTTTGTCAAAGACTCTTCTTCCTTTATCAATGAATTGAAGGACATTAAGTTTGATCCTGAGGATAGGTTTGTAAGTTTTGATGTTGTCTCATTATACACTTGCATTCCCATTAAGGAAGCCATTGATGTCATTTCTCGGGTCACTGATCCTGATATTGCTCATCTTGTTGAGATCTGTCTTACTTCGACCTTCTTTAGTTTTGAAGGTGTTTTCTTTGAGCAGACATGTGGGGTGGCCATGGGTTCCCCTCTCTCCCCTATAGTGGCTAACATTTTCATGGAAGAATTTGAATCTAAGGCCCTTTCATCATCCCTTTTTCAACCTAAGCTTTGGAAAAGGTTTGTTGATGACACCTGTGTGGTGTGGCCCCATGGAGAAGAGAAACTAGACCTTTTCTTCCAACATCTTAATGATCAATCTGACTTCATTAAGTTCACCATGGAATTTGAAGATGATGGTAGTCTTCCCTTCCTCGATGTCCTTATTTCAAGAAAGGATGATGGTTCCTTCTCTCATCAAGTTTTTAGAAAGAAGACTCATACCGAGCAGTATTTGCATGCTAATTCTCATCATTTTCCGGCTCATAAGCTTGGGGTTCTCAACACTCTAGTTACCAGAGCCTTTATAATCTCAGATGAACAACACTTTGAAAGTGAAAAATCTCATCTCTTTAATGTATTCAACAAGAATGGTTATAGCAAAGATCAGTGTGTTAGAGCTTTTCAAAAAGCTGAAAAAGGTCCTAAGGTTAAGAAAGAGCATTGTGATTGGTCCTCTGGGGTTCACCTTTCTTTCATTCAAGGTACTACCGATAAGATCGCTAGGATTTTAAAAAAACATAATGTTTCCTCAACTTTCAAACCCCTTTGCACCATCCGGAGTTCACTTAGGTCAGTTAAGGACCCGGTTAGCCCTAAAGATAGTAAGGGTGTTTACTTGATTCCGTGTTCTTGTGGGACGCCATACATTGGTGAAACTGGTCGATCCATTAATCAAAGGATTCAAGAACATATTGCTAACCTCAGGCATTGTAGATCTACGTCCTCCGCCTTAGCAGAGCATGCTGATAAAACGAATCATCACATCTGTATTGAGGACGTTGAGGTTATTGCAAGGATTGATCATTTCCACCACCGCAAATTAAAGGAAGCCTTGGAGATCGAAAAGAGGCCTGTCAACCTTAATAGGGATGATGGGTGGAGTCTCAGTAGATGTTGGATTCCCGCCCTTCACTCTTAGTTTCCTTTTTTTTTTTCGTATGAATTTATTTAGCTATAAAATTAAATTATTTAATAGTTTATTTATTATTTTTATATTCCTTTTTATTCATTACTTATTCTATTTAATTTGGTGTATTTTATTAAAATTAAAATTAAAATTTATTTTTCTTTTAGATTTTTAATTTTTGTTTTTATTTTATTTTATATTTATGTATTTATGTATTGGTTTTATTTTTATTTTTATTTTATTTATTTATATTTTTTATTTTTATTAATTTATATTTATATTTTTTATTTTTTATTTATTTTTTATTATTTATATTTATTTTTTATTTTTTAAAGTCACTTCCTTATTACTGTATGAATCTATTTAGCTGTGAAATTAAATTATTTAATAATTTATTTATTTTATATATATTTCTTTTTATTATTTTATTTGTTTATCACTTATTCTATTTAATTTGGTTTATTTTATAAAAATTAAAATTTATTTTTCTTTTAGATTTTTAAATATTATTATCATTTTTTTTAAAGTTTTTTTTTAATTGTATATTTATTTATTTATGTATTTATTTTATTTTTATTTATTTTTATTTGTTCATTTTTCAAAGTATTAAAATAAAAAATAAAATAAAATTTTATTTTTATTTTTATTTTTTTATATTTTTTTTTGTTAAAAAGAAATCATTAATATTGAATTATATTTAAAATAAAACCTCTATAATAAAAAAAAAATATTGGGAATCATACATAATAAAATAAAGTTTTATTTGATGGAATTTTAAATTTAGTCAAACTAGCCGTTATGTTACTAAGGGCTAGCTGGAGCTTTCCTATCTATTTAATCTG
The DNA here is from genome assembly GCA_034641835.2 of Pinus albicaulis. Taxonomy (NCBI): domain Eukaryota; kingdom Viridiplantae; phylum Streptophyta; class Pinopsida; order Pinales; family Pinaceae; genus Pinus; species Pinus albicaulis. The sequence goes on from CM076577.1 coordinate 205,239,178, forward strand.
GTTTTTTGATTCAGATTTCTCATCTTGTCCTGATGATGAGCCACACTGGTTGGTTCGAAACACGTCGACAAAAATTCCTACATGTGATTTTCACCAAAAAAAAATTTCTTACACAATATAGATTTCGTTACTATTGTCACCTTCAAATAAGAATTTATAATTTATTCATTGTGTCATAAATCTATAACAATATATATCCTTGTTACTTTGTGATTAAAATTTTTAATTAAATATCTTTTTCATAAAATTAATAATAATTAATTATATAATTTTAATCAAATAAATCATAATTTAAATTAATTAATTATTTTAGTTTTTAATATTTCTTATTGAATTGCTATGTTTTATTAGTCCCTATAGTGAGGGACTATAACGTTCAATTGAGCGCTGAATTCATATTAAATTGGGTTGACAAGTTCGTTTAATCGATGTTTTCAAAAAATATTATGTCAAATAATATTTTTATCCAAAGTTTTGGTTTTGAGTTCTTATTGCGAGGCTGCTAGTTTTGTTCATCCACAATAAAAATTTAAAGTACCGTTTACATTTTATTCCAAAGTTTTAAAGTACGGTTTACATTTTTTAGTTTATCGAAAGTTTTAAAGTATCGTTTACATTTTATCCCAAAGTTTTAAAAGTGTGGTTTACATTTTTGAGTTTTATCTAAAGTTTTAAAGGATCATTTTATCCCAAAGTTTTAAAGTACGTTTTACATTTTATCCCAAAGTTTGAAACTCCATGGGTTTTATCAAAGCTATGAAAAAACCATCCACCTTTTTATCCAAAATAATTTCAAGCTATTCTTGGTTTTATATATTCCAAAGTTTGCCACTGCATATGTCCTTATCCTTAAATCCTTAGTTTTACAATTGATCTTTAAACTCATCATATAAATATTCCAAGAAATTATCTTATGTTTTATTTTGATGACAGTTGTGTTTTTGCATGTTGACACATTGATAGAGGCACCCACCTATAGCATGCACATTGATAGAGGTGTCTACATGTGGCTTGCAAAATACCGGGGTTAGAGCAAATCGAACACCTTGTTTCCTCCCAATTAGGCCCCTACCCCATTTCATAGCGATAAGCCAGGTTCACAGAAGCAAATTTACCTGGTTTACAAGCTTTTCACAGAGGTGTTTTAGGCGGAGGTTCTGGAGGATTTGAAAATGGATTTATTTCGTGACCATATGTCCACATTGGATAAGGAGTTTGGTATTGGTTTTTATTATGGGGTGGTGCTCGATATTTGTCTTGATAAGGACCCAGCGCTGTTGGTGGTGGTCGTGGTCGTCTATAAGTTATCGACAGATCTAAATCTATAAGCTACGGTCAATTCAATATGTATCATTGTCAGGAAAGATAAGAGTCAAATCGAGCGAGTTGGAAGAGTTGCATAGCTTCCAGCAATGGTTCCAATTGTAGTCATTGGAAGCCAACCCCAGGTCTTTTCGCTTAAATTGCAAGAAACTATATCTATACGTCGACCAGATGTGAAGCACATGCAATCCCCCAATCCCACGCACTCAAAGGAATCAAATTATGAATTCCTATGAAACACTCCGGACTACAATGATGGAGGCTTCCTTGGAAGGAGACTTGCAATATCCTTCCAAGAGGAAGGCGAGTTTGAGACCCTCTGAAAATCCACTTCACAAAATGAGATCAATAATATTCCCAATAGTGTACAGAGAGGTGCTCCTCTTTTGGCCTATGCTACCAACAAGTAGAATATGTGAAAGGAATCAAATTATGAATTCCTCCGAAACAGTGCGGACAATGATGGAGGCATCCTTAGAAGGAGACTTGCAATATCCTTCCAAGAGGACAATGAGTTTGAGACCCTCTGAAACTCCACTTCACAAAATGAGATCAATAATATTCCCAATAGTGTATGGAGAGGAGCTCGTCTTTTGGCCTGTGCTACCAACAAATAGAATATGTGATAGGAATCAAATTATGAATTCCTATGAAACACTTTGGACAATGATGGAGGCATCCTTCGAAGGAGACTTGCAATATCCTTCCAAGAGGATGATGAGTTTGAGACCCTCTGAAACTCCACTTCACAAAATGAGATTAATAATATTCCCATTAGTGCACGAAGAGGTGCTTCTCTTTTGGCCTGTGCTACCAGCAAGTAGAATATGTGACCGCAGGTAAGAAACTTAAGCCCACATGGTGTTCTCATTACCTAACTTTGGCAAAGGTGTGAAAATCGAAGTACCTTCTCCAGTGCTAAAACCAAAAAATCCCATACCGGCTGAGCGATTGAGCATTGTGTAGTAGAAGAAATGATTGGAGAAAACAATCCCCTCGTGATAGCTTGAAATCGTCCAAATTTTATGGCAGGTGTCTGAGATTCCCCATGACTTCTGAAAGGAGTCATAAATTTCCACTCTGCTCACATTAGTTTCGATTCCAATTATTTATCCTTATAAAAGGAGTCATAACTTTAGATATGTTCACATTAGTTTCGGTTCCAGTTTTGTTTACAGGGTCACATAGACAAATTCCATGTATATGATCATTTGTAGTTGGATGATTTACCGGGTTGCTAGTCTATTTCCATGTCTATTTTTATTATTATTATATTGATTTGATTTAACACGTGCTTTGGGATTATTTCCCTTTTTTTCGTTACCCGTAGTTTTATTGGATACTGGAGATAGTTATCTGTTGTGGTTATTGAATGCAGTGGATTACCTGATCGTTTTATATTGCGGATAACCTGGCATTGCTTCTTAGGGACCGATGGATATTTATGATCTCAATGAGAATTAAGCAGCTGATTGGTGGCTCATACCTTATGATCTAAATGAGAATTAGGCAGCCGGTTGGTGGCTCCTTTTTATTTTTACATATTTCCATTATCTATCTGGCTGTGACAATTGAGATAGACAGACACGGCCTAGTTTTCTATAGAATGTTGGCCATTTAAAAACTTGTTTCCCACTCCCCAACCATTCGTATCCATTGGAATTTATTATAATTTTTATTCATAAGTTAGATATTATGGTTTTTCATGAGGAAAAATGGAATGCACATGAGTTCCCTATTATAAGGGCATCCAGGTAGTGAATTACATATGTCTTACATGGAAGAGGACGCCCACATGTGGCTGGATTCATGTCTGAGTGGTAACTATTATAAAAACAAACATGATGATGAGTATTGCTAGTAATAATTGGTTAGTTGGAGGTTTTAAAAAACATAACAACTAACCATGAAACTGGAAATTGAAATTGGGTTCCAATGAACTGAAATCCAAATGGATCTGCGGATATTTCTTCTTCAATGCTACTGCTGCAAGTGCTTCCGCTGGATCCCCTACATCATCAAGTGCGCACAGGAGGCCATTGTCTGTTAACATCGAATAATATACCGCTTATGAGGCCCTTAACTAATCGTATATGCTTGTTGTTATGGAAATAAATATTGTGGTTTTTATTAGTTAGGTTTCATCTTTCTACATAAATAGGGTCTTGGAATTGGATTCCTTATAGGATTCATCTAGCAAACCCCAACCCAAATATGACCCATGGTGCACCATGCAGTGACACAGCTCTCTAAATGCAGTAACAAAGCTCTCTAAATCCTTATTTCCTCAGGAATTGCGCATGGAAATAGGAGCGAGTGCATGAGATGAGAGAAACACAATTGTAGGAAACGCGAGTGCAGGTAGAATGAGTGCAAGCAACTTGAATGTGAGCAGCACGAGTGCAGGTAGAGAGAGAGGTTATTCACTTGCGGGTTATGCTCAGAGCAAGCAAGAAATTTTATTATATTCTCTATCCATCTAATTAATGCAAACAAACTTAAGGGGTTTTTAACAGTTGCTTTCCCATAGAACTATATTTGTACCCGTGTATTTGATGATGCATGTTTGAAAATTTGTTCTAAATTATGAATTAATTTCTGCAGAGTAGTAGAGTAGAATTTTTTCTCTTGATTTAGATTAAATTTCTTGAGCAATTACAATTCTATCACCATATTTCTACATGGTATCAAAGCTAGATTAAAATTAGAACAAGTATTCAACATATGTATTGTGTGTTAGATGCATGTTAGTGGTTGTATAGCTTCCTTAAGTGTTGTGGACAAGTGGAAGTATTGTCACAACAAGTGGGTTGTGTTTTGATACCATAAGGGTTTCCTTTTGGAGCAGCCAAGAGTAGTAAAGTGGGTTGGTTTTGTTGCCCCAGTTCATTGGTTTGGTGTTTGTCAAATCATAGATAAGAGGGATCGTCTTAGAAGTTGTACATCAGTCAAGGAGTGATTATATGTGGGTAAATCTGAAAGCTTTAAGAAGACTGACAATAGCAACTAATATGTCATAGAGATAGGGAATATCTAGAAGGTTGAGCACTATTCACAAATTTAGTTGTGAATAATGACTTTCGTATGCAGTATGAAACAACTTGAAGACCTCAATACGATACACATGAAAGGAGGCATGGACTGTTAGGAGGTAGATTGATGGAGTCCTAAATGACGGTAGATCCAGAAGACCCTATGTGCAGACTTATTAATGAATCTAGAAGGTTACTAGTGGGAAGATCAGTGAGCCAATGTTTAGTGACACAAAAAGGAGTTGTGATTATTGATATTGGTAGATCGAGGGGTAGTGAGATTTCCTATAGGGAGATAGAGACTCAGAGGGAGTCTAGTTTTAGAGGGAGCATCTCTATGGAAGCTAGTACTTCAAGATTTGGGGAGATCATACTCATTATTGCCGTAGTTGCAACAACAGTGTGGAAGCAACAAAAAAGCAGTAGCAACAATGTGAGTAGATCAGATTTTGTCATGAATGCAACTATACCTCGAGGAGTGAGGTGGGGCGATGTAGATCCCTAGCCCCAGAATTGAAGAAATTTGGGTAGGGTTTATTGAGGTGTTCTCCTCATGGATCATTACCTTGCTACAAGGGCCCATGATATTCACTAGCAAGAGGACCAGTGTTAGTCAAATACTGAGGAGTGTAGAGGAGTGTTGACAGAAGAGTAGGAGGCTCGGTATTAGATTCAGCAACAACACAATTTTCCCAGTAGAAAGTTGCAGACACGGTTGATTAAATGTTTTTTTGGTGACTTCTCGGTTGTTGTTGTTGTAGTAGTAGCAAAAACGATGAGGGGTAGTGCTACAATACATTCCATAGGTGCAAAAGGAGTGATTGAAAATACCTTTCTTGCTAAGAGGGAGTGTTGAGAAGTGTAACAAGAAAGACTCAATTTGACTTTTACATGGTCAAATTGAGAAAATTCAATTTTCCACATTAGTAGACAACTTGGAGGTAGTAAAATAATGTAACATGGCTCTTGTCACTCAATTAGCTCAGTAAATTCGAGTTAGAGGGCTTGGAGTTTGGTTAAGTATGTGTGATTTCTCATTTATAGTAATCCAGTTAAGTTATTTTCAATTTTACTCAGTTAAACTAGTTATAAATGTTGATAGAACTAGTGGAAGGTTAGTTACACAGTGGGACAATATTCTAACTCAGAGATCATCTAATTAATTAATCAATCAACCAAAAATATCTCATGCATGCAAGGAATTAGAATTACTCAAGATGTGGTGGAGATTCCAAGACAATGTACAATTAATTATATACTAGAATAACTATACAGTTTAGAGTTTTGGTCAAGTGATCAATCCTTTGGAATTGCGCAATCAAATAGGGGGGAATAGGGGCCTATTTCCTCAAGAATTGCGCAAGGAAATAGGAGCGAGAGAAGGAAGCGTGAGTGCAATCATCATGAGTGCAGACAATGCAAATGCGAGCAACGCGAGTGCAGACAGAGAAATAGGTTATTCACTTGAAGGTTTTGCTTAGAGCAAGCAAGCAATTGTAATACATTCTTTATTCATCTGATTAATGCAAGTAGGTTTAAGATATTTTTAGCAGTTGCTTTCCCCTATAAACAATTGTGTACTTATGTATTGATGATGCATGTTTGTGAATATTATTCTAAATCATAAATTAATTTCCACAAAACAATAAAATAGAATTATGTCTCTCGATTTAGATTAAATTTCTTGAGCAGTTACAATTCTATCACAAAAATTTCTACAAATAATTATTTTATTTTTTTATTTATTTCTACTAATTATTTAATATTATATCATTTATTTTCCAAATTCATATAAAACATTATTATCATATTTTTATAATATTTTAATTAATTTAATAAACTTCCCACTACAAATTTAATAATTATAATAATTTCTTTATATACTATTACAATTATAATGAACCAATAATTTCAACTTCAACCATTAGTTCATATATTTGAGTGGTCAATGAAAGCATCCTTTGTGTCGAGTCCTCCTCACATATTTTTGCACGAATGGCCTAAATCACCCGATCGAACATGCCCGATGTAATCCTAATCGTTCACAGGAGTGTTCCCTATGTTATACCTGTATCAAAATATTTTGCCCAAGAGGTTGATAAATTGATGGTATATATTATTATTATTATTAATTAATTAAAGCTTTACGATTTTTATACTATTAATATTAATTATAATCATAATCAATTATATATTTTTCTAAATTTGTTTTAAATAATAGATATTACCAACCATTGATTATAATCATAATCAATTATATATTTCTCTAAATTTGTTTTAAATAATAGATATTAGAAACCATCTAATTAGAAATTAATAGAAATATATTTGTAAAATCTCTTTCGGTAATAATCACATATAATGGAACGTTGTCGACCCGTTTCGAACCAACCAGTGTGGTTCATCATCAGGACTAGGTGAGAGATCAGATCAAATCAATAAGCTTAAATAGATGTAGAGATGTTTAAACTAGCCGTTTTCTAAACGGCTAGTTTGACTTTTTAATAATTTAAAATGTTTTTAATAAGTAACGGCTAGTTCCCTCCTATTATTAAACCAATTAATAAATTTATTCGTTTAGTTAATAAATTATTAAACTTATCAGTTATAATTATTTAGTAAACTTATTAGTTATAAATTTTTTAAATTAAAGTGAGAGGTTAAAAAATAAGAAAAGAAAAATAAATAAATAAATAAAAATATAAATAAATAAATATAAAATAAAAATAAATAAATAAATAAATATAAATATAAATAAATATAAAATAAAAATAAATAAAAATAAAAATAAAATGTAAATGTAAATAAAATATAAATATAAAAATGAATATAGCAAAATAAAAATAAAATAATAATAGAATAAAATAAAAATAAAAAGAGAAAAATAAGTAAATAAAAATAAAATATCAAACTTTAAAAAATAAAATAAATAAATAAAATATAAAATAAAATAAAAATAAATAAAAATAACTAGATAAATAAATAAATAAATCAAATCAAATCAAATCAAAATAATCTCAAATAAAAATAAAATAAACTAAAATAAAATAAATAAAATAAAAATATAAAATATATAATATATAATATAGAAAAAATAAAAAAATAAAATAAATAAATAAACAAATGCAAATAATAATAATAAAATAAAATAAAATACAAAAAAAAAAAAAAAAATCAAGGACATAAGGCAGGTATCCAACACCTACTAATGTTCCAACCATCATCTCTATTGAGATTAAGGGGTCTTTTTTCGATTTCTAAGGCCTCTCTTAACTTACGATGATGGAAATGGTCAATCCTAGCAATGACCTTCGCCTCTTCAATGCAAATATGATGGTTAGTCTTTTCTGCATGTTCAGCTAGGGCAGACGAGCGGGATCTTCCATGCTTAATGTCAGCAGCATGTTCAGAAATTCTTTGATTTATAGAACGACCAGTTTCGCCAATGTAAGGCATCCCACAGGAACAAGGAATGATGTAGACACCTTTCCCATCCCTAAGGTCAATCGGGTATTTATTTATTTATATTTTTATTTATTTTTTTATCTTTTTCTTTTTCTTTTCTTATTTTTTAACCTCTCACTTTAATTTAAAAAATTTATAACTAATAAGTTTACTAAATAATTATAACTAATAAGTTTAATAATCTATTAACTAAACGAATAAATTTATTAATTGGTTTAATAGTAGGAGGGAACTAGCCGTTACTTATTAAAAACATTTTAAATTATTAAAAAGTCAAACTAGCCGTTTAGAAAACAGCTAGTTTAAACATCTCTACATCTATTTAAGCTTATTGATTTGATCTGATCTCTCACCTAGTCCTGATGATGAACCACACTGGTTGGTTCAAAACGCGTCGACAACGTTCCATTATATGTGATTATTACCGAAAGAGATTTTACAATTTTATATGGATCACAGAAGCATAGATTCTAGAAATATATTTATCATTTTCATTTTTGGTAAAGTCATTACAAAGAATTATAATAATTATATTAATTTATTGATTGATAGTTATATTATTTTTTATTATATATTAATTAGCTATTGATTTTTTTTTTACAAATATTAAATTATACATATCCTTAACACAATTAAGTAAGTCAGTTTTATCATACTAATTCTTGAGTGAATAAAAAACAATATAATATACTGAATATGATAATTTAGGGAGTGCAATGAATGTTTCACTAGTGTTAAGTCTTATTGGTAAGGGTTGGTGATTGTGTTACTTTTTACGGCCATCATTGTTATGAGAACAGGTTGGAGTATCATCATCTTTATTGTCGAATCTGCAAATTCTACTGAGCAATCCTAGGGTGATGGATGAAGAGCACATTGACTACACACATTACCATTTTAAGGGTCACCGAATATGTACTACACATAATTTTTCTCTAGGGAAACATAAATTCTCTGCATCATTGTCAAAGCATTCATATGAGCAGCCACTAAATGTGGAAACACTTGAAGTTATGGGTTCAGTCATTAAAGAAATAGGTATCCAAAATCATAGATGTCTCGTTGGATAGGGGATTCTCCTCATAAATGTAGTTTTCTACCTTGCACATTTAATCATGGAAAATAGGTTCATAAGACAATGAAAATTTGCAATGGCACACATGCACATATTTAACATATGGGAAGACTAGATAGAAATCCATATGGGATAAGTAGATATAAATTTCATAGTCTACACTTGATATTTTTCTTTGTATTATATCTTTAAAATGTCATAATAAAATATGTATATCCCCCCAATCAATCAACCTAGATCAAAGTACAATTGTAGTTCATTAACCCAAATTACATTACCATGGAGCTAAACATTTTGTTCCGTGAAACCAACAAATGCAAAAAATGTAATTTGAAATATTGCTCAATAAATACCAATCTAGGATTTTTTGTTTGGTGGTACCTTTCATGCCTCCATGGAGGGGATACTTCTCTTTGTGTAGTGCCCCTTATGGACCCCACTTCCACTATACTATCTGTAAAGGATATAACGTATACCCAACATTCTCCTAGTTGTTTTTTCCTTTTCATACTAGGGGCACATGTCTTGATCAATGATCTAGGGTAGTAATTCAAAATGTTTCTATACACCAACAAAACCTCATAGTGGTCACATAATTTTTTTATTGAATCTACGACATTATTCAAGGTGTACACCTTCATGAATAGAACCTTCTTGTATTGAACCATTTCCCTCGCAAAGTGTTATTCAACATCAACATTCTTGTCTTAGAATGATAATTATTGTTCTTCTTTAGGAATATTGCACTCTGACTATCACAACCTATCCTTAGAGATTATTGTATCATACCAATACCTAAACATAATATTTGTAACCATACTACTTCAGTTCTTGCATGAGTGGCTCTCACATATTCAGCTTCTATATTTGAAAGTACCAACATAGAACGACTCTTGCTCATCCAAGTGATTTCTCCTCCAAATAAGTTAAACACTTATCCACTTGTATATATACTACATTTGATATCTCTAAACCAATATGAATGATCCATAAACTAGCAAGGATATTCCCATAGATATTTCTTCATAAAATATTTGACAAAAATATTTTTAATTTCCTTATATTCTATATTTATTAATTATGTATTTCTTGTTTATGAATGTAATAAATAAAATGTGGAAAATAGATAACAATAAAATACAATCACACACCAAACATAATGAACATAAATATATTATCTTGGAAACCCTTACATGAGAAAACCTATCTCAAAGATGAGGTTGTTCTTGTCTCTATAATTTGGAATGGAAATACTGCAAGTATAAAGGAGAATTACCTCCCTGTGGAGTTACCTGAAATTTGTGGCTTGGTAGGATGCTACAAAATAGTAAACCCCCCCTTTTATTCTCTCACTCCCACTTCCAGTTGTTCTTCTTTGTGAAGCAAGATACAATAAAATATAATGCAACCAATTTTCCTCCTAGTGGCCCAGATATAACATATCTAATAGACAACTAGGCAATAGGTTCAATTCTCAACTGAAGTTAAAAATGTGAGTCTTATAGAATCTTTATTCATATTCCTCATGTGCCCTTTTCAATTAGTAATGTGGGATAACATGGAATCTAATCATTCCATGGTGTTAAAACATAATAGGTAAAAATTTGGGAGGCCTAAATTTTGCATATAAACTTAGATTGATGTGTTTTTTGCACCATTGGAAACATATCTAAGTGTAGGATAGCATCAAAAGTTCCAAAACCTAGGTGAAAGGATTTACCCCAATAAAAAAAAAATTAAGCCACAAAATGTCACAGAAGGTTTTAAACATCAATTCTTCAAACTAGGTCACATTGATAAACCTACTCCTACAAGTTGATTCCTCCGAATTTTCCACTTTAAAAGCACTGATATAAATGGAAATTTATATAATGATACAATCCACATCACTCCACAAAAAATACATGTAACTCTTGTTAGTCATCCATAATTTTTTATTTTATCCAAAGATGACTAAGTTGGAAATCCCAGATTTCTAGAAACAATATTGCAGAAACATTGTGAGTTCTAGAAATCTCAAAGCCTTCATTATCCTAAGTCTATCAAATCACTGAATATTTTCACTTAAATCCTCTAAGTTATCCTACCATCTCAAAAAGAAGTTGTTTTCAGGCTATATCTCCCATTTTTCACCTCCATCCTCTGCCAATTTTCACTCATTTGATCCTATCCTAACAAGCCCTTTTCCCTTTCTGAAAAGTCCATTTTCCTTCACTTATCCTCTATTTTTCCTAAAAATCCCTTTTAAAAAATCATTAAAAACCCTTTTAAAATCATCAAAAAACCCCTCCAAACCATCATAACTCCTTTATATGGTTTTAAAAACTCTTTTTTCCCTTATCGGAAGCTTTTAAAAAAGGCCAAAAAGCCAATGTTTTAGCCTATTCTGACCATTTTATAAGATTGGGTTTTAAAGCGCCTTTGGGCTTGAGCCCCAGCCCCCTCTTCTTCACGAGACCCCAGGGTTGTGACCAGGCGCTAGCCCTTGATCCCTTTTCCTTTTTAAAACCCCTCTTTTTGTCTATCGGAAACCTTGAAAAAGTCCCAAAAACCCCGTTTTAGGCCTTTTTTCTGCTCTTTTTACAAAATTTGGGCTTTAAGCCCTTGAGGGTTTAAAGTCCTCCGCCCCTTTTCCATATAACCCAATTCCCATGACCGAGTGATAAACCTTGGCCCCTTCTGACATTCGCTCTCGGTCTCCTTACTTTTTCACGGGACCATGCCCCAGCCCCTTTCTTAAGCCCCTCTTCCTTTTCTTTCTTACCCCCATCTGTTCATTTCTTCAAAACGATCTCCACTGTCAAAACCCGAGGATCTAATGGCTGTGGTACCCCCCATGACCTCCTGAACTATTAACCTTTTCCCCTCCTTACCACTCCATGGGGCATTATTGACTGTCGATCTGTGTGATCCGACGGTCCTCATTTAACCTCGCGACTCCTCTCCTCCCATCCCTTCATCTCCCAGGCCATTCTCAACCGTGGATCTTCGAGATCCAATGGCCCTTGTTTAAACCCATCACACATAACATCCTGCTACCAAACAAAAGAGCTGACACCAGCATTATGGCCCACCTCCCACTACCCTGCCGCTCGTCCAATCTGAGTTTTCCACTTGGCTTCCATTTTCCCCCTCACCCGAGCACCTTCCAACTGTTGCGCTCCCATGTGGTCGTTGGATCTACACCCCCAGATCCAACGGTCCACGTTCAATTTCACGTAGATTTTGCTGTCAGTGTTTAACAACCCGAATCTACGTGAAACATGCGCTTTCGAGGTGGACACATGGCGATCAACGTGTGGTATCGCATTCGATCACATCAAAACCACTTACAATCTGTCTACCACATGAAAACCACTCGCGGTTTCGCAAAAACGCCATCCTCCATCTTTGCGCCAATATTCAAAAAGTTGTTTGTTTCGCCTCTCTGCCATGAAATTTATTCCTCCGCCTGCATATTCTGCCTCCCTCCACGCATTTCTCCTCCCCCTGCACTGCTCCTCCGCCACTCCTGAAGCCTCTGATCGCAGTTGACCATAAAACGCAGGGTTTTTATTAAATATTTGGTTTGTTTTGCAGGTTTCATGGTGGCATGTAATACAAAAGCCCTCCCACAGTCATATTCATTGACTGAGGACTCAGGATGATAATCCAAGGGCTCGAAACAAAAAGGGATGGGTTTTTCTTCGATTCAAAGGTTTTATCAAGGTCTCATGACCACTAGCTGAACTTTAAAACCCTTCAGTGCACCACAGGGAACCCTGCACACAGTAAAACAAAGAAAATCAGTGAAAAAGTGAAGAAGCAGAGGATTAAAGCCTAATCAAGGTTTTAAAGCTAAGAGACAAATAAACAAAGGTTTAAAGCATTGTATAAAGGGAAAAGGACAGTATTATGGATTATAAAGGCCCAAAACAATCAGAAAGGAGATAAAGACAACATAAGGATGATGATAGAGGCTTAAGGAAAAATCAAAGCCTAAAAACAGATTAATTAAAGGCAGATCAAGGCTAAAGGGCCTTAAAAACAGTTTAATGATGAAATAAAGGCAACTGAGGCTAAAGTAGCCTCGGATAAGTCAACACAGAGCAATTATTCACTTGATAAATAAAAATTGACACCTTTCACTTACTTTATGTCTCAAAAGACAAATAAACAATTATTACACTAAAGAAGATATTATAAACTGTCAGAACAATTAATGTACAAATAGAAAAAGGCTTCAAAGTCAATTTTTTCAACTATTTCATCCTCAGGAAGTAAAGACAGATTTATTACACAGAGAAGTAGTTGAGAGACATTCCTACCTTATGCCTTACATGGTTTTTAAGGATAGGAGTGCATTTACTATGTCATTAATAACATTTTGAACCCTAGATGGTTCCACCTCCTCATTTGCAGTATAAATACTACTATGGAACTCATTTGTAAGGGTTGGTTGCTGGCATTCGAACTCTTTGCAATTATACATAGTCTGGCTGAAGATTAAGAATAAATTGAAGTTTTGGAAGATTGATGATGTTTTGACATGTTTTGTTAATGAGAAGGCTCTATCATTGGATACCTGAACATGGCTATTGGTGATGTATTCTGATATGTTAATGTTATTTCCTGTTTTCCATTTTTTTCCATCATTTCTTACTTACAGTAGAGTAAAAATTTTAGGCTAAGAAATGTCTCCTAGAAGCACCTTAGACCTGTTTGCTCTTCACTGTCTTTATGTTTTCATCTACTGAAGGTTTTATTGAGTAGTTTGACTACTTTTCAACCCTTAATATTGTTTATTTCAAGAATAGTTCAAATAGTTGGTCTCAAGAATGATTTATGGTTTTCCCTGCTTACTTGCTGCCCCTTGAAAGCTGTTTTTGGAGTCTCCCTTTAAAGTACCATTGTGTACAGTCTGCCAGAGAGGTCTGTTATGATCTTACCCTCTGTTCTTGCTGAGATAGTTGTTTTGAAGGTCTTTATAATTGCAGTCTTAGATGTCTAGGAGTTCCCTCTTCTATGAATGCAGTTATTTGTGAATCTTATATGTTTTCTAAAGTCTTTGAAGGTGAAATCTTTGGATGAAGTAGAGCGTTCCTCGACTCCTAGATTTCATTGGAACAGTTTGTCTTGATATTGTTATTTGCGGAAGTGTGGTTTCTAGAATTTATGGTTAGCCCTATCTATGAAATGCCTCTTCATGTTCAAATGATTTTTTAAGTCTCTTTGTTGAGGAGTACATATAATTAAGGATTCTTAATTGCCCTTTGTTCTACTTCTCCTTCTAAATCCTTATTGTCCATTTCATTTTATCCACCAAACCCAAGATCCACTGGCCAAGTTAGATTTGCCCTTTTATATCCCATATCCATTGATTGAGTTTGTTATAGCTTCTTCTTGACTCCATTGCCCAATGGCTTTGATATTTCCCCTTTCTATATATGCTTCCTAGATCATTCTAGTCCAACTAACCAAACCCAAAACAAACAAACTTGCACTTAATAACTAGCCTAAAATCAACCTCTTTAAAGCATCAAGCTATATCCTTACAAACATATTGAGAGATCCCTCTCTGAGACTAGGAGGGATAGATCCTAGAGCTCTGAAGACTGGTTTATATGTTGCCTTGTCATTTAGTATGCCAATCTTCTAAATCACAGGATCACAACATAGTGGTGATCACAGTGGGACCTCTGAGTACATAATATTCTATCAAAACTCTTTTAGACTCACTGAGTCCTTTAAATAACCATATAAACTTAGAAAACCCAAAAAAAAATTCAAGTTGGTTTCATAATAAACATTGGTGGTGGACCATAGAATATTTTACCTCCAAAAAAGCTAAAAATTTCCACGTGGTGACTCCACTAGCCTCTAGTAGGCCTATTAATTCACTAGCCCTTATAGACTCTCTTGGGAATACATTGAGCAAACCCAATCATATGGTTGGTGGGCAGCAAAGTTCAAATCTTCCACCTGGCGACTCCACAACCTCCAAAAGACCTAATGAATCTACTGGTAGAAGACTCTAAACTGGTTGAAAATATTCAGTGACCCCTCTGATTTACAAACATGGATCCAAGGATACAAAGGAGATATGCTCCAATGAACAGAGATCATATCCCTGGGTTCCCACATAAGATGCCCTAGGTGTCTTGGGATGATAACCTTCTGGTTTTTCAAGGTGAAAAGTTTGATGACCCATTGTTACATCTCATAAAATGTCATATACATGTATGGAAGATAAAGACTGAATGGCATGAAGACTGCCTTATGAAAATGTTCATGTTAACATTAGAAGGAAAGGCAAGGGATTGGTATGAATGGTTAGAACCTAAGAGCTTGTTTTCTTTAAAATACATGCACCAAGTATTTTATGAAGAATATAAAGAAAACCCTTCATCTTTATCATGGACTGCAAATTGTTGTGATTAATCCAAAAACATCATACAATACTTGTTAGATATTGATGAGGATTTGGTTAATATGCATCCTGAGGATCTTTTAGCAGTCATTCATGAATTTCATACCCAAGATAGCTATCTCAAGAACCTAGATGAATCAATTGAGGAAGAAATCAATCAAGGAATAAAGGACATTCCTCAAGATATCCCTACTATCATAAATAATGATTCATCATCCCTTCTAGGTGAGGCTAATTTAAATATTGATGATCTAGAACAACCCATGTTTTTTCCAGATCAAGAACAAACTCAACCAGTACAAGACCTGAACAACAAACAAAATATGTATGCTGAGCAAGATTATAAAGAGAAAAATGAGGAAGATTATTGAGAAGGTATTGATTTCCTACCTATACCTTGTGTTTTACTGTTAAGAGAACTTTATGAACAAGCTGCAAAAATAAACAAGGAACAGTACCCTGAGGAAACAGTCAGCCATATTGAACTCACAAAATCTGAAATAGGATAAGAGACAACACAACTAGAGTCTCTGCCTTTATGTTATAACTCATTTCAGATTATTAAAGAAGAATGGCATCCTGACAATCTATTAAAAACAACTCTTAAATCCCATGTTCAAAATGACTATCACAAAGATCAAGAGGATTTGTTTGAACGTGAGAAATCAGGAAATAGAAGAAAATCCTCAGGATCCAATTGAAAACACAATTATTTATTCACCTTTATTTCTAGATGAGGCTCAAGAAGACATCCAGCCTCAAAATCAGCCTTCACAAGAGAAAGAGGACTGTTGCACTTCTGCCCAAAGCCAAATAAAAATTCCTCCTCTTTTGACAGAAGAAGAAATTGAGCAAATATTAAACAAACAGCCAGCCCTCAAAACTTCATTAGAACAAAAAACTTCTGCTCATCTACCTACTGAACCTTGTTGTCTTGAACCAGAAAATAAACCTGTAGATCAGCTTAAAGAAAAACAAACTGATAACCCAATATACTTGATGGGTAAAATTGTTTATACTAATGATTTTCCAATTTTTTATCAGTCTGATGATGATGATGAGCTCCAAATAGAAACTAATCATGCAGAGCAACCAACATTGGATTGGTGTCATAAATTTCATTATCATCAGCTTGAAAGCAGTAATCAAATAATGCAGCCCATCAGAAATAGCTTTCACATAATTGGGAAACAACAATCTATCAACTGTAATGTTAAGATTGAAAAGGAAGAGGAATTTATTGAGCAGGATGAAGATAATAAGCCTTCTCCTGAGAGGATTGAGGTAAAAAAAGATACCCCTGCTCAAGAATATGATGATCTCTTCACAGAGTACAATCCACTGAATCAGAGCATACCAGGACTACAAGAGGACAATGTTGCAATATATGATGAGTCCTCTAGTGCAGATGATAATGAAGATGAGGAAGAAGTTCTTTCTCAAAAGAATCTTAAGCTTGATCCAGTGGAGGAAAAGGTCAGCTTGGTTGAAACCTATTTTCCAAATATTCATAACCAGGATTTATTCCAAGATCCCTATGCTCATTTCTTGAAGATATTTGAAGAAGGGATAAAGGTTGTTAGAAGCAGTTTATTATCAAGTGCAAGTAAAATTTTCAGCACTGCTGCTAAGAGACAAGTAAGATGGGAGTGGCCTTTTTGTTTATCTAGCATGCTCAAAGAGATGAGCAAAGACCAGTCATGGAACCATCTGATTGACTGGATGTATTGGAAAAGAGAATTGGTCAGCTAAACATGTAAATATTTCAGAGTTAGGTTAGGTTAGATAGAAAATCAAATAAGCTCAACCTATGAGCATTTAGTTAGTTTTTATTTTTGCTTTGAAAAAGAAAAATTGAAAAAATAAAAAAACAATAGAAAAAGAGAAAAGAGGGAAGATATAAAGGAAGAAAGGTACAACCCCATACCAAAAAAGAGAAAAATCTGAAAGTGTGCAAGCTTAAATGCCACTACTAAAAGAAAACATTGTTGTTTAGTCATATAGCCTAATCATGACTAGATAGATTTCAATTTACTACTGATAGGTTAGCGAATCAGATTTTCCAAAAAAAATAATATTGGCTTATCAGTAGAGTAGATTAGGATAGAAGAGAGAATGGTTCAAATAAAGCTCAAAACCTGAACCAAGAAAGCACAAAAAGAATGGTTCTAATCAGATCAAAACCTGAGCCAGAGATACAAAGAAGACTGGTTCTAACATGCTGAAAACTTGAACCAGGTAAAGAAGAAAAAGATAGCTCTAAATAGATCAAAAACATAGCTGGAAAAAGAATAGAAGGATGTTTATAATTTTCAAATCTTAAGCCTTCATAATTTTGTTTTAAATTTTCTGCAAATAAAGTCTATGTGCAGCTTGTACATATAGCCATAGACATCATAGCAAATCAAACAGTCTAATCCTGATTTGACTGTGTTTAAATTTTCTGTCTTAGAAATAGAGAATAAAATTTGTCAAAAAGCTTAATCTTGACAGACAGTAGCTTAGGATGAGTTCAACTGTCTAAACTGAACTCATGGGAGATACAAGGGTAGAAATAGATTAGTTTTTCCTGCTTTCAAAAGAATAAAATGTTGATGTCAAAGAGTTTGCCAGTTCAAGTGCACTCAAAAGAAGAAAAAATGTTGGGACAAGTAGGATTGGGTAGGTAGTGATGTTGTTTTTAAGAAATTACATGTTGAAAATTGATAAAGGTTGTCTTTTTTAGAGAAATATCAGCAAAAAGGGGAGGAATCTGCCCAATGGATAAGGCACTGGTCTATTGAAAGCTAGAAGATTGATAACTGAGGTTCTGGACACCTTAAAAAGCAAGCTGTCCTCCCCAAGTGGAGCCACTGTTAGTCATCCATAATTTTTTATTTTATCCAAAGATGACTAAGTTGGCAATCCCAGATTTCTAGAAACAATATTGCAGAAACGTTGTGAGTTCTACAAATCTCACAACCTTCATTATCCTAAGTCTATCAAATCATTGAATATTTTCACTTAAATCCTCCAAGTTATCCTACCATCCTAAAAAGAAGTTGTTTTTAGGCTATATCTCCCATTTTTCACCTCCATCCTCTGCCAATTTTCACTCATTTGATCCTATCCTAACAAGCCCTTTTCCCCTTCTGAAAAGTCCATTTTCCTTCACTTATCCTCCATTTTTCCTAAAAAACCCTTTTAAAAAATCATCAAAAACCCTATTAAAATCATCAAAAAACCCCTCCAAACCATCATAACTCCTTTATATGGTTTTAAAAACTCGTTTTCCCCTTATCGGAAGCTTTTAAAAAAGGCCAAAAAGCCAATGTTTTAGCCTATTCCGACCATTTTATAATATTGGCTTTTAAAGCCCCTTTGGGCTTGAGCCCCAACCCCCTCTTCTTCACGAGACCTAGGGTCGTGACCAGGCGCTTGCCCTTGATCCATTTTCCTTTTTAAAACCCCTCTTTTTGTCTATCGAAAACCTTGAAAAAGTCCCAAAAACCCCGTTTTAGGCCTTTTTTCCACTCTTTTTACAAAATTTGGGCTTTAAGCCCTCGAGGGTTTAATGTCCTCCACCACTCTGCCATATAACCCAACGCCCATGATCGAGCGCTAAACCTTGGTCCCTTCCGAAATTCGCTCCTGGTCTCCTTACTTTTTCATGGGACCATGCCCCAGCCCCTTTCTTAAGCCCCTCTTCATTTTCTTTCTTACCCCCATCTGTTCATTTCTTCAAAACAATCTCCACCATCAAAACCCAACGATCTAATGGTTGTGGCACCCCCCACGACCTCTCGACCTATTAACCTTTTCCCCGCCTTACCACTCCACGAGGCATTATCGACTGTCGATCTGCGTGATCTAACGGTCCTCATTTAACCCTGCGACTCCTCTCCTCCCATCCCTTCATCTCCCAGACCATTCTCAACCGTGGATCTTTGAGATCCAACGACCCTCGTTTAAACCCATTGCACATAACATCTCGCTACCAAACAAAAGAGCTGACGCCAGCATTATGGCCCACCTCCCACTACCCTGTCGCTCATCTAATCTGGGTTTGCAACCTGGCTTCCATTTTCCTCCTCGCCCGAGCACCTTCCTTCTGTTGCACTCCCATGTGGCCGTTGGATCTACACCCCCAGATCCAACGGTCCACGTTCAATTTCGCGTAGATTTTTTTGTCGGGGTTTAACAACCCGAATCTATGTGAAACATGTGGTTTCTGGGTGTACATGTGGCGATCAACATGTGGTATCGTGTTCGATCACGTCAAAAAAACTTACCGTCCATCTACCACGCGAAAACCGCCCGCGGTTTCGCAAAACCGCCATCCTCCGTCTTCACGCCAATATTCAAAAATTTGTTTGTTTCGCCTCTTCGCCATGAAATTTATTCCTCCGCCTTCATATTCCTCCTCCCTCCACACATTTCTCCTCCCCTTGCACTACTCCTCCGCCACTCTTGAAGCCTCTGATCGCAGTTGACCACAAAAACACAGGGTTTTTATTAAATATTTGGTTTGTTTTGCAGGTTTCATGGCGGCATGTAATACAAAAGCCCTCCCACAGTCATATTCAGTGACTGAGGCCTCGAGATGATAATCCGAGGGCCAGAAACAAAAAGGGATGGGTTTTTCTTCGATTCAAAGGTTTTTTCAGGGTCTCATGACCATTGGCCGAACTTTAAAATCCTTAAGCGCACCACAGGGAACCCTGCACACAGTAAAACAAAGCAAACCAGTGCAAAAGTGAAGAAGCAAAGGATTAAAGCCTAATCAAGGTTTTAAAGCTAAGAGACAAATAAAAAAAGGTTGAAAGCATTGTATGAAGGGAAAAGGACAGTATTATGGATTATAAAGTCCCGAAACAATCAGAAAGGAGGTAAAGACAACATAAGGATGATGATAGAGGCTTAAGGAAAAATAAAAGCCTAAAAACAGATTAATTAAAGGAAGATCAAGGCTAAAGGGCATTAAAAACAGTTTAATGATGAAATAAAGGCAACTTAGGCTAAAGTAGCCTCGGATAAGTCAACACAGAGCAGTTATTCACTTGATAAATAAAAATTGACACCTTTCACTTACTTTATGTCTCAAAAGACAAATAAACAATTATTACACTAAAGAAGATATTATAAACTGTCAGAACAGTTAATGTAAAGATAGAAAAAGGCCTCAAAGTCAATCTTTTCAACTACTTCATCCTCAGGAAGTAAAGAGAGATTTATTACACAGAGAAGTAGTTGAGAGACATTCCTACCTTATGCCTTGCATGGTTTTTAAGGATAGGAGTGCATTTACTATGTCATTAATAACATTTTGAACCCTATATGGTTCCACCTCCTCATTTGCAGTATAAATACTACTATGGAACTCATTTGTAAGGGTTGGTTGCTGGCATTCGAACTCTTTGTAGTTATACATAGTCTGGCTGAAGATTAAGAAGAAATTGAAGTTTTGGAAGACTGATGATATTTTGACATGTTTTGTTAATGAGAAGGCTCTATCATTGGATCCCTGAACATGGTTGTTGGTGATGTATTCTGATCTATTAATGTTATTTCCTGTTTTCCATTTTTTTCCATCATTTCTTACTGACAGTAGAGTAAAAATTTTAGGCTAAGAAATGTCTCCTAGAAGCACCTTAGACCTGTTTACTCTTCACTGTCTTTATGTTTTCATCTGTTGAAGGTTTTATTGAGTAGTTTGACTACTTTTCAACCCTCAAGCTTGTTTATTTCAAGAATAGTTCAAATAGTTGGTCTCAAGAATGATTTATGGTTTTCCGTGCTTACTTTCTGCCACTTGAAAACTATTTTTGGAGTCTCCCCTTAAAGTACCATTGTTTACAGTCTGCCAGAGAGGTCTGTTCTGATCTTACCCTCTGTTCTTGCTGAGATAGTTTTTTTGAAAGTCTTTATAATTGCAGTCTTAGATGTCTAGGAGTTCCCTCTTCTATGAATGCAGTTATTTGTGAATCTTATATGTTTTCTAAAGTCTTTGAAGGTGAAATCTTTGGATAAAATAAAGCGTTCCTCAACTCCTAGATTTCATTGGAACAATTTGTCTTGATATTGTTATTTGCTGAAGTGTGGTTTCTAGAATTTATGGTTAGCCCTGTCTATGAAATGCCTCTTCATGTTCAAATGATGTTTTAAGTCTCTTTGTTGAGGAGTACATATAATTAAGGATTCTTAATTGCCCTTAGTTCAACTTCTCCTTCTAAATCCTTAATGTCCATTTCATTTTATCCACCAAAGCCAAGATCCACTGGCCAAGTTAGATTTGCCCTTTGATATCCCATATCCATTGATTGAGTTTGTTATAGCTTCTTCTTGAATCCATTTCCCAATGGCTTTGATATTTCCCCTTTCTATCTATGCTTCCTAGATCATTCATGTCCAACTAACCAAACCCAAAACAAACAAATTTGCACTTCATAACTAGCCTAAAATCAAACTCTTTAAAGCATCAAGCTATATCCTTACAAACATATTGAGAGATCCCTCTCTGAGACTAGGAGGGCTAGATCCTAGAGCTCTAAAGACTAGTTTATATGTTGCCTTGTCATTTAGTATGCCAATATGCTAAATCATAGGATCAAAACAACTATAACACTATGTCCAATCCTCATCTTCCTTGGTAGAAAAATCCATAACGAGTAATACCATGTAAATCCTTGAAAAGCATCTTTATTGTTTCCCTTTTCCCATTTTGTGGTTTTGACATATTGCTAGTCAAAACACCCACTAAATGTGAAATGTATAGTCGATTACAAACCATTGCATGCATCACGATACCAACTGCACTAGCATATAAGAAACCCGATATGTCCTCTTCCTCTCTCTGTTTCTTAAGAAATTTATTTTTAGATAAATTTACACCTATATGAATAAGAATATTTACCAGATTACATTTCTATGTCTTAAACATTTTTAATATTGTCCCTACATATTTCCTTTGATTTAACCAAATTTTATGATTTTCATAATCTCATTTAATTTCCACACCCTAGTTGAAATTTATAGAACCAATATCCTTCATTTCAAATTTAGAAGACAATTGAGTTTGCACATTGCAAATGATTTTAGTTGGAAACATATCATCCACCTACAAGAGAAAATTAATAAGGAAGCACCAACCGATTTGAAATAATGATAGTGATCCACTTTGATCCTTCTAGAGCCATGCCACAATATCTAAGTATAAAAAATTTGACAACATATTCGTTGTGATTGATTTAACCCATATAGGGATTTTCTTAGCCTACATACGGGTCTATTATCTCCCTTCACAACA
This sequence comes from Pinus albicaulis, assembly GCA_034641835.2. Classification (NCBI taxonomy): domain Eukaryota; kingdom Viridiplantae; phylum Streptophyta; class Pinopsida; order Pinales; family Pinaceae; genus Pinus; species Pinus albicaulis. Next base: position 205,261,767 of record CM076577.1, read on the forward strand.
AATCCTTCTCACCATGTCACATGTATTTCCTCTTCCATATCACCATGATAGGAATTGTGTCTTCATATCATCTATTCTACTTCAAAATTCAAAGTAGTGGCAATAGATAAAGGAAATATAATAAAGTTTAACTTGGAAATTGGAGAAAAAAATATTATCAAATTAAATTCTCATTCCAAGAAATAACCTTTTATACTAACAAAACATTGTATTCCTTCACTTTTCATTTTTCATTCAACTACTTGTTAATGACTTGTTTAGCGCTAATGGGATTTATTCCAATATTCCACTAGATCCCAAGCCTAATTCTTGTCAAGGGCCACCATTTCTTCAACCATAGTATCTTATGGGTTTTTACATCCTTTGAACCCACTACTTCCCTGATAGTTCCATAATCATCATTAGTAATAAATAAATAAAAATTGGAATTGAAATCAAGTGGAGCACATATGTATCACTGCCTTATTTCTTGAACTGATTTCCTCAATTCTAGAGCATGAGGTTCTTTTTCTTCTAACTATTGTTCTTATATAGATTATTATTCATCATCCTTCAATCCAATATCTATTTTTTCCGGTTATTTCTCTATTAATAGGACTTCATGTTTAAAAACTTTTTTATTTATATAAATACCATATTTTACTATACACAACCTTCTTAGATTTTGGGTTCCAAAGATTATAACCTAACCATACATCCAATAAAGATACACTTCTAAACTTTATTATCCATCATATTCCTATTTTCCTTCGAAATGTGTACAAAAGCATCAGGGACAAATTCCATATGATGTTTAATGGAGGGTTCTTACAAGTCTATAACTCATGTGGATTCATGTTATCCAACTCTAATAAGTGTGACTGATCTACCATGTAAGAAGTAGAATCCACTACCTTTACCTAGGATTCTTTTCATAACCTGACAACATTAAGCATGCTCCATGCTATTTCTATCAACATCCTATTCATCCTTCATGCAACTCTATTCTACTAGTTATGAAGGTAGTATCACTCTGCCTTTCTATACCAAAATTCTTACAAATTTCTAAAAAAAATTCTCATATAATTCTCCACCATTATCCATACTTAGCACCTTAAATTTCTTCTCTATATGATTCTGAATGATATCCTTAAACACTGTAATTTTCTGAAATAATTTAGATTTCTCCCTAAGGAAATAAAGTGATGTATTCCTTAAAAAATAATCTATATATGAAACATAACATAAAGGTTTACTTAGTGATGGAACCAATATCGGTCTCAACATCACTGCGCATCAATTTAAATATTCCCTCTTCATACATAGGACTAGAGGATAGTCATACCCAATTCTACTTCACATACAAACAATTTTCACACAAATCAAAATTGAGAGAGAAAATATGGATACATTCAACCATACCTTTACTATGTATTAATCGTAGGCCCTTCTCTTTGATATGTCATAGTCTTTGATGCCACAACATAGTATTTTCTCCAAAGACTATAGGATTTTTTCCTTCTTCAGCTCCACTCTAATGAATAATTGAATTGTTATACCTGTCATTAATTATTTTCCCAATAACCTATACAAATTTCCAATATGAACTCCACTTCATAATAACATCACTTTTGAAACCATCCTACCAGTTTCCTTGCCAAATATTTTTTTACACCTGCATCACTAATATTTCTTACGAAAATAATTTTTTTAAACAATTCTAGGATGTGCACAACATAGGGAATCCTCTAATATTTCCATTCATGAGTTTTAACTTGAATTTCCTCTTCCTATGATTTTATTTTTTGAGTGAACTCCTTGGAAATCATCACCATCATCAAAATTTCATAATCACAAAACCAATCCCTATGAGGAGTCATATGAAATGATGCACTTGATTTTACAAGCCATGCCTCATGATGTGCATGTGTGCTTTAATAAGCCAAGTAAATACCCCCTCCCTTGCTTGAGGAGGAATTTTCTTCTGTATAAGGATCATCATCATATCCATTCCCTCTCTCAACACTTTAGTATCTATAATTCTTCTTTTAATTCCCTTGCAATTCCCTCCTTTTCCACAACTCTACCACACTTTTATAAATTTTATTACATATTTGTATGATCCTCTAAATTTATATCTCACACTTAAGGACTTATTTTTAGTTATTTCATTAGATCATACTCTTACAAATAAGGAATTTTCCTCTTTCATCAAACTTAAAGTAGTTGTATTATTACTTATGGAAACAACTAGATTGTGTCTCATCTCTGGTAAATATAAAAGAAAATCAACACTTGTATTTTCATTTGAGACCATAATATCGATAGATAATATCTAATTTACCTCAATATTAAAGGTATTAATATCTCGTGTCACCGAGTCTCCATTCTTCATCCTCAAGTTATACAACTTTTTTTGCAGGAAAAATATCTTCACGAGCGACTTACATGGATACTAATCCCATAACTTGTTCCATAAATCATTCAATATATATTCCCCTAAAATATATGGTATTACTAACTCTAAGAGAAACAACCATATTATGACCTTTCCATTCTAATAGAACTTTGTCCAATCTCCTATCAACATTCACATTGATGCAATACTTGGATCTGTAGTAGACCATTAATCTTTGTCCACCGAAAGGTCTTCCATTTTGATATTCTAAAAACCAAATCCATTTCCATCAAATTTCTTGATCATTATATTTTAGTTTCTCACCATTTCCTTTCATCATAACAATAAGTTTCGTAGATCTCCCACTATATGAAGGTCTACCATAGGCCTGAGTTGAAACCATTAGAGAAAAATGAATCCCCTTGAATCCAAACTAATCTAACACCAAATGTAGGTTTTAACTCTACACACTTAATTAATAAAAGTAGAATATTAATAAAATAAATTATGTAATGGCACATGCACACATTTATCATTGATATTTTACCCTAAACACCCAAACTAGGAAACTAGATAGAATATTCAAAGTTTACAACTCTTATTTTTCCTTGTATCATATCTTTATAATGTTAGAATATAATATGCATGTCTCCCCAATCAATTAACCCTTGATTAGATTGAAACTAATGTTCCTTAACTTGAATTACATTTCCATGGACCTTAAAATCATGTGCCATGTAACTACCAAAGGTTAAAATCATACCATGAATAACCTCTCAATAAAATACCTTTCAATAAAAACATGTTGATGAATTTTCACTTAGCAGGCCTATTCGTTCCTCCACATAAGGGATACCACCCCCTATGAAAACCACCTTGTGGCTCCCACTCCCTCCACACCGTGTGAAAAATACAATACCTACCTAATAAAAAATGCATGAGAATGTTGAATTATTTCAACATAAGACTATTTGATATATCACATAGAATTGGGTTATATATATGTGTGTGTGTGTGTGTGTGTGTGTGTGTGTTGGTCTATCCCACAAGGATTTGAACTTTGAATCCCATGTTTACATAATACTTCATAACAAGTACTCAACAATTGAGCTATACCTCGTGGGCCAAGATAAAGGTATTATTGGATGACACTTTTGGACAATTTGATGAGTAAAATTTCATTCATGGTGAATATGGACTCAAAATCAAAGACAATAGACTCAATTGCCTTAGAAAGCATATGAGAAATTAAAATACATTAGTTGCATATTTGAAGGGACCAATTTGTTAATGGTCAAAGGGATAAAGCTCCATGAAATAATGGGCATGGAGTGCATGGATATGGTGGTGTAATTAACAAGAAATCACATGTCTTTAGGCACCAAAAAGAGATTGTATACTAATAATTTTTCCAATATTATTGCTTATTCACCCTAGATCCTACTTATATAGAAAAAAGGATTTCATGGATACGAAATTCATGGGAAGATACAAAATAAATACTACTTTTACTACAAGGATAACACCTTGTAATGATTTTTTTTGTGAAATCTCTGAAAAATATCTACCCACTCTATTTGTACTCGATATTACTAGAGGAGGCATGTAACTAGAGGCTTTTGTAAATGTTTTCTTCTCAAGGTGCCTTAATTGGGTATTTTTCATGATGCTCTTGAGACAAGAACACCCTAGTGCCTACCCAAGATGGTTAATTGATGGCTATTACTATCGTAAGATACTATACATTTTTTATTTTGTTTTTAAAAATATCAACAAAAAAATTTGTGCTCCACTATAGAAAATAACACCAATATGCTATATAAGAATGCATTGTATTAGGATGAAGGTTTTGTTTACTATACAAAAGAAGTCGTATGATCCAGAAGGCTTGAATGCATTCCAAAAAGCTATAATGGATTAGATCATGGACACAAAGGCAAAGAATAATGGTTGACTTAGTAAAACACAATTAAAGTTCACTACATCAACAAGATACCTTAAAAGAAGGAAATAGGAACAAAGTGAAGTTGGAGGGAAGGAGAGAGCCAAAATTGGCCTCATTCCATGTAACGGCTCTTCTTAATATAATCATTCTTCTCCAAAAATCTCTCTCCCTCTCTCCATAATTTTGTGACGTATTCATTTCTTGAATTCTTATCAATGTTCTTGTGATTAGTTTCATAGTATATATCTATGATTTTATCTCCTCGCCTCTCATCATTCAAGCCTTCTAGATATTTTCCCCCAATATTTGGATCATTTTACTTTCAAAATACATTAAATTTTAATATTGTGCTTAATAAAATAAATACCTTAATGCATCTATATGAGTAGCACACAGTTATCATTTACATTTATTTATGAAACATAACATTTTTATATTGATGTAGAAAAATAGTTTATTCATGCATTGAGTAAACATGAATGCACGCGCCTCAAGGATTAATGCTTCATGAAGGATTGAGATATGGTAAATTTTAAAAAACACAGAAATAATTCTATTAAATTTAATGCCTTGGTGCATTTATGCACCAAGCACACCACAATAGTGTTAGAAAAAAATAGCAAACTAATTTTCAATACTAGAATTCCCTGATTATGTGTTTCCATCTCTCCCTCAAGGTCTAGTTCTTGCTCCCTTTATATGTCTATCATGATTGATGTGCTCTAAAATGTTCATTCCATCATTTAATAGGTTACCTTGTGAATTTAATTCATTTTCATATTTTGGAAATTATGCCTCGGTGAATGGGAAAATTCTAAGTAAATTAATTATTACCTAGTAAATTCAATTCATTTTCATCTTTTGGCAACTTTGAGGAAAAGATGAAAGTTTCACTTTTACTATAAGAGAAAACTATGCCTCCCCTCAAAGGAAGAGTCCAAATAAATTATTTATTACTTCCTTACTTTTAATATTATTGTTGGTGTTCCCATGTTTTGGCCAGGTTGGCAAGACCAAAAGATGAGACAACATAGAACCACTTTCAGACCTTAGGATCTAACCCTCCTAGGTCTAGAGAGGGATCTCTCTATATGAGTCAAAGTGTATGTATTTAAGGCTCAGAGTTATGATTTTAGGCTAGTTATATGCATGGGGTTTGTTTTTTTGTTTATGTTCGGTTGTTGGGAATCAGGAAAGAAGGGTCCAATATAAGACAAGGATGAGCAAAGAGGAAAATAGGCAAAGGTAGATAACTCAGAGAACATCAAGGCCATTGGGAAATGGAGTCAAGAAAGGATTTACTTGTGTTCAATGTGCAAGCTTTCAGTTGGGCTAGTCATCCAAAACATCTGGATCTTAAAAATGATATTTGGGATGGGACATTAAGGACTGAAAATAAGAGGAGAAGAACCATCCAATTCTGTCTATAGATCAGGTCAGAGGTCATTTAACTCCAGACTTGCTTAGAAAAAATTAGAGGCAATACAAGGTATCTTAGGATGGCTTAATTGAGATGGAAAGATCCTAGTAAGGTAGAGACTGGGTTCTAGACCTCCCAGTGTTCTCAACTCATCCAACTAAATCCTAGCAAGAACATATAAACATAGATTTCTTCAATTCATACATCAGAGAGTAGGCAATGACATCCACTACACTGGTTAAATCAATTGAAATCAATATTCAGACACACATTAAGAAGAAAACATAAAAGGCTGGGAGGGCAGCAACATAAGGTACCTATCAAGGGTAAATCTTATGCCAAACTTCTGATGCGAGCCAGTAGAAATGGAATGAAATAAAATCAAACACAGGGATAGAAAAACATCACCAACTGCTTTATATTAGGATCCAAAGAAATATGCTTGTCATATTAAAAACAACACAAATCAGGTACATCAGTCTGAATACATCAAATCTCAGCCTATCTTACAATATTACACAGAGAACTTGTCTCAAGAGGAAAATGCTTGCATTTCTCCGATATCTCATCAACAACCTATACAATATTTCTCTCTGAGTTTTATAGCTGAAGAGAAGTGGTGGAGGTAGGCGGGGAACTAAATGCTGATTAAACTCATGAAAAGAAAAAGGGCCAAAGCCCATTCTGTTTGAATGCTGAGTATTTAATCTCTGTCACCCCCTTTGTGAAAGAATGATCTTCTCCGGATATGATTTTGACATCTTCGGCTGCGGTGCTGTACTTGTGGTAAATAAACAAAAGGCGAATGAACTACTGAGAAGTCTGCTTCATAAATGTTCTAATTGCTTTGAACTGCTGTTAGGGTGGAAATTCCTTCAGGGACACGGTGCATTGTAAAAGCTGTATGGACACCCTGTTCTTTATGAAGAAAAACATTTTGCCGGTGAATAAACCCTGATGTTACGTTTTCCTTGTGTTCAGGACCTTTGATCGGTCCTCGGGGTCTTCGAAAAAGTGCTTTGCCTCTTTAAAATACAGATTTAAGGCTCAAGGTTTCCTTTGGCGTGCCTTAATCTCTTTTCTTTGTACTGAAACACTTTGCCGCTCCATCTTTGCTTCTGTCAGGTTAGCTCGAGCTTTAATGGTGCCGGAAGGTTTTCCACAAAATTTAAACCCTGCTCTTTTAATGAACGTCCTGTCTTCACCTTCCCGGGTCATTTTCTCATAAATTCAGCCGCTGCAGATGATCTTCCTTGATTTCTCCGTCGCTGTAATAGAGACTGCGCGTCATGGCAGCCATTGACTCTTAATAACCCTGCAAAATACACAAACAAGTTAGGGAAATCATGAATGGGGTGGCAGATGATGTGGAGGCGGAGAAAGGTCATGTAGATGACGATACGGAGGAGAAAATCACAGAAAGGATGGAGGAATGTGCTCTGGTGGATGGTGGCGGTCTGCAAAGAAACTATATGTGGAAAACGTTAAAAAACGTGAAAAAGAACCAGTATATGCAATGGGATGGGATATTGTACGGGGGGTGCACGTGGAGATGACGTGGCGGGACCAGGAGACAGTGGAATAGTCAATAGCGGGCGGGCGGATCTGGACCGTCGATCGTGGCGGAGATCGAGGACAGAGGGCGATAGATGGTGGGCCAGCAGGTGCGATGAACAGGGGTTAAGCAGTACCCAGCTTAGACGAATGACGATCGTTGGATGAGGCGCTCAAGATCTGATGGCTGACAGTGATTTCGCTCGGCATCCGTGGTCGAAAGATAATGCGCGGGGGATGGGCGGTTTTGCCGTCGTACAGAAGACATGCATCGGCAGTTGTATGGAACTGCTGGGCGTTGGAGAGAAACCGCCTAGCATGCATAAGCGGTGCGAAAGAAACCGGCGGGTTTGGAATAGTCGTATGGGGACCTGTTACACAGTAATTTGTCACCATCCCTGCAATCCCCGTCCTGCACATTTGAGGGCTCATTTTGTGACCTGTGAGCAGTGACATGGATTGAAACCACTTTCATGACATCCCTATGAACAAGAGCTTTCATTGCCCTGAAGACATCTCCTTGTGAAAAACCCTAAAAATGGCCATTTTAGCATTGGCGCGAACTGGCAGTTCAGTACCCACGCCAATGGGGAAAATACTTCAAAGAGGCTGCGCCAGTTGGTGCTCTGTCCCAGAGTCGCACTCGCGCCAGCCAATTTAAGGAATGTTTTTTAAAAATAAATGGCGGAAGTTTCGTCCTAACTGATCCAGGAACTGATATCTATCTTGAGTTGGAAGGTTTGGCTACGGATTTCCATAGAAAGGAAGTGGTTTGCCACCTCTCATGGAAGCTTCCTTGATGATAGGGCCAATCCCATGATTATAGGGATCCCAACTCCTCTTCCTCCATATATAAAAGCTTGCCCATCTCCATTGCAAGCTAGTCTTCAAGTTCCCAAATTTCCAAGAGCCTTATGCTGCAAGAGCCTCCATAATTCCCTTAAGGCCAATTTCAAGCAAGGAGACTATCGTCAAGAGCCGAAGAGAGAGGTTTGTCCCATCCTTGACAGGATTTTCGAGACGTGTTCTGCTGGCAACCCCCTCCGAAGGAGAATTCAGTGTCAGAACTATGGTTGTAATTTTCCTTTGATTGATTATTAATGAACGACTATTGGTTATGGTTCCACTCTTGTTGTTATTTATGATGATGAGTTATGTCCTTTCTGACTGACATATAGTTGCATCTACTGGATTTTACGCTTGCGTTTGTTTTGTTTCTCGCATGTGCAGGTGTCCCATCACGGAGATCGTGGGGATCGTGATCTGCCAGAGCTGAGGAACGGGAGCGCCACCTCTTCTACAATGACTGCGTTGGATTCCAGGTAAGCCTTCATCGCTAGTTGGTTTATTTCCAATTAGGAACCTGCACTATAGCGTGATTTATTGTTTCTAGACCCGGTCTGGGCTAGTAGGGATCGCCTCTGTCCGCAGAAGGGATTTACCTCCACAACAAATTGGCGACTCCGCTAGGGATTCGTTGGCTTGTTGTTGTTCGTTTTATAAGCTACAGATGGAGCCTGAAGTTGGCTAGATAGCCTTCGAAACGCTATTGCTCTGCAATTGCGAAGTAGATCAAAGCCGCTTCAGTCAATCTCCGGTTTAGTTTGTAAACTGAACCCTTGGAGCATTGTCTTGCCTTTTTGGTTGATTCTTGATTCTCCTTGCTTGATCAGCTCTTTTGGGCTGGTTCTTTTTGTGGATTTGGGTCTTTGATAGCTTGATCATTCACTGGTCTGCTTGTTGGATTGCTTCTTTTTTATTTTTGACTGGGAAACTTGACTGACACGCTTTTCAGCTTGATAGTCGCGTCCATTGGCACATGTTGCTTGTGTATTACCCGCGCCAATTCGTCTCTGGCGCTAGTTTCAGCCTCACAGTCACGCCAATCCTGTGAGCTACTAGGGTTTGCTCAGTTCTGAGCTTCCTGAGCCTGATATATGTGTTTGGTCTTGATTTTTCCACTGTTTGAGTGTTTTGGAGCCTGGATTGACTGGCTGTTACCTTCATCCTTTGGATGTTTGCCCATTTCCATTGATTTTTCATTTTAGCCCTAGGTCATCTAGGTCATGTTGTGTGTCGAGCCTTCCTTAGGAGTTTTTGGTCTCTTTCGGTTCAGTCAACTTTCTGATTGCTTCTTTGCATTTATTTGGTGGTCTTCCTATTGTCTCATTGTGTTGTTTGGGTGATTTTTTCCTTCTTCATTCGAATTTCGCTTCGTCTCGTCTTGGGCCTAGATTACACGGCTCATTTTGAGTCTTTGGGATTCTTTCGCTTTGAGGGAATTTTGGTCGATTTGAGGTCTGATTGTGATTTCCATTGAGTGGAATTTGCTTGGTTTTTCTCTCTTGTCATCGTTTCTCGAATTGCCTTTGCACTAGTTTTCATTTTTTTAGCGCATTTTGCTCTGAAATATTGAAAATACAAAAAATCTCTTTTGCTTTTTCATTAGTTAATGTGAATTAGATATTTTCGGTGTTAGTAGTGATTGGTAACTTTGAACGAAAAGCTTTTTAGTTTTCATTAGCTGCATTAGAGACATCATTGGTTATTTTCTGTTCATTTCGTTGTTGTGTGAAAAGCTCTCAACTCTCTCATAAGTAGCTTTCATCGAATGAAATGATATACTGTGGCATATAGATTGCATTTAGGAGATTTTGAGACATTACATTCGCTAGGGCCTGAAAAATGAAACGTAATTGAAGATAAACTTTAAAATTTACTCAATTTACACTAAGGCAGCATTGAAATCTAATGAAACACATTTAAAGGTCTAGGCTAGAGACGTGTTCCGGCGTCTTTAAACCTAGTAGCTGTTGTTCGCCTCTTGGCTTTAGACAGCGCTAGTACGGACTTGTGCTCCCCGTACCATCGCGTATATAAAGGGAGACCCAACTAGGTTTCAATCCTTTATCCATAGGAAGCCGAGTCTACCACCCTATACCCGTGATACACCGGACACAACATTCGGGGAGATTGCCTGCACGTACGGAAAGTCCTTGGTTGATTTCTATTTCATTTTGAAACCAAGGTGTATATTGCAGTTCACGGTTATTTGGTACACCCTTTGCCTAGAATTCTTGAGTAGTCATTTTGATCCTATCTAACTCCCTAAATTTGAAAGGATCACCAAGTGCTTGTCCTTTCACGGTTGTGTCAAATCTGAAAGAGATAGAGTCACCTTTTCAACCGTTTCTCGACTCTTAAAACATGAAATGGTAAAGTTTCTTATTTTTCAATGTGGTAAAAAATTAATCACCCGCGATCACACGCCCTGTTAGATTCTACTTGTTGGCCGTTTGATTGTGTGTCTTGACTCTTTTTCAGCCTGTGTGTGTGTTTGATATTTTTCTCTTGTCGTTACTACCATAGTGGCGGAATCCTCGGTTTCGTCTACTGGTAGTCCATATACGGACGATTCATCAGAGGTTTCTCAATCCTCTGCTGAACTTCAGCAGCCCATTGTTTCTAAGCAACCCTTTGGGGGACCAGTTGAGTTCAATTGGCCCTTTTCTGACCCTTGGTCTGAATTGAGAGTAGGGGCTGAGTTCCTTTCTCTTACATCGGGTTCGCCTTTTATAGCTGCTATTTTTCCTCCTAGTCCTCGCTGTCTATTACAAGATCTAGCAGCAGGCTCAAACATGAGTGATTCCAGTGAGGAAATCCCAACGTCTGGTGAAGATTACCAGCTCTTTCCTCGGAGATTATTTTCAGGATACAACTCTGAACCAGTTGTTATGCCATCATCCGGTCCCTCATTACCACCAGGGTATAGATCCTTGGGTTAGATTATTGCCACCGTAGCCTCTATGGGGGTGTCAGCTCCTTCTACGAGGCCGGTTTCTCCTTCATTGGGGATGTCCCCTCAGACACTCGTCACTTCTGTACCCGCTCGGCCCACTGTCTGTGTGGCCACATCAGCACCTGCTATCATAGCACCCTCCGCGAGGGCTGTGCCGCCTCTTGAAGACGTTTATATAACGACTGCTATGTCGGAGAACATCTCTTCGGAGGAGTATCGGTTGTCCCTACAACAACCGAACCCTGAGGTTGGACCATCCTCCCAAGATCCCAAATGCTCTTATTTTTTGCACTATGCACAGGATGGTACACCCGTGTATGCTTTTCCAGGTTAGTATTATGAGCACGGGGACATTTTACGTCTACCCACTCCTGAGGCTCACCTCCATGCTTAAGGTTTACCTTATAACCAGGCTTATAACCCGCAAGGGCAACCTTTCCAAGGCCAACCTTCGGGCCAACCTGGCTATCCTTATGACCCACAGGGGCAGCTTGTGCAAGGCTATCCTGTGGGCCAGCAAGGGCCATCGTACGGTCCGCAAGGACAGTATTACAATCCTTCCGGTCAACCTATGCAGCCTCAGCCGGGGTACCAACCGGGGCCGGTATATGGTCTTGGGGGGAAAATCCAGCCTTCTCAACCCATGCAACCTCAGTATCCTATTAATCCAAACGTTGCACACCAGCCAATAGCATCTTATGGTCCTACTGCAGGTCAACCCAGTTACCAGCCACCACCTGGCTCCATTCCTCCACCAGGCCAACCGGTCTATCTGGCACAACTCGGTGTTCTGCCTCCAGGCCAACCGGTTCATCTGGTACAACCTGGTGCTTCTCAATAGCTAGGTCAAACTACGCAACCGGCTCAACCTGTTCATCCGGGTCAACCTGTTAACCCAGGGTAGCCCCCTCACCCAGGTCAGCCTGCTGAACTAGGCCAGCCTGTCCATCCCATTAACCCTGCACAATAGCCGACTTATTCAATGCCGCAGCCAAATCGACCGCTGCACCCTAATTATCAGGCTCAGTAGGGTCCCACCTACCAGCAGCCCACTCAAACTCAGGGCGGCTACTATTCTCATGCTCAATATAGATCGAATTATAGCCAGCCCCAAGGGTCTAACTATCATCCTCAACAACCCGGTTATACCTATACTCAGTAGCCGAATCCAAATGCTGCTTACACAGGGCCGACTCCTAATCAGGGTCCATACTCTGGTTATCAACCCCCGTACGCTGGTTACCAGCAGCCAAATCAAGCTGGTTATAACACCTACACTCCCTACAGTCAGAATCCTGCTGGACAGAACCCATGGGGGCAAGGATATTCCCAACCAGCATGGAGTACAGGTACTGGTCCTTACCCAGGGCCAAGTATGCCGTCTAATCCGCCATTGCCATTCCTAGCTACCTTGGAGTCACCGGATGTTTCAAAATTAACGAATGATCCAATACTGCATAATCCTTATTGGCCTCCAGTTTCCTACCAAGGTGCCCGGCGATTGCCCCAAGTTTGAGGGTAAAGATGGGGAGGACCCCCAAGCTCATGTGATGACCTACCATCTTTGGTGTTCGTCCAACTCTTGGGTGGATGATTCAGTTCGTCTATGCCTCTTCCAGTGCACTTTGACTGGCGCTGCAGCTAAGTGGTATATTGAGTTACCCCGTGGCATCTTTCAAGACTTCAATACCTTAGCCATGGATTTTTTGACTCATTTTCAGTTACCGGTTCGCTACGAAGCCAGGACGCACCTCTTGACTTCTTTGAAGCAGGACAAAGCCACCCACATTTCTAATCACATTCATGAGTGGTGACATCGTCGTAGGCTGATCAAGTTTCATATACCTGATCAGATACTAACTCATTGGTTCACCACCTCCTTTGTTAACAAAATCACCCAAGATATTGCTATGGGAGCGTGTGTGACTGAAGAACAAGCCATAGCGCGTGCCCAATATCTGGATCTTGTATACTCAAAATCCAACACGCTATATGATATCTTGCCTGATGCTCCATGGTCTGGAACCTCTAAAGCCCAACCTACCCCAGCGGTGGATGGTGTTATTGGTTCCGTGTCTCAGAATTTGAATAAATCCTTGAATGGGAAGTAGAAGTCCAACTCATCGAATAATTCTGCTCCTCTAGCCCCTACCGATTCTAGAAAAACTGTAGAGGTTAACACCGTTCAGGCCAATCCTACGGAGAAAGCCTCCAAGGGGAAAAAGAAGGGCAAAGGTAAATCCAAATCCGACACCCCAAAGCCAGAATCCAAACCTCATACTGAGGATGGTTCTCAATGTAAACCGAAGTACCCCTGCCTCATTTGTGAAGGAGACCATTATACCAAGGATTGTCCACGACGATATGAAGTTAGTCAACTTCTCAAAGGCTCTAAAGGGACTCCGACAGTTCTTAAAGAACCATTCCTGTCTCAGCAGACCCAGATGGTTTAACAACCTTCACCATCTGCACCATTTGGGTCCCAAGTTTTTATGATGAATGGTGTTGCACCTATCTCTATTGGCACACGTTCGAAGGATTACAACGAATTGCGGCAGGCACCTGGGAAGGCAGTTGCGGATGGACCACCTCCCCCACCTGTCTCCGGTTCGTTGGAAATTGAGAAGCCTACCCCTGAACCTGTTGTGAAGCCACCTTCTAAAGGTGTTTTACGAATATATTCTTACAATCCGAATGCCCGTGCCGCTCAACACTACAGTATTGTTGAGGATTTGGCACAGGCGCCTTCTGCTATGTATGCACTAGAATTTCTTCAAAGTTTTCCTTTGCAACGGAAGGCTTTGTTGTCTGCAATCGGTGGCATTGATCCTGCCGATTCAAGTCTTCTCACCTTCGACTTAGAGAATTTCACCCCCCGACTTCCACATCAGATCGCTCTTATTATTCAAGTCGGGATCAATGGTCGTAACACCCATAGGGCCGTTGTGGATGAAGGTGCCTCTACCTGTGTCATGTTGTCCGCTTGCTGGAAGGCCATTGGCTCTCCGACCCTTTCATCATCTCCCAATGCCCTAGAGGCATTTGATGGTCGGGAATCCAAACCCCTGGGTGTTCTCGAGAGTTTAGCGATCACTTTACAAGGGAAGACAGTCAACGTAGAAGTAGAAGTGGTTGACGCCAAGCTTAACTACAATATACTTCTCGGTCGCAGCTGGAATCATGCCATGCTATGCGTGCCATCCACCATTTTTTGACTTCTTAAGTTCCCTCACGAGGGAAAAATCGTTACGGTGGATCAGTTGTCCTTCTTCACCTCCACCTTCGAGAACAACGTTCCATATGTGGATCAGATCCCAAATCCCCCTGACAGTGTAGGACCTGGTCTCTTCAAGGACCCCGTCCTCATGGGTATTTTTCCCGCACCACCACCACCACTCACCGCTCAAGTTAACATGATCTCTAGGTCTGATGACCCCTGGCTCATCCCTACGCCTGAGCAGGTGCTTGAGTTTGGAGAATCAATGCCCTTGACTCCAGTAGATATTAGCTACTATGAAATTATTTCTGCATCTGATCCTCCCCCTCCTCAGCATGCTCCTTCGAGCATGGCTCTCGACATCTATTCTCAATCCCCTTGGCTTGGCGAGGCCGACTCGTCGGATCCTCTTAAAGAGACTTTTCCATCCGATGAAGCCATTATTGAAACAATGTCTCTTGAGGAGCTACCTTGGAGTGATGGACATCATCGTTCCTCCTTTATGCCCTACCTGGGGGCAATGTCAGATTGTCTAGAGCGTTATGCATCTCAGGTTCCTACTCCTCCTCTCCAAACGCCCATTTTGACGCATGAGGTTCTTTCGGAAGGAAACCTGAGTAATATCACTCAAACCATCCTGATCAACATCTCCATTAAACCGGGGATCGTTGAGAATATACACATGGGAGTGACTTGTTCTCCTGATGAGATAGAAGTCTATACTGATCTTTTTAAAGAATTCAGAGATGTGTTTTCCTGGTCCTACGAGGAAATGCCTGGGATCGATCCCAGTATCATAGTGCATGAGATTCCAACCTACCCTGGTGCGAAGCCCATGCACCAACGCTTACGCCCAATGCATCCTCGCAAAGCCGCTGCAATTAAGGCAGAAGTTGAACAACGCGGGCTTTATTTATCCCATCCCCCTCACAGAATGGGTTTCCAACATTGTCCCTGTCGATAAAAAACAGGGTACTATTAGGGTCTGTGTTGATTACCGCGATATTAATCGCGCCTGTCCGAAGGATAACTATCCCACTCCGTTCATAGACCAAATTATCGGCGAATGTGTCGGAAGTGAGATTTATTCCTTGATGGATGGCTTCTCAGGGTATAATCAGATCAATATTTTACCCGAGGATCAACACAAGACTGCATTCATCTATCCGTGGGGTACTTTCGCGTATAAAAAGCTCCCGTTCGGCTTGAAGAACGCTGGAGCCACTTTCCAGCGTGCGATGTCTTTATGATTTCCACGACATACGCCATATCGTTCAGCCTTATCTGGACAACTTGCCAGCTCATTCAGCTAGGCGAGAGGACCACCCTGAACACCTCCGCCAGATTTTCCTTCGCTGTAGGCGCTACAATATTAGGCTTAATCCTCATAAATGTGTCTTTTGCGTAGATTCTGGCCGTCTTTTGGGATTCATAGTCTCCAAAGACAGAATTCGCCTTGACCCTTTAAAGGTCGAGGCTATCATCAATCTCCCATCACCCTCCTTGTTATATTAGTTACAGAGTCTGCAGGGAAAAGAAAACTTCCTTCGACGCTTTATCCCGAACTACGCGGAGGTAGCCATAGGATTCACGCGCCTATTAAAGCAGAACGTTCCCTTCCATTGGGATGAAATTTCTCAAAAATCCTTTGAGAAGTTGAAGAAACTTGTTAATGCTCCCTTGCTTTAGCCTCCTAACTATCACCGTGATTTCACTTTGTATCTCGCCACCGTGTTTAGCACCATAGCGATGGCTCTAGTGCAGGATGAAAATAATGGAAATGAACATGTCGTTTATTATCTGTCACAGAACCTTCTTGACACAGAAACACGCTATGCTCATGTCGAGAAGTTGGCGTTAGCTGCAGTACACGCTGTGCAGCGCTTTCGCCACTACATCCTGTTGCACACAAAAACTGTGGTTTTGGATTGCAACCCCATGACATATATTCTTTCTCGACAATTACTGGGGGGAAAATACTCCAAATGGATTTTTATCCTGCAGGAGTTTGACTTAGAGTTCACTACTGCTAAGTCAACCAAATCACTCGTTTTCGCGGATCTTATATGCTCACTCCCAACAAACTCCACTCCTTCACACTCCGAGGATCATATCCCGAACGAAACTCTCTTCCTTATCAGTACTCGCGACCCTTGGTATGGCGACATAATTGTGTATCTTCAGACCTCCACATTTCGGTCTAAGTTGACTAAAGATGCCCGACGTCGGATTCAGCATCAGTCTCAACCCTACTGCATCGTAGGAGATACCTTATACTGCGTTGGAGTAGATTCGGTGCTCCGTTGGTGCCTAACCTTGGAAGAGGCTGAAAGGGTCCTAAATGACTGCCACAGTGGCACCTGTGGTGGACATATGTCCAGATATGCCACTGCCCAGAAAATTCTGCGAGCAGGTTACTTCTAGCCGTCCATATTCAAAGACTGTATCGTTGCAGTCCGTAAATGCCATGCGTGCCAGGTGTTTCAGCGCAAGGTGCGTGCGCCGCCTCTCCCTTTGCATCCTGTTATTACCGTCGGCCCTTTTGCGAAATGGGGTGTATATTTTATGACGTGTAACCCTCATTCGGCCGGGGGGCATGCGTATATAATCGTCGTTGTCGACTACTTCACCAAGTGGGCCGAAGCGATGCCTACACTAGCTTCCGACGGTAAGACAGCTGCCCAATTCATCTTCAACCACATCATTGCATGTTTCGGGGTCCCTCAGGCCATCGTCACCGACCATGGTACTCATTTCCAAGATTATATGATGGCCGAGCTGACTTCAAGATTGGGCTTACGCCACGATAGCTCAACGCCATATTACCCTCAGGCAAATGGCCAGGTTGAAGTAGTGAACAAGGTTCTGGTCACTATGCTTCAACGAACAGTTGGTATTCACAAATCCAATTGGCACCTCCAACTGTTCTCAGCTCTATGGGCCTACCGGACGCCTGCAAAGAGTGCAACTGGATTCACACCATTTCAATTCGTGTATGGTCTGGAAGCAACTCTTCCGGTTGAATGCGAGATTCCTTCTTTGAAATTAGCTGTGGAACTTCTACCCAACACTTTTGCTGAGGAAGAGCGTCTTTTGTATCTGGAACGGTTAGATGAAACCCACCGTCTGGCTGCTTTAGTCATTGAAGCACAAAAGAAGCGGGTCAAAGCTCACTTTGATAAATCAGTTTCTCCATGTTCCTTTGTCGAAGGGGACCTCGTCCTCCTGTACGATCAAGCGCATGACAAGCTTGGGGCCGGTAAGTTCCAACCTATGTGGCATGGGCCCTACATAGTAAAACGCGTTTTGAAAAATGGGGCTTATGAGCTTATAGATTATGAAGGAGTTCCGCTGGCGCAGCCTAGAAATGGGATATACCTGAAAAAATACTATGCCTGAAGTGATTTTTGGTGTGGTGTGTGTACATAGGTGTGTGTTTTTCATTTGTGTGCATGTGTGGTGTGGTGTGTGATGTAAACATCTTTCTGCTGATCGGGTCTTCCTGATTGTGCAGATGTCCATCAATCCGTTTATTGGTTTTGCGGATGGTGCCTCCCGCAGTACCAGGAATCTGTCTTCGGCAGCCTGGGTAATCTACAATCCTGCTGGTGAGTTGGTCAACTTGCAAGGTGTGTGTCTGGGACGTGCTACAAATAACATCGCGGAATATAGTGCTGTATTAGAATTATTAACTGAGGCTGTAAACCTTGGTATCCATGAATTACTTGTGTATCTAGACTCACAACTTGTAGTATTACAGCTTAACGGTCATTATTCAATCAAAAACCCATCCATTTTACTTCTGTATCTGCATATTCATTTACTAGAAAGAAATTTTGACTATATCACATATCAACATATACCCAGGCATATGAATACACTAACAGATGCAATAGCTAATTTGGTTTTAGATAGACATTTGCACAATTTGTAAAACAACACCACATGTAAAAGAAAGATCCATCCAGAAATATATATGTGTATATATAGATATCGAAATGTTTACATAGTGTGCATTACATAAATAAAAAATATACATGTTCGCGTTAATACATCCGAAGACAACATGTCTCTCAAAAATATGCATGAAATAAACCCTAGATGTCTAATCTGCGTGGTGCTCATGATAACAAGCCACCGCACGCACTAGCCATCTCAGGATGCGGTGGAGGCGACTAGGCACTCCCACAGTATGTCTCCAGTATGCTAGTGGGACATCTTCCAGCCGGGCGTAGTTTGGAATCCCCCGGGAAATCCCCTCGAGGTTCTGGATCAACTCTCCCCCCTCGGCACCCTCCACCTGAGGGTCAGCTGCGGGCTGAGTTCTCTATGAGATAGGAGACATACCGGCAGGTTGCTCTGGGCCGACATCTGCATACACATAACAATTTTCTTTAGAACGAACATGTATTACAAAAAAATCATAAATGCATAAAAATCAAAAATATTATCTTACCCAACTCCTCATCCCAATCATCTCCCTCCGGGAGTGGAAGATCTGGATCACCAGTGAAATCGGTTCCTGCATATGGCCAGTCTTCGATTACGATCAACTGACGCCATAGCCACCCAAAAAACTTCGGCCTCCAGGACATCTGTTGGCCTCCTCCCGCTCTAGGCATCATTGCTGCCCAGTGAGCCATTCTCGGCTCTCGTGGTATCGGCTCAGCTACTATGGCCCCTTGGCCTTGGAATATTGGTAGTCATTCTAGAATGAACGATACCAGGATAGAACTGTAGCTAAACTGTTTCAGTTTGGCTTGCTTGCATTTTGTCAGTTGCCTCTTCATGTTGACTGTCACTACTGTGGCCCAATCAAACAGTGTGGGACTCATACACTCAGAGGTGAGTATGAGTTGGGCTTTGGTGGCTTCATGCGGGGCCTGCGCTCCTGCAGCCTGTGTAATGGTGTGTAGCACTGCTTTGAGTGCTAGATCCTCGATAGTGTGAATGTCTACCTTTCCGCTTCCTGATCCGGTTCGTGCCCTTGGGCACACCTCGCCATTAACTGCTCCATCTTTTCACCATATGGTCTGCTCCCTGTCAATATGGGCACCGGACCTCTGCACGACACTCCACGACACTCTGATTATGAAGTATACTTCAGAAACCTCCAGTTCCAATACCTGATCCCACAGCTTGAACACTTGTTCATCTACATCCCAAATACTAATCAAGTACTGTAGAAGCTCAGGTTGAGCTCGTAAGCAAGGTGTCAGGAAGAATTTCTTTAGCCCACAATTTCTAAGGGCATTCATACAAGTTTCATTCTCCATGGCTAATTCATCCTCTTCCCCATGCTCCCACTCTCTCCATTCAATCACCATTTTTCTCGGTTGCCTGCATCAACATGATCAAAACCCTTGATTAGATCTCTGTCATGCTTAAGAATTCACTTAAATTACTCATAATTCAGAAATTTTGGGCGAAAAATTCGGTTCTGCCATTAGCGCGGGCCCTGTGTATATAAAATCCCATTGGCGCGGGTCCGTGCCCGATACCCGCGCCAATGGGCGAAGCCCTAAATTTTTAAAATCCTTCCACAGAAATATAATGAGAAATGGAAAACTATTAAAAAATGGATTAAAATGGAGTACAGGGAAGCACCTCTTACCTGGAACGAACGAGAATCTGAATAATAGCCCGGATCAGTCGCAATCGCCATCAGAAGTTTGCACACCAAACGGACCACTGTTGTTCTCCAATGAAGTAAATAGTAAAAGTAATTTTTTTTTTACGATTTGAGACTTATTTATAACTTTTTGAACTCTAATTAGGTTTAAAATGTCATTTTTTATCAATATTTTAATATATTTCGTCGAAAATGGATTTTACACTTGCCTCTGTGTGTAGCAGTAGGTTTTTACGTGATTTAAACGGTGAAAAGAGTTGTATTTTATACTTTTTCGGACTCGGTAAAAACACGAAAAAGTCATTTTGGAGTTGTCTTTTAGTTCTTTTCTGACTCTCTAAACATGAAAAGATTGCCGAGGCCCTTGTCGTTTCTATCTCGTTAAAGTGGACACGAAACTACATCTACCCAGTATACATTTACCCCTTTTTCAGGCTGGGATAGATTATTTATGAAAAAGGAATACCCTAGCCTATCGCGACTAGGAGGTTTTCTCAGACATAGTTTTCTACCTTTTCGGATCTGAGGAGCTATTTATGAAAAGGGACCATTTTAGTTTACTTTTCTGCTATCTTTTCAAACTCTCTAAACATGAAAAGACGCTGAGTTCTTCCCTTGTCAGACTCGTTAAACCCTAATGACATCGGATTCAGTCATTATGACGCTACTCGAGTCGCTCCTTCCTAGGGATCGTTAAATGTACTAGGATGGACTTATATCACAAGCATGTGCTATCCCCTTCAAGCTTGTCATAAAAAATAATTGGGGTACTCGCCAGAAATGGCGGGGAAAAATGGAACCAGCATCATTGTCATGTCGGCAGTATGTCGCTCTTGAACATGGCACTTGTCTGCATTCGTGTTGGGTTGGGGACATCTCATCTCGTTTTTCACTTGCCTTCGTGGGTTTGGGTAATCCCTTTTGACCTCTCATCTGCTCTTTTCCTCGTCACTATGACCTCTAATCTTTTGATGTCAAATACTGCCAAGTCCACTGTCGTGTCGTTCATATGTTCAAGAGAAGTTGACGTCTGCAAATATCATCCTCCCTCTGATTCTCGTCTGATCGCGATTCACAAAAACATTATGTTTCTCTGTCTCGTGTCGATGATGTGGGAAACACTATGGCCCACCTTCGATCAAGGTCACTTCCTGTCGACTCTAGCTCATTATCCAGGAAGCTGATCTAGAGACTCCCTTCTGGTGCCTTGGAGCCTGCATGCCTCAATGGCAGGTTCTTCGCATTTGACGCGAGGTTTTCATTATCGGCCTCCGATCGAGTGATTCTATGGGTGTTCGACGCCAGCTCATTGATTCACATGCCGTAGATTGTACTTGTAGTACCTTGAGGGCCATTGTCATTATTGGTGGTACCTCTCGCATCTGTTAACAGCTTTCATCATTGGCTGGTAATCAGACGATGTTCTTGCATGTTCGACTTCAGCTCATTTATTCGCATGCTTGAACTTGTAATTTGTTTGGGCCGAGATGGAGTGCAAGACCCTGGATTGTGTATGTTGTAATCTAGGCTGCGATTTTGTGGATTATTATGATTGGTTACGTGACTCACTTACTGGATGGCTGCGACCATACCTGAGTCTATTTATCGATCCTCACTGGATGGCTGCATCCATATCTTGGATCTGGATTATTGTATACTCTGTTATGGATGGCTGCGCCCATACCGCATATATATCATGTATCTGAGATATCAGTTAGATTTCTTCGTGCAGGTTTTCCGACGGCGGATTTTTCATTTGGACACGTTCTCGTAAAGCATTTCACCCCTCTCTCTCTCTCGGGCCTCATGCTTTAGGGGGCATCTGTTACACAGTAATTTTTCATCGTCCCTGAAATCCCCGTCCCGCACATTGGAGAGCTCATTTTGTGACCTGTAAGCAGTGACATGGCTTGAAACCACTTTCATGACATCCCTCTGAACAAGAGCTTTCATTGCCCCGAAGACATCTCCTTGTGAAAAACCCTAAAAATGGCCCTTTTAGCATTGGCGCGAGCAGGTAGTTTAGTACTCGCGCCAATGGGGAAAATACTTCAAAGAGGCCGTGCCAGTTGGCGCTCTGTCCCAGAGTTGCACTCACGCCAGCCAATTTAAGGAATGTTTTTTAAAAATAATGTAGAAATTTGCTGAATA